>OX578142.1:116300564-116693064 GCA_951213105.1 Amaurobius ferox | reverse complement strand
AATCATCTGTATGCTGGAACTGCCTCGGTTGGCGGCGGCCTAGCATTCTCAGCTACTACACGTTTCCTCTGAGACAAAAAAAATGCAAGATGATTTCCCTGGCAGACAGAGCGGCGCGACTATTGCCGATTCTACAGGTTCCATCCCTTATATTTCACTCAACGTGCTCAGGACAGCTGCGCATTTCGCATCATTTACATAACTCGATGAGCTGCACCTACCCTGCAGTTTGCATATTTTTCTGTCCACTCCTTCTTAGTGTCTCATTTTCGCTGTCACGTAGTGTATATATATATATATATATATATATATCATATAAAAGCCAGTAAACTAATTCAAATAGAATTCCTATGCATATCCACAAAAATCAAAGGCACTACTCAGGAAAAGGCGCCAAGCCGCTCTATACTCCGAAGCAGAATGTAATCCAAGAAAAAGAAGAATTAAAGGAACTTGGGATAACGGGAGGGGGACGGGAGGGGGAGTCGCAATCCTCCCCAACTATTAAATGCAAAGCATTTGGTTATCCCAAGTTCCTTTAATTCTTCTTTTTCTTGGATTATATATATATATATATATATATATATATATATATATATATATATATATATATATATATATATAACTATATATATATATATATATATATATATATAGACTATATTACTTTTCTTATTGAGGATGATATCAATATCAATCATTTTAAATTTAGAATCGCGGGAAATATAAATTAATTAGTTATTTCAAAATAGTTTTATATGTTGTCATCAGGGAAAGCGCCAAATGTCTAATTCAGCGTTATAAACACTTTACCGTGGGTTATAAATCATTTTTTCACTGTGAAAGAAGTAAATTATTTGCTTTATATAAGAAAAGAATATGCAGACCAGATTCGAATACCGGTTTGATGTTGCATATGCAGACATCATTCAAGGATTTATATACTATATATATATTATATATATATATACGTATATATATATATATATATATATATATATATATATATATATATATATATATATACGTATATATATATACAGGGTGTTTCAAAACTTATGGAACAAACTTTCAAAAGTGAACAAATACTTTTCGTCATAAAATGCAAGGTTGCAAGTCCAGCGGTTATGCGCTAGAGGACGCTTTCATTTCTCCACACACAATAAGTCTTACGCAATTCAAAAACAGGACGGGCACGAAATATCAAAACAAAGCTTTATTTAAGTCAAAACAAATGCATGGCGGCACTGGAGGATCCCTTTTCAGACAGTTGGCGGTGCAAAAGAAGAAAACATTCTTTGATCAGGAACACGCCTGTTGGGTAAGCTCCCTCGATAAAGCCCTTGCGCTTCCCTGCCATTACATTTAGCGAAACCGTAGACAAAATGCACATCCGCCTTCTGCACATTGGTATACCGATCCATTAGAAGTCTCTGCTTGCCTTACATGCGAAAACTACCTCTTCTATAATTGTGCCCCAAACAGCTCTCAAGCGCCTGAAATCGCCCTCTAGAGCGTAACCGCTTCATGCAACCATACAATCTATGATGAAAAGTGATTGTTTCGATGTGTTGTTCTATTACCCCTAAAAGTGTGTTCCATTAGTGTTGAAAAACCCTGTATATATATATATATATATATATATATATATATATATATATATATATATATATATATATATATATATATATATATATATATATATATATATATATATATATGTATATATATATATATATGTATATATATATATATATATGTATATATATATATATATGTATATATATATATATGTATATATGTATATATATATATATATGTATATATGTATATATGTATATAAGTATGTATATATATATATATATATATATATATATATATATAATATATATATGTTTGTATGTTATATATAATTATTTATTAATTATATAAATAAATAAAAATGAAAAATAATAAACTAAGTCAAAAACATTAGAAAAATCAAAAAATCGGAAAATAAGATGCATTAACATTAATATTTTGAATTTTATTTTCGCAAAAAAATGTAACTTTTGTCAGTATTGAAACTACGTTTTGTGCGCCCTTATAATGGTGTATAGTGGCATTCTCGATTATCCAGTTTTCCTATGAATTCTTGTTTAGTAGGAATTTTCATCTATTATTCATATTCATATTCAGTTCTGCATGTTTGGGAGGTTGTGTTCTGAATTGCTTGTCCAGTCTCCAGCTTAGACTCACTGGACGGGTTTGGGAGTAACTCCGTGAACGTTCGTACTGCCTCCCTGGTAGAATTTCGACTTGTTCATTCCGGTGCTTCTAGATTAAGTTGTTGAGGTTGATCGTGTATACACGTGGTAGAAGAGGAATGATTCATGCCGCATGGTAATACAATTTTCTTAATGTATCCTTTTTTCATTTTTTGATGCCTGTAGTCTGAGTTTAAGCATTTATAGTAATGTACTATTGCTTAATCTGAAACAGGCATTTGTTTGGGTTAATTAGAATTAAATACTCAGACCTGAAGAGGAATTTAATTCTGATTAATCATCGAATTTGGGAAGGATCTGTTCTTTTCTCTTATCGGCATTATGGCCGTGAATTTGCTTCTGTGGTGATGTTAATATTACTTGAATTGTATTTTTATTTTTTATTTTTACATAATTCTTATTATTACATTTCGAATATATATATATATATATATATATATATATGTATATATATATATATATATATATATATATATATATATATATATATATATATATACTATAGCTTACTAAAATATGAAGGATACTATGTATAAGGATACTATGTATTTTGCATTTTCAATCCATTTACTTAATAACTATATATATATATATATATATATGTATGTATATATATATATATATATGTATATATGTATGTATATATGTATATATGTATATATATATATATATATATATATATATATATATATATATATATATATATATATATATGTATATATATGTACATATATATATATGTATATATATATATATATATGTATGAAAGTAGAAAAGAACGGGAGTGACCATATGAATTACATAAGAATGGTAGGGGTGGATTGCGACACCCCTTTCCCGCTTAAAGTAGCTTTTACAATCCGGGTAACGCTCGGATCGCTTGGGATCGCCCAAGCGAATTGGACCTTATTGAAAATCCAGCGTGTGAGGACGGATCGGTAAAATTCTTGGATTTAGCTATCAAAAAACACAAGAAATATGGAATATACACAGAGTTACACGACAAAAGAGATTCATACAGGATCAAGGTAAATCATATAATCGATTGGAATTCAAACCTTGCAAAGTATGTCTTCAGAAATATAATAATTGGACATTTTAGAAGAAACCAAAATTATAATACTTTTAGGAAAGACTGCATTTGCAAATGTAAAAAATTTGCAGATGAAGCTATAAAAAGAAATTATCCAGTCAATTTTGTACAACATTATTACAAATCGTTTTTTAAAGAAAATTTGTAATCTGATTGTTGATATAGAGATTTAATATTCATGACTGCGAAACTATTATCCTGATATTTCTCTGCGCATGAGCAACTTTACTTATATAAAGAGACGTTCCATCGGGTTGGACTAGCGGATGTTTCTCCTTCATGGATTCGTTTACTTCTTTGGTTCTGAGTCTGTTCTGGTGCTTTTATTTTCGCACATTAGGGAGGCTGACCATGGAATTATGTTGGTTCCGTGAGCGTTACCCGGGTTGTAAAAGCTGCTTTAAGCGGGAAAGGGGTGTCGCAATCCACCCCTACCATTCTTATGTAATTCATATGGTCACTCCCGTTCTTTTCTACTTTCATTCATGTATTCTACTAGGGAATTTGAGCAGCATTTGCGCCTCCTCCTTTGTAGTGAATAGTTCTTTTAATTTCAGGCTTATTTGGGATATATCCTATTTTAGTCTCACTTTATCGTAATAGTATATATATATATGTATATATATATATATATATATGTATATATGTATATATATATATGTATATATATATATATATATATATATATATATATATGTATATATGTATATATATATGTATATATGTATGTATATATATATATATATATATATGTATATATATATATATATATATTTATATATATGTATATATGTATATATATGTATATATATATATATATATATATATA
The DNA here is from genome assembly GCA_951213105.1 of Amaurobius ferox. Lineage (NCBI taxonomy): Eukaryota > Metazoa > Arthropoda > Arachnida > Araneae > Amaurobiidae > Amaurobius > Amaurobius ferox. The sequence continues at coordinate 116,688,875 of OX578142.1, read as the reverse complement.
TATATATATATATATATATATATATATATGTGTGTATATATATATGTATATATATATATATGTATATATATATATATATATATATATATTTATATATATGTATATATGTATATATGTATATATATATAATATATATATGTATATATATATATATATATATATATATATATATATATATATATATATATATATATATATATATATATATATATATATATATATATTAAATTTATGAAAGTAAAATTTATAAAGAGTACATATTTTTGGGAACATAACTCGTTTTAGAGTCAGAAAGGTAATACACCTTTACATGCAGCCATTTCTATAATGTGAATCTAGGGTTGCCATGTCATGATTGACGACAATTTGGCGAATATTAGCAACTTTTTGAATATTCAAAAACCCTCTTGAAATAACGATTATTCTACGAGACATGATCCTCTTCTGAAGTTTCCTCTGAGAATATATAAAAGGAGACATCGCTCAGATGGAACACTTGACGTAATACGAGCTACATTGAATTGTTGTTGTTGTTACTGATGACCTCCTGTTTCGGCGGAGCCGATTCAGGATCAGTGATGCAGGAAGCAGAAAAGAACGAAGAAAGACACAAGACGAAAGAGCAAAGTTTATTACAAGACCGCGTCACTGACGAAAGTCGGAGGGGTGCAGCTTCACATTTTGACGAGGACCCAGAAGGCGGAAGACTGACTTTATCCTCAAGAAACATCCATGCCGTATTCGGGATTCGAACCCGAGCCCTCAAGACAGCAGCCGAAGACGCTATCCACTTCACCGCCTGGGCGGCACATTGAATTGTGAAATATGTCAATGTTTTGAGAACAGTGGCTGCTGTTTTGTGAAATTAGCTGAGTATTTAATTGCTGCTTCACTGTACCTGGCAATTATTTATTGATCTTGTGAGATAGTTATCGAGCTATTTGCTGTATATTGTTCCTGTTTACGCCGTGCTTCTAAATAAACCTGTCAGTTAATTAGAAATTTGGAATCCTTCTTGAATCCTGAGAGTGCATTCACGATTCTATAGGATACTTCATAACAATATATAAGGTATAAATCCCAGAACAACTCTAATGCTGGGGTTAACAAACAGCCCAGTATAATTAAGGCACTGGGATTGCATTCGTAGGACCCAATTTCGATTTCCGACTCTGCCGAAACTGCCCACGTGTCATCGCGGAGTAAAAGAGCGTTACATATGTGGCTCTGAACGTCCTTCTGAGAGGTTGGTGGTAGAGGAAAGAGGGTACGGTCCTTGTGGATATCGCCCCCACTGGGTTCCGGTCTAAATTGGGTGGCACTATTCCTTCCGTCCGAACAGATACTTTACAGAATCGGGTAGCCGGCCGCCCAAATAGATGCTCTATGTCCTTGGATGAGTCGGACGGTCTGGATCTTCAACAAAATCGGGTAGGTCGGACGGTCTGGATCGAAAGAAAGAAAGATCTCTAATCCTGAACGGGATAGCCCAGTGTTTAGTGTACAGGTATCACACTTACAGAGTCCGAGTTCAATTCCCGGCGCTGTCCAAACAATCCCCGTGTCTACGCGAAGTACGGGCAAGTTGTATCAATAGCTCCGAAAGTCCTTCTGAGAAGTTGATGACAAGGGAAGGAAGATACGGTCCCTAAGGATGTCACCCTCACTGGATTCCGATCTAAATTGGGTGGCACTGCCCTGACCATTCAAACAGATGCCTTATACCTTCGGGTAGCCCCTCCCGGCCGTCCAAACAGCTGCTCATGTCCTAGGACGAGTCGGACGGTCTGGGTCTTCCCACACCTTCAGGTAGACCGCCAACGGCCGTACCGTGATGAAAACACCGGTTCCCGTTAGATCACCGAAGTCAGGCAGCATCGGGCGCGGTTAGTACTTGGGTGGGTGACCACCTGGGAACACCGCATGCTGTTGGCACATTTCGGACGCGGTAGCCTGGTGGTTTACGCGCTGGATTTGCACGCTGCCACAACTGCCGCCGTGTTCATGCGGAGTACGATTGCGTTAAACATGTGGGTCCGTAAGTCCTTCCGAGAGGTTGGTGGTAGGGGAAGGAGGGTACGGTCCCTGTGGATGCCTCCACCACTGGGTTCCTGTCTAAATTGGGTGGCACTTCCCGGCCGTCCAAACAGTTACCTTACACCTTTCTGGTAGGTCGGACGGTCTGGGTCTCAACAACAACAACAACAACAACAACACCTTCAGGTAGGTCTGACAGTCGAAAAAACGAAAGATCTCTAAACCTCTCCCACACTTTAAACGCTCTAAACCCTAGTGATGAGTTACACAGGGTGTCCCAAAAAGATTGACCTCGGCTTTTATTCCTTAAATATTGATCTTAGACATATATAATATATTACAAAGTTGCGTAAAAAACGGTACAGAATTTTATGAAATCGATTAAAATTTTCAAGGGAATTAAATTTTAAGAAATACAAAATTAAAATTTTTATACGGCCCCCGTACAAAAACATTTCCAATGAATAAAATGTGCCCCATGCACTAATAAAGTGATGTACAAAATTTCAGCATTTTATCATAAAATGTCCCAGAAATATGAAAGACAAAAATGCTGACTTAAACCACTTTTCGATGCATCGACATGGATTCTCAGAGGGGAAAAATCATGTCAGCAGATCGCGTTTCAGGGGTCATACACAAGTTACGAAAGAAAACAATGATTACATAAATAAATAATAATGTTGCTATTTATTGGTACAAAAGTATCTACACTGTGTAGATATAATAACTTTACACAAAGATTACAAAGCTTGTTCAAAATGTTTTTCATCCATGCCAAAGATCCATTAAAGATAAGAGGCAGATATTATTTGCCTATAATGCATCTCTGCGTTGCGTTATTTGCACTCTTGCTGTAAACATTTACATTTCAATTTGTGATTAATCCCTCACCAACTTTGTTTAAACATGTCTCTGGGACTTTTTATGATAAAATGCTGAAATTTTGTACATCGCCTTATTGGTATATGGGACACATTTTACTCATTGGAAATGTTTCGTACGGGAAACATATAAAAATTTAAACTTTGTATTTCTTCAAATTTAATCCCTGAAAATTTTATCGATTTCATAAAATTCGGTACCTTTTTAAACTCAACTTTGTAGTTTATTATATATGTCTAAAATCAATATTTAAGGAATAAAAGCCGAGGTCAATATTTTTGGGATACCCTGTATGTGTGTTGGATTGTGGAGACATCTTATACTGACCTCACAAAGAAAATTTTGAAATGTTTCTCTTACCGATTTGTATGGAATGGCTTTCTCCCAGCTCATTTATTTGAAATCTAAGGAGAGGAACAGATTGGATTAAATTATCATTAAATTTAATTATCATTAAATTAAATTGGATTAAGTTATCATTAAATGAATTGAATTGGATTAAATTAAATTGGATTAAATTATCATTAAATGAATTAAATTGGATTAAATTATTATTGGATTAAATTATTATTGGAAATTAAATTGGATTAAATTATCATTAAATAAATTGAATTAAATTATCATTAAATTAAATTATCATTAATGGAACCAAACATTGCTACTCTACTTTAAAAAAGAAAAGCAATATCATTGTTCACAATAAACTATTGTTATAATATAATGTTGCTAGCTAAAAGTTTTTAATCTTCATATTTAGATGCATTTTATGCAAATTTCCTGAACTGATACATTTTAATTTCTGATCTTAATAGATGTCATTCCTGACTGCAAACTAAATGTTTATTTTATTACATCTAACGCTCATTTATATTTAGTATTTTAAAGATAAATAAATGGCCTATTTCAATTTATAATATCAAGGGCTCACAATTATTTTTAATTACTAAGAGGTCCTTGAGTTTAACTGTTTGGTAACTACTGTTTTTAACACCTTACAACATAGTTGAAAAGTGTTTATGACTTTGTTTATTCTGTCTGTCCGTCTGTCTGTCTGTTCGTTAGCACGATAACTGCCGTAAAAATGACTTTATCAAAATGAAATTTTAGTATGTTTTTAAGACGGTCTGTGGGACCTATGGGAATATAAATAAATAATATCACACAATTAGTTTTTATTGAACCCGGGTTGAAAAAATGAAATACATTGAACCCTATGGGACCTAATTTTTCAAACATTTTTTAAGCAAATTTAAAATTTTCAACTTGCTTCGAAATTTTAGGAAATATTCACATTATCCCATAAAATGTATAAAAAAAAATTCAGTAAAATATGTTAAGTAGTTTTTTAATTAAAAATTATTTAATATAGGGATAAAAACAAATTCAATTAAATTCTGACTTTTGGGATATCCTCCAGAAAGAAACAAGAAAGATCAATCATGCTTAAAGCATTGATTATGAAACACTTTCCAACTTCAATGCAATTTTATTTAAACATGTCTAAAATGCAATACATTCCTCGGTAATATTTTAAAACTTATCACAATACTACATTAATTTATTATATTTGAAACCTTAAATCTTCATCGAAAAAAATTAACTTCATTCAAATGACGGCATTAAAGTATAAATTGCCTGGTTTAAACATCTCTTAAATGTTATACATTCCTCGGTAATAATTTTAGAATTATCATAATACTACGATAATTTATTATATTTGAAAACTTCATCGAAAACAACTGAAATCCATTCAAATGACGTCATAAAAAAATAACACGCCTGGCTCTCTCTATAAAAGCAACATTTCATTCATAAATAATTCCCCCATTCATGTCATTCATCACAATACTATAACAATTTATTTTATTTAAAAATTAAGACCATTGAGCTGCAAATAAGTAAACTCTATGCATAAAACTTCATCGAAAAATATCGTCCTTCTCTTTCTAAAATCAATGAATTCATATCAGCTAAGCAGACTCCATGGACTAAATGATTTTGTGTTAAAGAATTACAGCGATTCTAATACAACTCATTCTACATATTTTGCTGTTTACATTTTACATAGGTGAAAAATAGGCTTAGTTGTAGAAATAATCAAATTTAGATGGGCATTTAAACTCAAATATATTGTCATTGCGTTGTTTCAGTATGTAGATGCACAGAATTTAGGCAAAAATAAAGTAATTTTAGGACGGATACAACATTCAATATGAATTAAAAAGAACTTTAAAAATCACGATTTTGACACAAGATGGATGCCATATATCATTTTGAAGTGGGTCATGTGATCGTTTCATAGCATGGACACGTGATCGCTTAATATAAGAGGTGTTATTATTATTTTAATTTTTATTTAAAAAACAACTGAATATATTTCGCTGAATTTTTTTTATATATTTTATGGAACAATTTGAATATTGCCTAAAATTTTCGAAGCAATTTGTGAATTTTAAATCCGCTTAAAAAATGCTTGAAAAATTAGGTCCCATAGGGCTCAATGTATTCCATTTTTTCAACCCGGGTTCAATCCAAAACTAATTGGGTGATATTATTCATTTATATTCCCATAGGTCCTATAGACCGTCTGAACAACATACTAAAATTTCATTTTGATTAAGTCATTTTTACGGCAGTTATCGTGCTAACGGACAGACAGACAGACAGACAGACAGACAGACAGACAGACAGAATGAACAAAGTCATAAACACTTTTCAACTTTGTTGTAAAGTGTTAAAAAGAGATATATCATATAATAAATATCTTTCCAAGAGTTTAATCATTTTGTATATGAGAGAGGCTTTACATTTTAAAATAAATTTGGTAGATAACAATTTTTCAAATTTTTTTTAATTTTATAAAATCTTCATGATATACTTATTTGATGGCATTTTTAATGCACTTTCCTACGTCCTAGAGAGTTAAAATTTGGTACACAGCTTACATTTGTTGAACATTTTATTCTACAAAAATTTGTTGGATCTTTAAATATAGATCATACATTTTTTTCGAAATGGCCTGCAAATAATCCCCGTTCACTTCTATAAATCGTTGTAATATTGTTAAAAATTCTGATGTGGGCAGCACATGTCTTTCCCTGCAGACTCATATTCACGTTCTCTTTATTTCTTCAATAATAATTTGAGTTTATCTGCACAAAATAACAGCCATAAGTATTTTAAATGACATTGAATTTTCACGTTAAACTTAAATTTGGTTCTCATTTGATAGCTGGACTTATTGTCAAAGGTGGCGTAGCGAAAACGCGAAAAAACTAGAATATCTCAAGAACGGCTAGTCCTAGAGTAATGGGGTTAGTCTTATTCTTTTGGTCGTCAAAAATCACGCATAAAATAGGAATTTAATTGATATAATTGAGCACACGTAGTCTTTTATTTTATATTTAACGATTTTTGCGGGCCATTTCGCAAAAATAATCTGTTCCTTTTTCCCGAATCGTACTAGAATAAACTACAAATGATTTATAGTGATACAAGTGAGTTATATACCAAATTCTGTTAAATTTGGTATATAAATCACTTGTAGATTATTAAAATATTATACACCAAATTTTGTTAAATTTGTTCCTTTAGTTTTTAGCTAGAGTGGATAAAAGCAATTTCTGCCGGCCATTTCGCAAAGAAGGCAGATTCTTTTATTACTAATCGTACTATAATCTAATGAACATCAGGATTTTCCACAAAAAACATACCTACCAAATTTTATGAAATTCGGTCCATTAGTTATTCAATTAGAGTGTATGTAATATCCTCACAGACACACAGAAACATGTACAGATACACCCTTACACACACAGCCGTCTTCCTAAAAATAGTTTTTTCGTGTTCTAGAAGTCCCAAAACGTGTAGGTCCTTCGAAAATTCGAGTTCCGATCTTCGGCACGATTCCAATACTTTGAATACATAAACACACACACACACACATATATTATCTGTGTATTACCCGTGTATCTAAATTCCGTGCCTATGCAATTACAATAGTTGTGATTTTAAATGACCCCTAAACTTTTATTATTTCTTCAACGAAGCCTAATTTTAACTTATGCGGAATACAAATATCTCCAGCGATTGTAGGGTGAGTTACATAAGAATTGCTGAATTTTTTTCACACAAAATTATTTAAATCTGGAGTCTGGAATACAAGTTTTATGAATGAAATATTCATTGATTTTGCATAGAGAATCAGATGATTTATATTTCGATACACTTTTAAATATTTAAGTATAATAAATTAATGTAGTACTGTGATAATGTAAAAGATATCACCACTGAATGTATCACATTTTAGAAATTTTTAAATGAAATTGCATTTCAGTTGGAAAGTGTTTCATAATCAATGCTTATGCATGATTGATCTTTCTTGTTGATATTAAAATAATTCGGTTATTTTAGGACATTAATATTCACTAAAACCCGATCTTTAAGAAACTCCGTGGAATAGGTTTTAGCGAAGAGAACGGAATCTCTCTATATTAAACACGAAAGATCAATCATGCTTAAAGCATTGATTATGAAACACTTTCCAACTTCAAAGCAATTTTATTTAAACAAGTCTAAAATACAATACATTCCTCGGTAATATTTTGAAACTTATCACAATACTGCACTAATTTACTATATTTGAAAACTTAAACCTTCATCGAAAAAAATGAACTTCATTCAAATGACGGCATTGAAATATAAATTGCCTGGTTTAAACATCTCTAAAATGTTATACATTCCTCTGTAATAGTTTTAGATTTATCATAATACTACGATAATTTATTATATTTGAAAACTTCATCGAAAACAACTGAAATTAATTCAATTGACGTCATGGAAAAAATAACACGCCTTGCTCTCTTTATAAAAGCAACATTTCATTCATAAATAATTTCCCATTCATGTCATTTATCACAATACTATAATAATTTATTTTATTTAAATATTTTGTTTAAGACCATGGAGCTACAAAAAATTAAACTCTATGCTTGAAACTTCATCGAAATAAATCGTCCTTCTCTTAATGAAATCAATTAATATTTCATTCATATCAGCCATGCAGACTCCATGGACTGAATTATTTTGTGTTAAAAAAATACAGGAATTATAATACAACTCATTCTATATATTTTGCTGTTTACATTTTACATAGGTGAAAAATAGGCTTCGTTGTAGAAATAATCAAATTTAGATGAGCAATTAAACTCAAATATATTGTCATTGCGCTGTTTCAGTATGTAGATGCACAGAATTTAAGCAAAAATAAAGTAGTTTTAGGACGGATACAACACTCAATATGAATTAAAAAGAACTTAAAAAAATCACGATTTTGAAACAAGATGGATGCCATATATAATTTTGCAGTGGGTCATGTGATCGTTTCATATCATGGTCACGTGATCGTTTCATATAAGAGGTGTAATTATTTTTTTAATTTTTATTTAAAAAACTACAGAATATATTTCGCTGATTTTTTTTTATATATTTTATGGAATAATTTGAATATTACCTAAAATTTTCGAAGCAATTTGTGAATTTTAAATCCGCTTAAAAAATGTTTGAAAAATAGGGTCCCATAGGGCTCAATGTATTTCATTTTTTCGATCCGGGTTCAATCCAAAACTAATTGGGAGATATTATTCATTTATATTCCTATAAGTTCTACAGACTGTCTGAACAACATACTAAAATTTCAGTTTGATTAAGTCATTTTTACGGCAGTTATCGTGCTAACGGACAGACAGACAGACAGAATGAACAAAGTCATAAACACTTTTCAACTTTGTTGTAAAGTGTTAAAAAAGAGTAGCTGTCGCTGCCGTTGCTGTTTGACAAATTTCTCGTATCTCGAGTTTCGCTGCTTCGTACCGCAAAAACTATTGCATGCAAAAATATAAAATTGTGTACACTTATAGAGAAAGATTTGAGAAATGCGCAGAAATAAACCGTTTTTAACACTTTACAACAAAGTTGAAATGTGTTTATGACTGGTCATTCTGTCTGTCTGTCTGTCTGTCTGTCTGTCCGTTAGCACGATAACTGCCGTAAAAATGACTTAATCAAAATGAAATTTTAGTATGTTGTTCAGACGGTCTGTAGGACCTATGGGAATATAAATGAATAATATCGCCCAATTAGTTTTGGATTGAACCCGGGTTGAAAATATGAAATACATTGAGCCTTATGGGACCTAATTTTTCAAACATTTTTTAAGCGAATTTAAAATTCTCAAATTGCTTCAAAATTTTTAGGTAATATTCAAATTATTCCATAAAATATATAAAAAAAATTCAGCGAAATATATTCAGTAGTTTTTAAAATAAAAATAAAAATAATAATAACACCTCTTATATGAAACGATCACGTGACCATGATATGAAAGTATCACGTGATCCACTTCAAAATGATATATGGCATTCATCTTGTCTCAAAATCGTGATTTTTAAAGTTCTTTTTATTTCATATTGAGTGTTGTATCCGTCCTAAAACCACTTTATTTTGGTTTAAATTCTGTGCATCTACATACTAAATCAACGCAATTACAATATATATGAGTTTAAATGCCAATCCAAATTTGATTATTTCTACAACGAAGCCTATTTTTCACTTATGTAAAATGTAAACAGCAAAATATGTAGGATGAGTTGTATAGAAATTGCTGTATTTTTTTAACGCAAAAGAATTTAGCTCATGGAGTCTGCATAGCTGATATGAAAGAAATAGTCATTGACTTTACCGAGAGAAAGACGATTTTTTGCGATGAAGTTTTAAGCATAGAGTTAAATTACTTGTAGCTCCATGGTCTTAATTTTTAAATAAAAAAAATTATTATAGTATTGTGATGAATGACATGAATGGGAAATTATTTATGAATGAAATGCTGCTTTTTTAAAGAGAGCCAGGCGTGTTATTTTTTCTATGACGTCATTTGAATGAATTTTAGTTGTTTTCGATGAAGTTTTTAAATATAATAAATTATCGTGGTATTATGATAATTCTAAAATTATTATCGAGTAATATATCACATTTTAGAGATGTTTGAACCAGGCAATTTATATTTCAATGCCGTCATTTGAATGAAGTTCATTTTTTTCGATGAAGGTTTAAGTTTTCAAATATAATAAATCAATGTAGTATTGAGAGAAGTTTTAAAATATTACCGAGGAATGAATAGCATTTTAGACATGTTTAAATAAAATTGCATTGCTGTTGGAAAGTGTTTCATAATCAATGCTTTAAGCATGATTGATCTTTCTTGTTAATATATTTTGCAATGTAAGAAATATTTAATGTCAAATTCAGAGACATATTTAAACTGCGAGTTCTCATTCTGGATAGACTAACAATAGCAAGGCCACGAATTTTGCAGGTAGATACCTAAATAGTTGTATTTCTGTAGGACGAAGCCCCTTTTTTAACACTTTACAACAAAGTTGAAAAGTGTTTATGACTTTGTTCATTCTGTCTGTCTGTCTGTCTGTCTGTCAGCACGATAACTGCCGTAAAAATGGCTTAATCAAAATGAAATTTTTGTACGTTGTTCAGACGGTCTGTAGGACCTATGGGAATATAAATGAATAATATCATCCAATTAGTTTTGGATTGAACCCGGGTTGAAAAAATGAAATACATTGAGCCTTATGGGACCTAATTTTTCAAACATTTTTTAAGCGGATTTAAAATTCACAAACTGCTTCGAAAATTTCAGGTAATATTCAAATTGTTCCATAAAATATATAAAAAAAAATTCAGCGAAATATATTCAGTAGTTTTTAAATAAAAATTAAAATAATAATAACACCTCTTATATGAAGCGATGACGTGCCCATTATATGAAACGATCACGTGACCCACTTCAAAATGATATATGACATCCATTTTGTCTGAAAATCGTGATTTTTAAAGTTCTTTTTAATTCATATTGAGTGTTGTATCCGTCCTAAAACCACTCTATTTTTGCTTAAATTCTGTGCATCTACATACTGAAACAGCTCAATTACAATATATATGAGTTTAAATGCTCATCCAAATTTGATTATTTCTACAACGAAGCCTATTTTTCACCTATGTAAAATGTAAACAGCAAAATATGTAGAATGAGTTGTATTAGAATTGCTGTATCTCTGTAACATAAAATCATTTAGTTCGTGGAGTCTGCGTAGCTGATATGAATGCAATATTCATTGATTTTACAAAGAGAAGGACAATTTTTTTTCCATGAAGTTTACGCATAGGGTGTAATTACTTGTAGCTCCATGGTCTTAAGTTTTTAAATAAAATAAATTATTATAGTATTGTGATGAATGACATGAATGGGGAAATGTTCATGAATGAAATGCTACTTTTATAGAGAGAGCCAGGCATGTTATTTCTTCTATGACGTCACTTGAATGAATTTTAGTTGTTTTCGATAAAGTTTTTAAATATAATAAATTATCGTGGTATTATGATAATTCTAAAATTATTATCGAGTAATATATCACATTTTAGAGATGTTTAAACCAGGCAATTTATATTTCAATGCCGTCATTTGAATAAAGTTCATTTTTTTCGATGAAGTTTTAAGTTTTCAAATATAATAAATCAATGTAGTATTGTGAGATGTTTTGAAATATTACCGAGGAATGTATTGCATTTTAGACATGATTAAATAAAATTGCATTGCTGTAGGAAAGTGTTTCATGATCAATGCTTTAAGCATGATTGATCTTTCTTGTTAATATATTTTGCAATGTAAGAAATACTTAATGTCAAATTCAAAGACATATTTAAACTGCGAGTTCTCATTCTGGATAGACTAACAATAGCAAGGCCACGAATTTTGCAGGCAGATACCTAAATAGTTGTATTTTTGTAGGACGGAGCCCTTTTTTTAACACTTTACAACAAAGTTGAAAGGTGTTTATGACTTTGTTCATTCTGTCTGTCTGTCTGTCTGTCTGTCTGTCTGTCTGTCTGTTAGCACGATAACTGCCGTAAAAATGACTTAATCAAAATGAAATTTTAGTATGTTGTTCAGACGGTCTGTAGGACCTATGGGAATATAAATGAATAATATCACCCAAGTAGTTTTGGATTGAACCCGGGTTGAAAAAATGATATACATTGAGCCTTATGGGACCTAATTTTTTAAACATTTTTTATGCGGATTTAAAATTCACAAACTGCTTCGAAAATTTTAGGTAATATTCAAATTGTTCCATAAAATATATAAAAAAAAATTCAGCGAAATATATTCAGTAGTTTTTTAAATAAAAATTAAAATAATAATAACACCTCTTATATGAAGCGATGATGTGACCATGATATGAAACGATCACGTGACCCACTTCAAAATGATATATGGCATCCATTTTGTCTCAAAATCGTGATTTTTAAAGTTCTTTTTAATTCATATTGAGTGTTGTATCCGTCCTAAAACCACTCCATTTTTTCTTAAATTCTGTGCATCTACATACTGAAACAGCTCAATTACCATATATATGAGTTTAAATGCTCATCCAAATTTGATTATTTCTACAACGAAGCCTATTTTTCACCTATGTAAAATGTAAACAGCAAAATGTGTAGAATGAGTTGTATTAGAATTGCTGTATTTCTATAACATAAAATCATTAATTCATGGAGTCTGCGTAGCTGATATGAATGCAATATTCATTGATTTTACAAAGAGAAGGACGATTTTTTTCGATGAAGTTTACGCGTAGGGTGTAATTAATTGTAGCTCCATGGTCTTAAGTTTTTAAATAAAATAAATTATTATAGTATTGTGATGCATGACATGAATGGGGAATTGTTCATGAATGAAATGCTACTTTTATAGAGAGAGCTAGGCGTGTTATTTTTTCTATGACGTCATTTGAATGAATTTCTGTTGTTTTCGATGCAGTTTTCAAATATAATAAATTATCGTAGTAATATGATTATTCTAAAATTATTACCGAGGAATGTATCACATTTTAGAGATTTTTAAACCAGGCAATTTATATTTCAATGCCGTGATTTGAATGAAGTTCATTTTTTTCGATGAAGGTTTAAGTTTTCAAGTATAATAAATTAATGTAGTATTGTGATAAATTTCAAAATATTATCGAGGAATGTATTGCATTTTAGACATGTTTAAATAAAATTACATTGAAGTTGGAAAGTGTTTCATAATCAATGCTTTCAGCATGATTGATCTTTCTTGTTTAATTTCTATGTAATTTATAACATATTTTACTTTTTATGCACTTCTGAAGTGAAAAAGTTCTTTCGTATCGGCAAGTTCATCGATATTCTCTGGCTCGTACAGCAAAAACTATAGCATACACAAATAGTAAATTAGGTATATTTATAGAGAAATAATAGGGTAACACGATAAAATAAACTATTTATCGGTTTAAACTTCGGTTTGAATAGCTCGCGAGGCGTTCTCTGTAAGCGCAGAGAGTAACTCCATACTCGCGAAGAGAGTTACGGGGGTTCGCGAAGCGTAGCGAGCAGGGGGGCAGAGTCCCCTAGTTTATCCAAGAAAATGTTTTAGTGAATAAAACGGAGTTTATTAAAAAAGTATGTTTTAGTGAATGGAACAGAGTTTCTTAAAGAATGGGTTTATGAGAAGGGAACATAGTTTATTAGTGAATGGGTTCTTGCGGAGGACACATAATTTATTATAGAATAGGTTAAGTGAAGGGATTTTATTAATTAACAAGAAAGATCAATCATGCTTAAAGCATTGATTATGAAACACTTTCCAACTTCAATGCAATTTTATTTAAAAAAAGTCGAAAATGCAATACATTCCTCGGTAATATTTTAAAACTTATCACAATACTGCATTGATTTATTATATTTAAAAACTTAAACCTTCATTGAAGAAAATGAACTTCATTCAAATGATACGGCATTGAAATATAAATTGCCTGGTTTAAATATCTCTAAAATACAATACATTCCACGGTAATATTTTTAAAACTATCATAATACTACGATAATTTATTATATTTGAAAACTTCATCGAAAACAACTGAAATAAATTCAAATGACGTCATAGAAAAAATAACACGCCTGGATATCTCTATAAAAGCAGGATTTCATTCATAACTTTCTCCATTTCATTCATCACAATACTGTAATAATTTATTTTATTTAAAAATTAAGACCATGGAGCTACAATTGATAAACTTTATGCTTAAAACTTCATCGAAAACAATCGTCCTTCTGTTTATAAAATCAATTAATATGTCATTCATATCAGCCATGCAGACTCCATAGACTGAATTATTTTGTGTTAAAGAAATACAGTAATTCTAATATTCAATTCATTCTACATATTTTGCTGTTTACATTTTACATAGGTGAAAAATAGGCTTAGTTGTAGAAATAATCAAATTTGAATGAGAATTTAAACTCAAATATATTGTCATTGTGTTGTTTTAGTATGTAGATGCACAGAATTTAAATAAAAATAAAGTAGTTTTAGGACGGATACAACACTCAATATGAATTAAAAAGAACTTTAAAAAATCACGATTTTGTAACAAGATGGATGCCATATATCATTTTGAAGTGGGTCACGTGATCGTTTCATATCATGGTCACGTCATCGCTTCATATAAGAGGTGTTATTATTATTTTAATTTTTATTTAAAAACTACTGAATATATTTCGCTGAATTTTTTTTTATATATTTTATGGAACAATTTGAATATTACCTAAAATTTTCGAAGCAATTTGTGAATTTTAAATCCGCTTAAAAAATGTTTGAAAAATTAGGTTCCATAGGGTTCAATGTATTTCATTTTTTCAACCCGGGTTCAATCCAAAACTAATTGGGTGATATTATTCATTTATATTCCCATAGGTCCTACAGACCGTCTGAACAACATACTAAAATTTCATTCTGATTAAGTCATTTTTACGGCAGTTATCGTGCTAACGGACAGACAGACAGACAGACAGACAGAATGAACAAAGTCATAAACACTTTTCAACTTTGTTGTAAAGTGTTAAAAATGGGTTTCAATGTGTTAAAAAAGGGAATAAAGTTTTGTAAAGAATAAATTATAAATTTAAGAACAGGGTTTATTATAGAATAGGCTTTAGTAAAGAGAACAGGGTTTATTATAGAATAGGCTTTAGTAAAGAGAACAGGGTTTATTATAGAATAGGCTTTAGTAAAGAGAACAGGGTTTATTATAGAATAGGCTTTAGTAAAGAGAACAGGGTTTATTATAGAATAGGCTTTAGTAAAGAGAACAGGGTTTATATTTTATTGAAGAGAATGGTGTTTATCATAGAATAGGTTTCTTTCAGAAAGATAACTTCGTATACAGAAGGAAATATGAACATATTAATATCTCAAAGTGTTAAGCATACATAATACTTATCAGTCTTAAAGCAGTAAAAAACTGAGGTCTGAATTATATCGAAATTGAATTTTTCACAGGATTCCAAGGGTGTACGCCAAAGGAGATTTCAGAGGAAGCTCACTGAGCTTACTGCAGGCTGAGCTCTCGAATCTGACCTAATTTAACCAACGCCACTTTTAATAAAATAGATATTGAAAGAAAATTTTGTGTCTGGAAGGACTTATCATTTAACCTCTCTTGCGTACGCCACTGCAGGTGTCTAAGTTTAGAGCAACAGTTTCAATTCACAGAGAGTTGCGATAGGCAAGATGCTATCTCGTATTGAAAAACAGGCGAATGAAGTCATACAAATGTGAAGATGTAATTTGATCTAAAATATAAAGGAGAATGCAGATTCAAATTTAAATAGAAAGAAATCTAATTATCTTATTAGATCAAAAGATAGAGCATCGATGATCCAGCAGGATATCAGTGGTTCGAGTCCCCACTCAGATTTGAGTTCTTCTTGAGTTCTTTGAGTTCGTTCAGGTTAAAGAAACTACTTTAGTGGTGAGAACAGAGTTTATTAAGTAACAGGTTTCAATAAAAGGAACTGGGAGAAAAAGACTGGGAATACATTTGCCTGACTTTGAGTCTATTTTGTGAGCAAAACTAGGAGTGAGACAATTTTTCTTTAACTTTCCTTTTTCTTTAATTTTAATATTCTTATCTAGCCATTATTCATAACGAAATAAAATTTCATGTTTTGAAAACTATCATTTTTCCTAAACTTATTATTTTCTACATTCAAGTAAATTTGGTTTGATACCTAATCCATTACAAATATCTTATTTTCATATTACATATTATTTTTCTTTCATTTTCTCCATGGAAGCATTTCAACTTAATCTTTTAATCGTTTCTTACGTAATCGGTAAGAAAAAATTAGACTCATAAAAGTATAAAAACTTTCAAAAAAGTAAAAGCTCCTAATTCCATGATAATATTATTTTCATTCACTTTTACCTTACTATACTTAATTCTCTAAAACCTCTACCTTATCTTTCAGATAATGACACGTGCTCCGACGAGAACGGCAACCCATGTGTCCGGTTTCACTTTGACCTATCGCTACCAGTTCAAAATAAGGACTCCGCATCAGTAGAATTGTGGCTGTATAAGAAGCAAAATGTAACAGAACTCGCAATAACTCGAATATTCAGCAATAGCAACCGATTGGAGAACGAAAGATCTACTGCACGTCTTTCTGATCAAACGCCTTCAAAAGGTTGGATAAGATTCAATGTGTCACGAATAGTCATCAATGAAAATATGACTGCCTTAGATTTGGAGGTATCTGAAGAAAATGACGAATTGTGTTTAGAATTAGGAGAAAATAAAACTCCTTTCTTATTGATTCGCACAGCTGCTACCGAAGAAAGAACAAAGCGATCCATTATTGATTGTACTGCTGAAAACTCAACTTGCTGCCGAAAAAAGTATTATGTCAAATTCAGTGAGATGGGCTGGGGAGATTGGATACAATGGCCTGAGGGATACGATGCCAATTACTGCAAAGGTTCGTGTACCAGTCACGTTGGATTGCCGCAAAAACATCACGGTCAAATTCTTATGGCTATGTGTGAGATACATCCACAAAAAGCTCTAGAAATGGGGAAAACTGAGTGCATAAGTTGCGCTCCAACTTCCTATCAATCCATGTCGGTAATATACTTAGATGAAGATAGGGTACGAGTGGTCAGTCACATGCCTGACATGTCTGTCACAAAATGTGGCTGTATTTAAAGTGGAAAATAATCAATTTAAAATTTCAACATTTTAACAGAACTGGGATAAAATTTTGAATCTAGATGCATCGGAGCGGGGTAAAGTAAGCAAGGATTAGCAAATGTCGTCTTGTAAAATTTGTATGGAGTGCCAAGTTTACACCCATTTCATTATTGATATAAAACTTCATATCAATATAAGATATTGATATGATATAATTCTTGCTAGATAGTATAGTGGTATTATGAACACCAGATAATTAAAATTAAACTCTTCTCTGACACAAATAATTCGTGCTTTGACGTCATTTCTACCATTTTATTAAATGAACTTGTAATGTGAAATATTTGTGTCTATGTCTGTTAAGTAATATCACAAAATAGAATAACTGCAATGTGTGATGTAAGCGGACTATATATCTCAGTCGTGTATTATAAGCAGTATGAAGACATTTATTTGCTATAGATATCATATATGTACTGTATACATAATTTGCACTCATTCTGAATATAATTATTTCATCAAAGACTTTATAATAACATTATATGATGACAGATATATTGTGAACTAATGAACTGTTTCCATATATATATATATATTATCTGTTCAGAGACTTTTCCCACCTATTCTATGTACATTTAAAAAATTGTTTTGTTACATTTATTGTTAAATATAGTGAAATGCAGTGTATAAAATCAAGCATCCCAACCTTGACAGTGTTCTGATGCTTAATCACATATATTTAGTTATTTTAAAAGAGCTAATAAAAGTTTTATTTGAGTATTAAAAACATAAAATACAATAATTGGACTGAACACTTTTGGGCGCAAATCGCCCATCATCAGAGGCATATGATATAGCACAAAAACATTAGAGATTTAAAACAGTCAAATTTCAAACAATTTGCTTATAGCAAAAAGCCGATAGGAAAAAACAAATTCAATATGCAGTCAAGATACATAAATAAAAATATTAAGTCGCGGCAGAGCACCAGCCAAGTTCAATTCAAAAATTTAACGTACGATGTTAAAGCCTCTGACTGACACCTTTCACAGGAGCAATCAAGCGGCTTTTTCACGCGCGCACACACACACACACACACACACTCACACACACACACACACACAAACACATACACACACAAATATACATATACCACTTACACACACCTCTATCTCAGAAACTAAAAGGAGTAAATTGTTGATTTTTAAATTTTTCCACAGGTAGGCGTGAATAGACAAGACATTATTAATTTGGTTTAAAATTGGTTTTTTGCACCAACCAATTTTTTGTATCAATGCGCCAAAGATAGTATGTTTTGTTTTTCTATGAAATTTCCCCATTTGCACCTAGATTCTAAAGACGACTATTAAAGTTAGACGCTTAATATTCACCATGTTGTGTATTCCACTACTACTCTTACGGAAAAATACAGAAATTTCTCAGTTATCAAATTTTATATAACCGTAATGATCAGATTATATATCAGACCGCTTATCAGATTTTTATTCAGATTTTCTCTCAAATAGGGTGACTTAAATCACAATTCTACAGAAAATCTGTTTAATATATACAGTTCAAATTTGGTGTATTGAGTGTTCTGTAATAATCTATAAAGGAAAAATTATGAAATTCAAAATTTTCGAATTTTAGATAACCTTAATGGCTATTTGAAAACTCACAAATGTTGTATTTATCAGTTTTTCTCATAAAAAGGGTGACTTATATTCAAAATTCTTGAGAAAATATGTTTAAAATATAGAATTTAAATTCGATATGTTGAGTGTCCTGTAACAATCGTTAAAGGAGAATTGCAAAATTTGAACTTTTCAAATTATGAGTAATTATATGTATCTTAATGGCTATCACAATCTACATTTACTCAAAATATGTCACTGTTCATCAAATTTCCACAGGAAATATGTTTAAGTTAGACAGTTGGATTTACGCTGATTTTTATGTAGATGGTGCTATAAGTAAAATTGCAAAATTTGAAAATTTCTAATTTTATAAAGTACCCTGATGACAGGTGGTCAAAACGCAAATTACTTTATTTTCTCAAAAGAGGGCGCTAGCAAGCGAAATTCTACAGAAAATATGTTTAAGATATACAATTTAAATTCGATATTCTGAGTGTCCTGTGTAACAACCTGTAACAATCGTTAAAGGAAAATTGCAAAATTTGAACTTTTCAAATTTTAAGTACTTCTAATGACTGTCAAAATCTACATTTACTTAAAATATGACACTGTTTATCAAAATTCCACAGGAAATGTGTTTAAGTTAGACAGTTGGAATTTGGTATGCTGATATTCATGTAGATGGCGCTACAAATGAAATTGCAAATTTGCAAAATTTGAAGATTTCAAATTTTATAAGGTACCCTGGTAATAGGAAAGGAAGACACTGACAAACAAAATTATGCAGAACACATGCTAACGACAGGCAATTGCAATTCTATATGTTGAGTGTCCTGACTACTCAAAGTGTGGTGGAGATATAAAAAGATCTACAAAGAGGACTGATATCCGATAAAAAACCTATTGTTAAAAAAAGCAAAGTTCTTTGACTTTACAAACAGTATCAGCCATAAAAATGATTGAGATGGACTATTGCCAATTTTATCAAAGTTCATAGTGAAAAATATAAAGAAAGGAAAAGTTATCGGATGTATATCGTAATAAACTTGACAAATTTACCTCTTTGGTCGAAAGAGATTTCTTGCTGCAAAGAACTTGGAGGAATTGAAGGGAATTGGGGTGATAAAACTTGAATTGCGAATATATATTGCATCTTTATAATATCTTGCCAAGTTTATTACGAAACTAGAACAAATTACCCGAGGTTTTTCGAATCCTAAATAAGCGCCTACTACTTATAAATAGTTAAATAAGCGCCCCCTACTTAAATAATACGCCTGAAAGCAATTTAAAATGGCTTCTATCCTGAAATTGCAGGTATGCTTTAAATCACACGCGCTCTCCACAAGAGCAAAAATAAATAAATATATAAAAGAAACCATTAAGAGGGACACAGCTCTGCTTTCTAAGTGGGCATGCACAGTAAAATCCATCGGTAGTAATGTCGAAACCGTGCACTTCGCGGAAGAGGCATTGGTTGCTTTCCAATCACTTAATGCGATCACATAAAAACTTACAAAAATTAAAATTAATTATGAAATCGAAAATTTTTTGTCAGAATGCTAAGATATATCCGGAACTTCTAGCAAAGTTATGGAATTGTGCTAATCTTAATTTTTAGGATGCGGCGATATATATATATATATATATATATATATATATATATATATCCGTGTATATATATATATACATATATCCGTATATATATAAGTTAGCTTACAAAATGTACTTTAGCGCCATTTCTACTAGTTCGTTAGATGTACTTGTAATGTCAAATAATATGACCTGGTTCAAAAATGTAATTTCACTTAGCAACTAATCCTAGATTCCACAGAGGTAAAGCCACTGTCTACGTACCTAGCCATTTAAAATATTGCTAACTCTAATTTCTCTGTGTATTTACTCAATATAAATAATATGACCTGGTTCAAAAATGTAATTTCGCTTAGCAACTAATCCTAGATTCCACAGAGATAAAGCCACTGTCTACGTACCTAGCCATTTAAAATATTGCTAACTCTAATTTCACTGTGTATTTACTCTATATATTCATATTTTAATTTCCTTGTATTATATATGTTTTTATTTATGCATCTTAACTTCATATTTAATCTGTTTCTGCCAATCCACTTTTTGCAAAATGCAAATTTAGTTTATAATTTGATGTGTATAAAATTTGAATGTGCTTGTGCTATATCATATGCTCTTGATGAAAGTTGTTTTATGCCCGAAAACTCTCAGGACGATTATTGTATTTTACGCCCTTAATACTGAAATAAAGCTTTTATTAATTCTTTTAATATACTATTTGGTCATGGGCGTGTTGCCAATTTAGTTATGTTTACAGTAAATAAAACTGCTGCTTGTAAAAATAACTTACAAAACTTCCTTGGAAAAAGCACCTAACTGACCCCTACTTGCTTTCTTCAAGGAAGTTCTGTAAGCTTTTTGTTTTAGTTACATTTAGTTATACTTATGTGATGCACTTAAATAACCTGTTTTTAAAGTTATCAGAATCTGCTCGCAGAGAATTGCAAATGCAGTAAAAGAAGTTTCAAATTTCTGTATATCTTGTAATGCTATACTTAAATTCAATATTGATATCAAAGTGTAATCTTCCATTTTCATTTAAAATAATTGTAAACTAAAACTAGCTCATCGTACTAATGGTGAATATTGTTATATTTAGAAACATTGGAAAATAGCAAAATCCATATAATTTATAGTTACTGAAACAGAATGATAGGAATAATCTATCCATGGACATTTTTTTTATATTGTACTTCTCATTACAATTAGGGAAAACCGGGCAAGTTAATATAGGGGCATAATGATACAGTAGAAACTGTGTAATAACGCACATATGTTATTGTGCCTCTTTGGAAAAGGAAGCCTTATATTTATACCTTCAGTCTGCACGTGTGTGTATTGCACGATATCACTATAATTATAGCATTATAATTAGATCACTGTAATTAGATCACAAAAATTAGATCACTATAATTAGATGTCCAATCAGAAATGATTTTGACATTGTAAAGTAATGAAATTTAAATTAATTTTTTAATATTATTTCTTGAGAGTTTTTTTTGCACTAACGGATATGATAATTTTGTTGACTATATGACTGTATTTGTTTTCCATTTTCCTGCTTATCATGATTAAAATGAGATATGGACACTTAAGCCAAGTTGATAAGTTTTAAACGGCGCAAGTTCATACGATATATCAGCTTAGCCTCATAACATCTAATAAGTGGAGTATAAATGACTATAAAAATTTTCTATATAGTTCGAATTTTCAGTACAAGAAAACCTTAATGGGCCTGATAAAGGTTGATAGATGCCTCAACCATGGAGGTACAAACGAACAGGAGGGAACATGGGTTTAAATCGCTGAGCCGAGGTAAGAGGAGACGTGCCATATTGATTAGCACAAAGAAAGATTTTTATATATATATTTTAATGGAAAGATTTCTGGGTGATATTTGTTTAATATTTAGTGTGTTATAATGCGATATTTCAAACTCCGATTTGATGCTCAGCGGTTTATGTAGAAAAATATCTCAAATAAATGTTTTGAAATTTTTAAGTATATATCCAAATATTCCCATTCACATCTTCGGAGTTATGCTTAACCTACCGTTCCTTCGGGTGCCACTCCTCTGCCACGAACACTATCTGTGACGTCAGATGGAGTTTACTTGCAGCGCGCGGCACAAGATGCCGCGTCAGGCGCGCGGGGTTTTTTATTTTTTGTTTTAAACAGATGTATTTTTAAAATGTTTCTTGGTTTTCGAAGACTTCTCACAAGTTCAACTAGAATTTTAATCAAAGATTTGCATCTTAAATTCCAGGCAATGCTAGCTTTTTTTATGTGAATAAGTAAGTGTTCTTTTCGTAATATAATGTATATTTTAGAGTCGTGTTTCCCAACCTCAGATACATGCAAAAATTTCAGTATTGAAGAATAGGACTCATTTAAATTATTTTATTAAACCAAAGAAATTTTTTATTGAGAAATTAATGACTAAAAGTACATTTATACTTATATTTTCAAAATTTATTTATATTCTTTTATTTTAAGGTTGAATAATGCAAACTTTAATCAAAATTTTTCTTTTAAAGTAGTCAACATTATAAAATTTATATTAATTTGGGTAAATGCACTTCTTTCTTGAAACATTAGTTTAGTTCATGAAGTTCCATTATGTAGGATTTTTAAATCTTAAAGGACGAAAGTACAGTATACTATTTATTCATTTCATTTTACAGCAAGTTATTTGTATCTTTATATATTTTCTAATGATGTTCTTGTAATTTCAGAAAATCTAACAGAATTTAATCTCGCACATTTTATATTAATTAAATTTTATTACATTACATTTTATTAATTAAATTTCATTACATTCAAAAAATGGGGGGGGGGGGTACGATTTAAGAAAATAAACAGACGCGGGTTTTCAAAGGGATAAACGTTGGGAACCGCTGTTCTAAATCAGATTGCAAGCTGTGTACATGTATGTGCATGCAAATTGTGTAGTGTGTATAGAAGATGGTTTGTGTACAAGTCAATGGAATGGTCGTAAAGATCTGTAAGCTTGGCATAATTAAATGTGCATCTAGATTTTCTTGTGACTAGTTAATTAACTGATATAAAGTTGGATTAACATTTAATATTATTTCTTGAGAGTTTGTTTGGGCACTAACGGATATGATAATTTTGTTGACTATATAACTGTATTTGTTTTCCATTTTTCTGCTTATCATGATTAAAATGAGATATGGACACCTAAGCCAAATTGATAAGTTTTAAACGGGGCAAGTTCATACGATATATTAGCTTAGCCTCATAATATCTAATAAGTGGAGTATAAATGACTATAAAAATTTTCTATATAGTTCGAATTTTCAGTGCAAGAAAACCTTAATGGGCCTGATAAAGGTTGATAGATGCCTCAACCATGGAGGTACAAACGAACAGGAGGGAACATGGGTTTAAATCGCTGAGCCGAGGTGAGAGGAGACGTGCCATATCGATTAGCACAAAGAAAGATTTTTATATATATATTTTAATGAAAAGATTTCTGGGTGATATTTGCTTAATATTTAGTGTGTTATAATGCGATATTTCAAACTCCGATTTGATGCTCAGCGGTTTATGTAGAAAAATATCTCCAATAAATGTTTTGAAATTTTTAAGTATATATCCAAATATTCCCATTCACATCTTAGGAGTTATGCTTAACCTACCGTTTCTTCGGGAGCCACGAACACTATTTGTGACGTCAGATGGAGTTTACTTGCAGCGCGCGGCACAAGATGCCGCGTCAGGCGCGCGGGGTTTTTTATTTTTTGTTTTAAACAGATGTATTTTTAAAATGTTTTTTGGTTTTCGAAGACTTCTCACAAGTTCAACTAGAATTTTAATCAAAGATTTGCATCTTAAATTCCAGGCAATGCTAGCTTTTTTTATGTGAATAAGTAAGTGTTCTTTTCGTAATATAATGTATATTTTGGAGTCGTGTTTCCCAACCTCAGATACATGCAAAAATTTCAGTATTGAAGAATAGGACTCATTTAAATTATTTTATTAAACCAAAGAAATTTTTTATTAAGAAATTAATGACTAAAAGTACATTTATACTTATATTTTCAAAATTTATTTATATTCTTTTTTTTTAAGGTTGAATAATGCAAACTTTAATCAAAATTTTTCTTTTAAAGTAGTCAACATTGTAAAATTTATATTAATTTGGGTAAATGCACTTCTTTCTTGAAACATTTGTTTAGTTCATGAAGTTCCATTATGTAGGATTTTTAAATCTTAAAGGACGAAAGTACATTATACTATTTATTCATTTCATTTTACAGCAAGTTATTTGTATCTTTATATATTTTCTAATAATGTTCTTGTAATTTTTGAAAAATCTAACAGAATTTAATCTCGCATATTTTATATTAATTAAATTTTATTACATTACATTTTATTAATTAAATTTTATTACATTCAAAAAATGGGGGGGGGGGGGTACGATTTAAGAAAATAAACAGGCGCGGGTTTTCAAAGGGATAAAGGTTGGGAACCGCTGTTCTAAATCAGATTGCAAGTTGTGTACATGTATGTGCATGCAAATTGTGTAGTGTGTATAGAAGATGGTTTGTGTACAAGTCAATGGAATGGTCGTAAAGATCTGTAAGCTTGGCATAATTAAATGTGCATCTAGATTTTCTTGTGACTAGTTAATTAACTGATATAAAGTTGGATTATTTTAAATTTTCTACTTTGTTTTGGTTGATTTGCTGGTGTAAATGTCTGATGTATATCTGAAGATTGAAAATAAGAAGTTACAATCTGATGAAGATGTTTAACCATAATAAGTTAAAAATAAATGTAATGATATAATTTGCTTGCTCGTATATTTTTCATCATGAATCAATATACTTTAATACATTTAATTTATTACTCTGAAAGTATATCATAGTGTGTGTGTTAAACGATTAGTTTCTATATTTTTATATGTTTACATTGAATTTCGATTTGATATAAATTCTCTTTTTGATCTAAAAAAAACTAATAAAATCAAGTGTTTGGCAATAGTATAAGTTCTTCGCTGTAAAAGCATCACTTAAATCGTTTACTAGTTAGGCATAAGTACATCCCTCACCCCCCCCCCCTGCCTAAAAAGACATAAAACTCTTAGTGTTAGCGTTTTAATTATTGTTTTGATTTTCAATTATTAGAGATAACATAATCGAAAATAACTTTATTTATATGCATTTAGAAAGAAATTACGCGATGTTTATTTGTGCATAATGAAAGTTTTAGAATGATTGCTTGTTTAGAAAACTTTCCGAACATATTTCTGTAAATTCGTGTATTTAAAACAAAATTCATTAAAAATAACATCGCCTCCTGTAATAACATTGTTCAAAAAGGGAAACGAAACATTCAGATGATTTATATTTTTCAGAAAGGGAAATACAGTTTTATTATGTACTAGCAGCATACCCGTTCTTCGTACGGAGTATATAATATAAAGAAATTTATAATTCGTAATCATGTGCAAATTCTGTTAAAATATTAAATTTATTGCTCATAAAGAGAAGTTTAAGAATATCTGTTCTTACTATGCAAAATTATATTCACGGGCAGATCTGAAGAATAAAACATCCTGGCCCCTTTTGTAAGTAAATTTACAAAAAAAAAGGAATTGAATCAATATATGCAACCCCATACTACTTATATTGTCGCAGATTAGAAAATATGCCAGTGTGTTAGTAGAAGCTTACCCGTATTGCAATATGAGTCTCAAAAATATTTGCCAAAATAAAAAAGATGACGTAATAAATTGAAAGTATCAAAAATCCCCTAATCTTAATACCAGAAGGTCGTAATTGATTCCAATATATGCCAATATATATCAAAATATATGCCAATATACCTGTACTACTTATATTCTCGTAGATTAGAAGATAAACCCATGCATTTGTAGAAGATTACTCGTACAACGTACTATATATGAGTTTCAACAATTTTCGTCATAATAAAACAATTCCATAATAATTTGAAAATGTCAATAATCCCTGAATCAATAGTCCCCGAAAATACCAATAATAATGATGTTTAAATCTGAAGACCGTAATTGATATTATCCAGTCAAAAATGCAATGTCAATGAAATTTATTTTATATACTTATTTTTATTATTCAAATTGGAAAAGATTTAATAAAAATCGTATGCCGCATAACACATTGGATCCGTTGCTAAGCGACATGATATCATTTGCTTCAAATAAATTGATAGAAATCATATCTTCTGAATAATGCAATCTCCATGGAAGGTTTGGCGACATTTTCGTCAATTTATAGATAACTTAAAAAATCGCCAAATTTATCGCCAAGTGGGACTGTAGAACTGATAGTCCCATTTTGCGACAAATTGACGAAACATCATCACAATACTATCCCCTAACAAAACACAATTAATTTCATTTATTAAGCGCGATTTTATCAATTTCATGATATTTTTATGGATTTAAAAATAATTTTACCAATTTGGTGATATTAAAAAAATTCCTTCAATGTGTTACTAAGTAGGATAGATGAACTGACCGACAAATGCTACAGAAACATCATTTCAGTACTCTATTCTAAAAAAACAAATTTAATTTCATTGATTTGGGCCATTTTTATCAATTTGGAGACATTTCCACTAATTTGATAAAGTTTAAGAAAAGTTACCAAGTTATTTAGAGATATTCCGCTAAATTCGTAGCTCTGAATTTGCAGATCTGAAGAATAAAATATCCTGATCCCGTTTGTATGTACTAAATGAAAACACTAAAATTGTATTAGAAGATACATATGCCCGTTCTATTCTTTTTCTGCTTCAACAATCGGCTAAATGAATTTATTGGGTAAACACAATATATGAGTTTATTAGCTAAACACAATATATGAACTTGAAACCTCTTTGCTAAAATAAATGAAAGTGATGTACGCAGTCCGCAATATATATAATTAAAACAACAATCAAACCGTTCATTTATAAAATATATTTTTACATCCATTTATTTATTATACAAATAAAGAAAATAATAATAGATATTAACAACACATTTAATTTCATTCCGTTGCCGAGCAACATGATATAAGATAGAATCTTCCTCATAAAATGCGAAATTAAATAGCCATTTTGATTTCTTTATGCTTTACATCGTTGAGTAAAAGCTTGTAAGAGATGAACCATGGAGGTAGATTTTTCCATTTAAATTCATGTTTCAAACAATTTATGTTTTCCTATAGTGACTAATTAATGCAAAAATCCTGCACCAAACTCGGAAATAAAGTTTTATTTCATTTTGGCGTTTAAAACAAACGATTTTCATCCTTTCCGTTTGGATAAACCACGGAGTTGGAGAATAGATCTCCTAAGAAAAAGTTCCGTTTTTCATTAATATCTCGACAATCCCTGATCTTAGAAACTCGAAACTCGGACAAAATTTATGGGGGGCTATTTCAAGGCTATCCACAAAATTTCATTAAATTCAGTTCAGCCGTTTTCCCGCGATGATGAGACAAACGAAAATTTCGTTTTTTACTAATATCTCGAGAACCACTGGTCGTAGAAACTCAAAACACAGACTAAATTTTAAGTGGGGCTATTTCTAGGCTACCCACAACATTTCATCAAATTCGGTTCAGCCGTTCTCCCGTGATGATGGGACAAACACACAGACAGACAGACAGATTTTCATTTTTATTTATATAGACTAGCAGCATACCCGTTCTTCGTACGGAGTATATAATATAAAGAAACTTGAAATTCATAATCATGCGCAAATTCTTATAGTATACTAAATGACATGTTTAATCAAAATATTCTGTTAAAATATTTAATATAATGCTCCTAAAAAAAGTTTTAAGAATCTCTGTTCTCGCTATATAAAATTATCTTCATGGACATATCTGAAGAATAAAACATCTTGGACCCCTTATGTAAGCAAATATAAAAAAAAAAATATGGAATTGAATCAATATATGCAAAATAAAAGCGTTAAAATTGTATGGGACCCGTACTAATTATATACGCGAATATTAGAAAATATAACCTGTATTAGTAGATTACATGTATAAATTGAAAATACCAATAAACCCGTAATCTTTAAATCTGAAGACAGTCATTTATTCCAATATATGTCAAAATTAAAGTGCTAAAATTATATGGGGGGATATACACGTACTACTTATAATGTCCGATTATTAGTAGAAGATTACCCGTTTTGCAATATGAGTCACAAATGTTTTTTGGTAAAATACAACAGACGACGTAATAAATTGAATATATAATTAATCCCCTTAATCTTCATACCAGAAGACTGTACTTGATTCCAATATATATGCCAATATATGTCAAAATATATGCCAATATACCTGTACTACTTATATTCTCGTAGGTTAGAAGATATACCCGTGCATTCCTAGAAGATTACTCGTACAACGTACAATATGCGTGTGTCAGCAATTTTTGCCGCAATAAAACAATGGCGTAAAATATCAATAATCCCTGAATCAATAATTCCGGAAAATATCAATAATAATAATGTTTAAACCTGAAGAGTATAATTGATATTATCCAGTCCAAAATGAAATGGCAATGAAATTTATTTTATATACATATCTTCATTATTCAAATCGGAAAGGATTTAATAAAAATTTGCCGCAATAAAACAATGGCGTAATAACTTAAAAATATCAATAATCACTGAATCAATAATTCCGGAAAATATCAATAATAATAATGTTTAAACCTGAAGAGTATAATTGATATTATCCAGTCCAAAATGAAATGGCAATGAAATTTATTTTATATACATATCTTCATTATTCAAATCGGAAAGGATTTAATAAAAATCGTCTGCCGCATAAACACATTGGATTTAAATCCGTTGCTAAGCGACATGATATCATTTGCTTCAAATAAATTGGTAGAAAAAATATCGTTTAATAGTTATATTTCTATGGAACATTTGGCGACAGTTTCGTCAAATTAGCGACATTTTAAAAAATCGCCAAATTTATCGCCAAGTGGGACTGTAGAACTGACAGTTCCACTTTGCGACAAATTGACGAAATATCATCACAATACTATCCCCTAACAAAAAACAATTAATATCATTTATGTAGCGCCATTTTATCAATTTCAAGATATTTTTATAGATTTGAAAACATTTTTATCAATGTGGTGACATTTTAAAAATTCGCTAAATGTATTACTAAGTAGGATGGTTGGTCTGACAGATAAATGCTAACCAAACATCATTTCAGTGCTCTCTTCTAACAAAACAAAAAAAAAATTCATTGATATGTAGAAGACCCAAGCCACACGACCAACCCGAAGGTTTATGGCAGCTGTTTGTGTGTCGTTTATATCAATTTGGCGACATTTCCGTCAATTTGGCAAAGTTTAAGAAAAGTTGTCAAATTAGCGATATCCCTCCAAATTCGTAGCTTTGAATTTCCAGATCTGAATGAAACATTCTTATCCCGTTTCAATATACTAAATGAAAACACTACAATTGTATTAGAAGATATACCCGCTCTACTCTTTTTCTGTTTCAACAATCGGCTATATGAATTTATTGGCTAAACACAATATATGAGTTTAGTAGCTAAATACGATATAAGCTTGAAAACTCTTTGCCAAAATAAATGAAATTGATGTACGCAGTCAGCAATTAATATAATTAAAAGAAAAATCAAACCGTCCATTCATAAGATATACTTTTATATCCATTTATCCATTTATTTATTATTTAAATCGAAAAAAAATAATAAAAACATTAACAAACACATTTAATTTAATCCGTTATTCGTACGGAGTGTATAATTTAAAGAAACTTATAGTTCGCAATCATGTGCAAATTCTGTTAAAATATTAAATTTATTGCTCCTAAAGAGAAGTTTAAGAATATATGTTCTCCCTATGCAAAATTATCTTCACGATCAGATCTGAAGAATAAAACACCCTGCCCCCTTTTGTAAGCAAATTTACAGAAGAAAAAATAGGAATTGAATGAATATATGCAACGCCGTACTAATTATATTGTCGCAGATCAGAAAATATGCCAATGTGTTAGTGGAAGATTACCCGTATTACAATATGCGTCTCAAAAATATTTGCCAAAATAAAAGAGATGATGTAATAAATTGAAAACATCAATAATATCCGTACTCTTTATACCAGAAGGTCGTAATTGATTCCAATATATGCCAATATATATCAAAACATATGTCAATATACCTGTACTACTTATATTCTCGTAGATTAAAAGATATACACGTGTATTTGTAGAAGATTCGTACAACATACAATATATGAGTTTAAACAATTTTTGTCATAATAAAATAATTGCATAATAACTTGAAAATATCAGTAATCCTTGAATCAATAATCCCCGAAAATATAAATAATAATAATTTTTAAACCTGAAGACCGTAATTGATATTATCCAGTCAAAAATGCTATAAGAAAAATCAAATCGTTCTTTTCTAAAATATATTTTTATATCCATTTATTTATTATTCAAATCGAAAAAATAATTATTAAAATTAACTGACAGATTTAATTTAATTGCGTTTCTGAGTAACATGATATAAGATAGAATCTTATAACATGTTAAATATGTCATGTCTTATAACATAAACTGCGAAATTAAATAACGATTTTGATTTCTCTATACTTCTCATTGTTCCGTAAAAGCTTGTTTTAAAGAAACCATGAACCATGGAGATAGATTTCCCCTTTAAATCATGTTTCAAACAATACATGTTTTCAGAAAGTGACTAATTAACGCAAACAATCTCCCACCAAACTCAGAGATTAAATTTTAATTCACTTTCAAACGATTTTCAAGCTTTTCGTTTGGATAAACCACGGAGTTATGGAGTAGAACTCCTAGGAAAAAGTTCCGTTTTTCATTAATATCTCGACAACCCCAGGTCTTAGAAACTCAAAACTTGGACAAAATTTATGGGGGGATATTTCAAGGCTATCCACCAAATTTCATTAAATTCGGTTCAGCCGTTTTTCCGTGATGATGAGACAAACGAAAATTTCGTTTTTTACTAATATCTCGAGAACCACTGGTCGTAAAAACTCAAAACACAGATATAATTTTAAGTGGGGCTATTTCTGGGCCACCCACAAAATTTCATCAAATTCGGTTCAGCCGTTCTCCCGTGATGATGGGACAAACAGACAGACAGACAGACAGACAGACAGACAGACAGACAGATTTTCATTTTTATTTATATAGACTAGCAGCATACCCGCTCTTCGTACGGAGTATATAATATAAAGACACTTATAATTCAGAATCATATGCAAATTATGTTAAAATATTAAATTTATTGCTCGTAAAGAGAAGTTTATGAATATATGTTCTCATCATGCAAAATT
Organism: Amaurobius ferox; assembly: GCA_951213105.1. Taxonomy (NCBI): domain Eukaryota; kingdom Metazoa; phylum Arthropoda; class Arachnida; order Araneae; family Amaurobiidae; genus Amaurobius; species Amaurobius ferox. The sequence goes on along the minus strand of OX578142.1, from coordinate 116,657,227 downwards.
ATCTTCACGGGCAGATCTGAAGAATAAAAAATCCTGGTCCCTTTCAAAAGCAAATATGCAAAAAATATGAAATTGAATCAATATATTCAAAATAACAGTGCTAAAATTGTATGGGACCCGTAGTATTTATATACTCGAATATTAGAAGATATAACCTGTATTAGTAGATTACATGTATAAATTGAAAATATGAATAAACCCGTAATTGATTCCAATGTATGCCAAAATGAAAGCACTAAAATTATATATATACACACACACACATATATATATATAATATATATATATATATATCCCCGTACTACTTATATTGTCGCAGATTAGAAAATATGCCTGTATGTTAGTAGAAGATTACCCTTATTACAATATGGGTCTAAAAAATCTTTGCCGAAATAAAACAGATGACATAAGAAATTGAAAATTTCAATTATTCCCGTAATCTTTATACCAGAAGGTCGTAATTGATTCCAATATATGCCAATATATATCAAAATATATGCCTATATACTTGTACTACTTATATTCTCGTAGATTAGAAGATAACCCGTGCATTTATAGAAGATTACTCGCACAACGTACAATATGTGAGTTTAAACAATTTTTGTCATAATAAAACAATGGCATAGAATTAATATGAAAATATCAATAATCCCTGAATCAATAGTCCACGAAAATACCAATAATAATAATGTTTAAATCTGAAGACCGTAATTGATTAATCCAGTCAACAATGCAATGTCAATGAAGTTTAATTTCTGTACATATCTTTGTTATTCAAATCAGAAAAGATTTAATAAAAATCGTATGCCGCATAAACACATTAGATTTACATCCGTTGCTAAACGACATGACATCATTTGCTTCAAATAAATTGATGGAAATCTTATCGTTTGAATAATTCTATCTTAATGGAAGATTTGGCGACATTTTAGTCAATTTAGCGACAATTTAAAACATCGCCAAATTTATCACCAAGTGGGAATGTAGAACTGACAGTCCCATTTTGCGACACATTGATGAATAATCATCACAATACTATGCCCTAACAAAACACGATTAATTGCATTTATTAAGCGCAATTTTATCAATTTTATTATATTTTTATGGATTTGCAAACATTTTATCAATTTGGTGACATTTTAAAAATTCGCTAAATGTGTTACTAAGTAGGATAGATGGACTGGCCGACAAATGCTACCTAAACATCATTTCAATACTCTCTAAGAAAACAAATTTAATTTAATTGATTTGCGTCGTTTTTATCAATTTGTCGACATTTCCGTCAATTTGGTAACGTTTAAGAAAAGTTGCCAAGTTAGCGATATTCCTCGAAATTCATAGCTCTGAATTTTCAGATCTGAAGAATAAAACATACTATCCCGTTTGCATACACTAAATGAAAACACTGAAATTGCATTATAGAAAATATACCCGTTCTACTCTTTTTCTGTTTCAACAATCGGCTAAATAAATTTATTGGCTAAACACAATATATGAGTTTATTAGCTAAACGCAATATATAAGCTTGAAAACTCTTTGTCAAAATAAAGGAAAGTGTTGTACACAGTCCGTAATTAATATAATTAAAAGAACAATCAAACCGTTCATTCACAAAATATATTTTTACATCTATTTATTTATTATTCAAATAGAAAAAATAATAACAAATATTAACAAACACATTTAATTTAATTGCGTTGCTGAGCAACATAATAAAAGAAAGAATCTTCCCCAGAAACTGCGAAATTAAATAACCATTTTGATCTCTTCCCCATAAAATGCAAAAATAATAACCATTTTGATTTCTTTATACTTTTCATTGTTTAGTAAATGAAGTGAAGCATAAACCATGGAGTTAGATTTTCCATTTAAATTCATGTTTCAAACAATTCATGCTTTCAGATAGTGACTAATTACTGCAAAAATCCTGCACTAAGCTCAGAAATGAAGTTTTAATTCACGTTGACGTTTTAAACAAACGATTTTCATCCTTTCCGTTTGGATAAACCACGGAGTTAGAGAGTAGAAGTCCAAGGATAAAGTTCCGTTTTTCATTAATATCTCGACAACCACTGGTATTAGAAACTCGAAACTTGGGAAAAATTGATGGGGGGCTATTTCAAGGCTACTCTCAAAATTTCATTAAATTCGATTTAGCCCTTCTCTCGTGATGATGAGACAAACGAAATATTCGTTTTTCACTAATATCTCGAGAACCACTGGCTGTGGAAACTCCAAACATGAACTAAATTTTAAGTGGGGCTATTTCTGGGCTATCCACAAAATTTCATCAAATTCGGTTCAGCCGTTCTCCCGTGATGACGGGACAAACAGACAGACAGACAGACAGACAGACAGACAGATTTTCAATTTTATTTATATAGACTAGCAGCATACCCGTTCTTCGTACGGAGTATATAATATAAAGAAACTTTAAATTCATAATCATGCCCAAATTCTTATAGTATACTAAATGACATGTTTAATCAAAATATTCTGTTAAAATATTTAATATAATGCTCCTAAAAAGAAGTTTAAGAATCTCTGTTCTCGCTATATAAAATTATCTTCATGGACATATCTGAAGAATAAAATATCTTGGACCCCTTATGTAAGCAAATATAAAAAAAAATATGGAATTGAATCAATATATGCAAAATAAAAGCGTTAAAATTGTATGGGACCCGTACTAATTATATACGCGAATATTAGAAAATATAACCTGTATTACATGTATAAATTGAAAATACCAATAAACCCGTAATCTTTAAATCTGAAGACAGTCATTTATTCCAATATATGTCAAAATTAAAGTGCTAAAATTATATGGGAAGATATACACGTACTACTTATAATGTCCGATTATTAGTAGAAGATTACCCGTTTTGCAATATGAGTCTCAAATGTTTTTTGGTAAAATACAACAGACAACGTAATAAATTGAATATATAATTAATCCCCTTAATCTTCATACCAGAAGACTACTTGATTCCAATATATATGCCAATATATGTCAAAATATATGCCAATATACCTGTACTACTTATATTCTCGTAGGTTAGAAGATATACCCGTACATTCCTAGAAGATTACTCGTACAACGTACAATATGCGTGTGTCAGCAATTTTTGCCGCAATAAAACAATGGCGTAATAACTTAAAAATATCAATAATCCCTGAATCAATAATTCCGGAAAATATCAATAATAATAATGTTTAAACCTGAAGAGTATAATTGATATTATCCAGTCCAAAATGAAATGGCAATGAAATTTATTTTATATACATATCTTCATTATTCAAATCGGAAAGGATTTAATAAAAATCGTCTGCCGCATAAACACATTGGATTTAAATCCGTTGCTAAGCGACATGATATCATTTGCTTCAAATAAATTGGTAGAAAAAATATCGTTTAATAGTTATATTTCTATGGAACATTTGGCGACAGTTTCGTCAAATTAGCGACATTTTAAAAAATCGCCAAATTTATCGCCAAGTGGGACTGTAGAACTGACAGTTCCACTTTGCGACAAATTGACGAAATATCATCACAATACTATCCCCTAACAAAAAAACAATTAATATCATTTATGTAGCGCAATTTTATCAATTTCAAGATATTTTTATAGATTTGAAAACATTTTTATCAATTTGGTGACATTTTAAAAATTCGCTAAATGTATTACTAAGTAGGATGGTTGGTCTGACAGATAAATGCTAACCAAACATCATTTCAGTACTCTCTTCTAACAAAACAAAAAAAATTTCATTGATATGTAGAAGACCCAAGCCACACGACCAACCCGAAGGTTTATGACAGCTGTTTCTGTTGTTGTTGAAACCCAGACCGTCCGACCTACCAGAAAGGTGTAAGGTAACTGTTTGGACGGTCGGGAAGTGCCACCCAATTTAGACCGGAACCCAGTGGGGGAGGCATCCACAGGGACCGTACCCTCCTTCCCCTACCACCAACCTCTCGGAAAGACTTTCGGACCCACATGTTTAACGTGATCGTACTCCGCATGAACACGGCGGCAGTTCTGGCAGTGGCTGGAATCGAACCCGGGCCTACCGAGTGCAACTCCTAACCAATGGGCTACCGCTGTCCCTCCAAATTCGTAGCTTTGAATTTGCAGATCTGAATGAAACATTCTTATCCCATTTCAATATACTAAATGAAAACACTACAATTGTATTAGAAGATATACCCGCTCTACTCTTTTTCTGTTTCAACAATCGGCTATATGCATTTATTGGCTAAACACAATATATGAGTTTAGTAGCTAAATACGATATAAGCTTGAAAACTCTTTGCCAAAATAAATGCAATTGATGTACGCAGTCAGCAATTAATATAATTAAAAGAAAAATCAAACCGTCCATTCATAAGATATACTTTTATATCCATTTATTTATTATTTAAATCGAAAAAAAATAATAAAAACATTAACAAACACATTTAATTTAATTGCGATGCCGAGCAACATGATATATCCTCCTAAAATGTTAAAATTTATTAACCACTAACAGCACACCCGTTATTCGTACGGAGTGTATAATTTAAAGAAACTTAAAGTTCGCAATCATGTGCAAATTCTGCTAAAATATTAAATTTATTGCTCCTAAAGAGAAGTTTAAGAATATATGTTCTCACTATGCAAAATTATCTTCACGATCAGATCTGAAGAATAAAACATCCTGCCCCCTTTTGTAAGCAAATTTACAGAAGAAAAAATAGGAATTGAATGAATATATGCAACCACGTACTAATTATATTGTCGCAGATCAGAAAATATGCCAATGTGTTAGTGGAAGATTACCCGTATTACAATATGCGTCTCAACAATATTTGCCAAAATAAAAGAGATGATGTAATAAATTGAAAACATCAATAATATCCGTACTCTTTATACCAGAAAGTCGTAATTGATTCCAGCCAATATATATCAAAACATATGTCAATATACCTGTACTACTTATATTCTCGTAGATTAAAAGATATACACGTGTATTTGTAGAAGATTCGTACAACATACAATATATGAGTTTAAACAATTTTTGTCATAATAAAATAATTGCATAATAACTTGAAAATATGAATAATCCTTGAATCAAAAATACCCGAAAATATAAATAATAATAATTTTTAAACCTGAAGACCGTAATTGATATTATCCAGTCAAAAATGCTATAAGAAAAATCAAATCGTGCTTTTCTAAAATATATTTTTATATCCATTTATTTATTATTCAAATCGAAAAAATAATTATTAAAATTAACAGACAGATTTAATTTAATTGCGTTTCTGAGTAACATGATATAAGATAGAATCTTATAACATGTTAAATATGTCATGTCTTATAACATAAACTGCGAAATTAAATAACGATTTTGATTTCTCTATATTTCTCATTGTTCCGTAAAAGCGTGTTTTAAATAAACCATGAACCATGGAGATAGATTTCCCCTTTAAATCATGTTTCAAGCAATTCATGTTTTCAGAAAGTGACTAATTAACGCAAAAAATCTCCCATCAAACTCAGAGATTAAATTTTAATTCACTTTCAAACGATTTTCAAGCTTTTCGTTTGGATAAACCACGGAGTTAGGGAGTAGAACTCCTAGGAAAAAGTTCCGTTTTTCATTAATATCTCGACAACCCCAGGTCTTAGAAACTCGAAACTTGGACAAAATTTATGGGGGGATATTTCAAGGCTATTCAATAAATTTCATTAAATTCGGTTCAGCCGTTTTTCCGTGATGATGAGACAAACGAAAATTTCGTTTTTTACTAATATCTCGAGAACCACTGGTCGTAGAAACTCAAAACACGGATATAATTTTAAGTGGGGCTATTTCTGGGCTACCCACAAAATTTCATCAAATTCGGTTCAGCCGTTCTCCCGTGATGGTGTGACAAACAGACAGACAGACAGACAGACAGACAGACAGACAGATTTTCATTTTTATTTATATAGATGTGCTCTTCCAAAAAACCCTTGTACTGCATATTTAAGTTGTGTTCAAGTAAAATTAATGTTATTTGAGTATTTATTTCATATTTTAAATTAAAAAAAAATTATTAAATTAATTTTGTTAGCATGCTTTAACATTGGAGTCTACCGGGCCGTTCCTGACATTTAACTCCAAATGACCTTGTGTCTTTACGAGCTCTCATTGGTTAGAGCTGAAGTGGCGCAACCTTATAGCTATAATAACCTTGCCGTTTCTTTGTGAGCAGCCTCCAGCTTGTGTGCTGAGAAACATGTCCATTTTCTGACTTCATCTTCTTCCTTTTATGGTAATACCACTCGCTCCCTCTCACATGTTTATACCTCCATGACCTAAATAGATCATCTTATATCCACATCTTTCCAATGTATTTTTGCTATGTCTCTTCTAACATAGGAAATACTTCTAATCATGGTCTTACTTATGTTGAAACATTGATAAATGTTGTGAATATAAATTGCTAAGTATGCAGTTTCCAATCGTTTTCACTACACATTCTTTATGTGGGCTTTCAGGACATAATATGAATGAATTGATAGTTGAAACCCACAAAATCCTAAAATTCTTGGCTATGATCGCATTGAAATATACTAATAGTTTTTAACTTTAAAACCATTTTACAAAATTTTGAATATTTCAAACTTAAATAACAAAATGCGTATGCTTTTATTGGAGTACTATTACTTTAACCAGTCAATGACAGGGAAAACTAACTCTCTTATAAATTATGTTGCAACCTTTTTTAATAAGTTTTATTTTGTTTAAAATTATATGGTGCTTAACGTCAAAAATAGTGGTCTCAGATGAAGATTGGCCCAGTTAGATTTTGCCGTCGATATCCTAAAGAGTAGATGGAGTCTTTCTATCTTTCACTATACTAGAAATCCAGCGGTAACATCTCACTCTGAACTCTCACTTTGACCTTGTGGTTTTGACGAGACCCGTCTCAAAAATCTTCTCTGATTGGCTACTTTTTCTTGACATTCTGCTCTTCAACTGTTAATTACTTTATGTCCACTTCTTCGTCTCCTACACTAAGAGTATTTGAACGTCAACCACCCGTTCGGATCATAAGTACCGATAACCTTTCTAAGCTACTTTGCGGAAGTAGGGGTCATCCGAGAAAGAAAACCAACTGCTTAGGCCCAACCCACCTAAGAAAAACTTTCGACCGTTTCTGAGACCTGTGTTATCCATCTATTATATAGGATATCTGTGGATTTTGCCTCGTAGTCGAGTTTCAGCCTTTTATGTCCCCTGTGTGGGTCTTCGGGATGGTTCTGAAATATTTCACCCCCCCCCCCCCCCCATCGAAAATCCTACTTCATTAGGTTCCGTCCAGTGGTCGATACTATAAGTTTTCAGCCTTTTAGGTCACCGGGCGGTTTCGGGAGGGAGGGTATAGAAAGACATAAACACGTTAGATAATTATATATAATAGTTGAAAATCCTTATATAAAATTTACCACCTGGAGTTCTCTAAGTCGGTAAACTTATCTAAACATATGTTACAATAGATTTACAAATAAAACATCTTTAAGCTTGTTAAGATTAGAAATTTAATAAGTATTCACAAGCCGTTTTGTAAATATGCATGATCACTGATATACACACAAGTGTGTACTTCTGATTATGTGAACAAGTTATATTTTTTTTGTAAATAAAATAATAATTATATTCTGTATAAAACAGTACTTTTAAGTGTGTTGTTATTATTTTCTGAATAAACTTTCATAATATAAAAACTGTTTCAGTTTTAGTAAATATATTTAAAACTGAACCCACTTCTCCTTCTAATTTATATGACATCACTATTACATACAGTGTTCTTAGGAATGGCTTAAACACCATAATAACGTAGTAAGAAAAAGTCGATGAGTGTACACGGTAGGTCTATCTATAGTAAGGGGGGCCATGCCCGATCGAATAAAAGTAATTGCAGTGCCGGCCGTTTAGAATATAAAAAGTTAGGATAACAAACTCGGCTTCAAAGCGAAATAGACGAAAAAGCCAATCACAAAGTTGTAGAGCATTGTCTAATTTGTAAGAATTAATACCAAAAGCAAACGAAACGCCACAGCAATATATGTCAATAAATCGTATCATCAGGGCCTTTAACACGGGATCACCTGTATGTCTTGTCAAAGTAAGCGGGAATATTTTTCGAATTCAAACACGCATTCTTGCTGACGGAGAGCATTTTAAACAAGCTTCACATTAGATTTCTATACGTGTAAGTGCAGGGCTTCAGCCAGGCAGAGTCCAAAGGGGGCCAAGCCCCCCCCCCTTCAAGAGATATACTCAGGCCCCCCTCCCCCCCGATAAAAATATTAAATTTTTAGTCATGATATAAAATTTCATATAAAATGTCATTCAAATTTTGCATTAAAAAAAATTTTAAGATTTTTATTTATAAATTACTTCGTTTTAAAGATTTTTTTAATTTAACTGAATTTGTGATTATACTAATGATCAATTTATTGACATATTTAATTTAAAAATATTTAAAAATTATTGCAACAGAATTTAGGATACTTTCGTGTTATTGTGGTGTTCACAGTTATGCATTATAGAGTCAAAATCAACTGATAAGTAGGTAATAGTTAATATTAAGCATAAACTTGTACTTTCAGAATGTTTCTGCAAATTATTGACAGCTTTATTACTAATTAATGCTTACATTAAAATCAATTGCAATTATTATATATTAATACTGATGTATAGTAGCTATATAGATATTAATAATCAGCTCTTAGCTTGCAAATATAAATATGCAATTATTTGTTAATAATTTATATTAATTGAAATATATAATAGTAACTACTGTGGACTATAAATGCTAATGATTAATTATGTTTTGGTGAGCCCCTTCTTTAAGACTGTTGAGCCCCCCCTCCCTTTGAATTTCCCTCCAGCCCCTCTTCGTTTTCGAATCTGGCTACGGCCCTGTCATAGGCACAGACTTAAAAAATTCTGGAAATTTTAAATCGAATGACCCATATATTTTTCAAAATATTCAAGAGACAAATTTCTTGCGACGTATCCTCAGGAATCGTGGATGTACTCTCAGTATACGAGAATGAGTCTGAACGTCTAGATAACTAATACACTTATTTACAAACACAGCGTAACCAGGAACAATATACAGCAAATAGCTCGCTAACTCAAAAGATCACTGAGCGACTGTCAGGTACAGTAAAGCAGCAATTAAATCTTCCACTAATTTCACAAAACAGCAGATACTATTCTCAAAACATTGACGCATCTCGCAATTCAATGTAGCTCGTATCACGTCATCCGCTCCAAGTGAGCAATGTCTCCTTTTTATATACTCTCCGTAGAATTTCACAAAAGGGACTCGTATCTCTTAGTATATTCTTTATACCGAGAAAGTCCGAATACATTCCAGAAGTCGCCAAATTGGCTATAAATCGCCAAATCTGGAAACCCCCCCTCCGAACTTCATGTGGCAACCCTGAATTCACGTCATAGGGATGGCTGCCTGTAAAGGTGTTTTCTCCTTCTGGTTTTCAAAACAATCTCCAGTGAAAGTATTTTACAGCCGAAGCGGTGGTCGAGCGATCAGGAAGCAGGCGTTTCCTTGTGATAGCTCGGTTGCCGGGTTGTGGGTTCGAGTCCCTCCTGCGGGCATGGGTGTTGTGATGTTGAGGTTAAGTCAGTCTTCTGCCCTAGTGGAGCCTCGTTCAAAGTGAAGCTGCATACTACCCTTCGCCATGGACCAGAGGTCTTTGGACTTAGTGTAGGCTTTCCTTCACCATGGGGATTTTTAACAACAACAGTATTTTACACGCTCGTAACAGTGTGTCATTTAGATGAGCCATTAGTATGCAAATTTATTTAGATGTACTTCGATGTGCCATTTAGTATGCCTTGAATAACAGCAGCCAATTTAGAACAATGATTGCTTGTTGAACGGAGACTCGAACTCAACGTCTGTAATATACCACACTTTTGTGATTAGAGTCTTTACCACATAACCGTGTGAGTAGTCAGGAAACATTTTAATTTTTTAAATGATGCATTTATGAGCTGTTGGATTTTTCCTCAGTTATTACTATGAATATTTCATTCCTACTGAAAATTTTTAATCACGTATTATATCCATTTTTTTACTGAAAAATGAATACAGATTTTCTCTAAAACAAAACGTAACTTTACAACATAAGGTTCCAAAATATTTCAAGAATTCTCAAACCTTTTGCGTGCCAATATTTTTGTATCGCCCCCACCCCCTGGAAACATTAGGAGAGACTGGTGCAGGCAGAACCTCTCGGGCACAGACAACCAAGACGATAGCTCGCTATATTCTGTCATCTGCAATCAAATATCTATATAAATAAAATTGAAAATCTGTCTGTCTGTTTGTCCCGTCATCACAGGAGAACGGCTGAACCGAATTTGATGAAATTTTGTGGGTAGCCTGGAAATAGTCCCACTTAAAATTTAGTCTATGTTTGGAGTTTCTACAATCCGTGGTTCTTGAGATATTAGTAAAAAATGAAATTTTCGTTTGTCTCATTATCACGGAAGAACTGCTGAATCGAATTTGATGAAATTTTGTGGATAGCCTTGAAATAGCCCCCCATAATTGTAGCCCAAGTTTCGAGTAGCTAAGAGCAGGGGTTATCGAGATATTAATGAAAAACGGAACTTTTTCCTAGGAGTTCTACTCTCTAACGCCGTGGTTTATCCAAACGAAAAGCTTGAAAATCGTTTGAAAGTGAATTAAAACTTTATCTCTGAGTTTGATGGGAGATTTTTTGCGCCAATTAGTCACTTTCCGAAAACATGAATTGCTTAAAAATCGTTTGAAAGTGAATTAAAACGTTATCTCTGGGTTTGATGGGAGATTTTTTGCGCCAGTTAGTCACTTTCTGAAAACATGAATTGTTTGAAACCTGATTTAAATGGGAAATCTATCTCCATGGTTTACATTTCACAAGCGTTTACTGAACAATGAAAAGTATAAAGAAAGCAAAATGGTTATTTAATTTCGCAGTTTATGAGGAAGATTCTATCTTATATCATGTTGCTCAGAAACGCAATTAAATTAAATCTGTCTGTTAATTTTAATTATTATTTTTTCGATTTGAATAATAAATAAATGTATATAAAAATATATTTCAGAAAAAAAGATTTGATTTTTCTTATAGCATTTTTGACTGGATAATATCAATTACGGTCTTCATGTTTAAACGTTATTATTATTGATATTTTCGGGGATTATTGATTCAGGGATTATTGATATTTTCAAGTTATTATGCAATTGTTTTATTACGACAAAAAATGTTTAAACTCATATATTGCACGTTGTACGAGTAATCTTCTACAAATACACGGGTATATCTTCTAATCTACGAGAATATAAATAGTACAGGTATATTGGCATATATTTTGATATATATTGGCGTATATAGGAATCAATTACGACCTTCTAGTATAAAGAGTACGGACATAATTGATATTTTCAATTTATTACGTCATCTGTTTTATTTTGGCAAATATTTTTGAGACTCATATTGTAATACGGGTAATCTTCTACTAACACACTGGCATATTTTCTGATCTGCCACAATATAAGTAGTACGGGGTTGCATATATTGATTCAATATTTCTTTTTTTTTTTTTTTTTTTTTTTTTTTTGTAAATTTGCTTACAAAAGGGGCCAGGATGTTTTATTCTTCAGATCTACCCGTGAAGATAATTTTGCATAGTGTGAACAGATATTCTTAAACTTCTCTTTAGGAGCAATAAATTTAATATTTTAACAGAATTTGCACATGATTGCGAATTATAAGTTTCTTTATATTATATACTCCGTACGAAGAACGGCTATGCTGCTAGTACTAAATAGAAAGCAATAACTGTCTTACTTCAGTGTACAGTCCGCCATTGGTCAATTGGCTGTGAAGCTGTGTTTTCTTGTTTTCTTTAGAAATCGCGAGTTTTGAAGTAAGTTTCGCATTATGTTTATTTATTTTTGGACACGAACGTATTTTATAAAATATTTATAATAAATATTTAACACGTGGCTATTTTGTTTTTCCTATCAACACCTGTTTTTAGTAAAAATTAAATCAACATTATAACATTATAACAAATTAAAACAAGATTAACTTGTACGGTCGTAATGTGCTTTTTGAAAATAAAATAGACAATCGGAGTAAAAAGGACCGTATAAAAATTTAATGGTGTTCTAAGCCGAGTGCAAAATTTTAATGGATAAGAAAAACTAATTATGAGCAAACTGGTGCCGGGAATATATGGCGACTTACTATAATGTGTATATGGCGACTTATTTTGCATTCCACTTAAGACATCAATTTTCTTGTTTCACTCTCCTCATCATTTATTTATCAGATACAATTACATACCAGAGATAGAACCCTAAAAGCATGAATTCAAAATAAAAATTAAAGCTAAAATAAAACGAATTTAAAGATGAGTCACAACAATCTCTCCAAAATCACCCTATTAAGGAAAAATTTTACGCAACAACTTTATCTTCAGGAAGTTATCTCCTATGTTTAAAGATATTTACCAAATATCAGTATAAATTGATATATGAACAGATTTTAAAAGGTTATAGGTTATTTAAATGATTGAAAAATAGTTAAATTTCGGTGTAAATATACATTTAATACAGCGCCGTGTTTCAAAACTCTGTGATTTCTGATAAGAAAAATGTTTAGAACTTAAAGTCGAAGCTCACTTAAAATATATTTTATTTCATTTAATCATGAAAAACATCACGCATTATTCCTTTATCACACAGTTCAAAACTTAAAGTTTCTTTCGGGCAAAATAACTTATAATTTTATATACATTTCATTGGCATTAGAAGGTCCTCTATTTAGTTAAAGACTCCCCATAAAATTTTCTGCAGGCAATCCCCCTTTTCGATATGATATTCAACATTCTAATATTTCATTAACCATTATCAATTTCCTTTTTTCTTTGTATCAGGAGGTTTTAGTTGTATTAAGCGTTACAAAATATTTTTGCTCAAAAACTCAAGCACTATTAATTTTGCTTCATTTGTAAATCAAGTATTTTACAGCTTCAGATAATTTCTGCTGAGCGTATCCCAATTTTTTTTTTTTGAGTGATTGTAGTTATTGATATTTTAAAACATTATTAGTTTCAATAAGTTACGACGTAGGGAATAGTTATATATATAGTTATAATAAGAATAGTTATCACACCATATCAACCATCAGAACACTGGGGTATTGAGCAGTAAGGTAAACGTACCAATAGTGGACAGTATTCTTTTTAATGTGTGGGTTTACATATAATTAAGATGATCAACCAATAGTCATTTTTCACATAATCTGCAGTTAGGGAATTTTGCAAGATTAGACACTTGACAGATCGAAGATAACAATTTTTTTCAGTAGCAGGTATTTACAGTTATGGCACCCATAAAGATATTTCTTTCTAACTGAAAATCTGTGAGGGGGATTTCACATCTATACCTAACGTCACAGTCAAGCATTATATCAACAGTTTCAACTCTGTATCCACTAGTCATTATAAAGTATAACTGTCACTTATAATTTAAAACGAACCAATAAAAGCATCGAAATATAAAAGCATCCGAAATAAAACTCATCCTCATTATACAGTAACAGATATAGCAAATCATGTGTTCTATTTGAAAGCATGCAAAATAAATGAAAAATAATTACAAATTAAATTAGTTATACTGATGAGAACAGAAATACTGAGTTGCAGAATTGTTAGTACAAACTATATACAGGGTGTCCCAAAAAGATTGAAACGCGCTTTCATTCTTTACCTGTTGGAGATAAGTGGGCAATGTAAATCGCAAAAATGTTGAAAGTAAGGTAGGAAATAAGACTAAGTTAATGAAATAGTCCTCCCATTAATTTTCAAAAAGTTACACTTTTTAAACTTTTATACGACCCCCTTATGGCAATCAGAAAATTTAGTCAATCAGAAAATTTTTATTTTTAATGCAACAAGAGCATTAAAAAAACCGCATATCTGTATCTTTAAAATTGAGTGAGTTATATTTATTTGAAAACTAGCAGCATACCCGTTCTTCGTACGGAGTATATAATATAAAGAAACTTGAAATTCATAATCATGCCCAAATTCTTATAGTATACTAAATGACATGTTTAATCAAAATATTCTGTTAAAATATTTAATATAATGCTCCTAAAAAGAAGTTTAAGAATCTCTGTTCTCGCTATATAAAATTATCTTCATGGACATATCTGAAGAATAAAACATCTTGGACCCCTTATGTAAGCAAATATAAAAAAAAAATATGGAATTGAATCAATATATGCAAAATAAAAGCGTTAAAATTGTATGGGACCCGTACTAATTATATACGCGAATATTAGACAATATAACCTGTATTAGTAGATTACATGCATAAATTGAAAATACCAATAAACCCGTAATCTTTAAATCTGAAGACAGTCATTTATTCCAATATATGTCAAAATTAAAGTACTAAAATTATATGGGAAGATATACACGTACTACTTATAATGTCCGATTATTAGTAGAAGATTACCCGTTTTGCAATATGAGTCACAAATGTTTTTTGGTAAAATACAACAGACGACGTAATAAATTGAATATATAATTAATCCCCTTAATCTTCATACCAGAAGACTGTACTTGATTCCAATATATATGCCAATATACCTGTACTACTTATATTCTCGTAGGTTAGAAGATATACCCGTGCATTCCTAGAAGATTACTCGTACAACGTACAATATGCGTGTGTCAGCAATTTTTGCTGCAATAAAACAATGGCGTAATAACTTAAAAATATCAATAATCCCTGAATCAATAATTCCGGAAAATATCAATAATAATAATGTTTACACCTGAAGAGTATAATTGATATTATCCAGTCCAAAATGAAATGGCAATGAAATTTATTTTATATACATATCTTCATTATTCAAATCGGAAAGGATTTAATAAAAATCGTCTGCCGCATAAACACATTGAATTTAAATCCGTTGCTAAGCGACATTATATCATTTGCTTCAAATAAATTGGTAGAAAAAATATCGTCTAAATAGTTATATTTCTATGAAACATTTGGCGACAGTTTCGTCAAATTAGCGACATTTTAAAAAATCGCCAAATTTATCGCCAAGTGGGATTGTAGAACTGACAGTTCCACTTTGCGACAAATTGACGAAATATCATCACAATACTATCCCCTAACAAAAAACAATTAATATCATTTATGTAGCGCAATTTTATCAATTTCAAGATATTTTTATAGATTTGAAAACATTTTTATCAATTTGGTGACATTTTAAAAATTCGCTAAATGTATTACTAAGTAGGATGGTTGGTCTGACAGATAAATGCTAACCAAACATCATTTCAGTACTCTCTTCTAACAAAACAAAAAAAAAATTTCATTGATATGTAGAAGACCCAAGCCACACGACCAACCCGAAGGTTTATGGCAGCTGTTTGTGTGTCGTTTATATCAATTTGGCGACATTTCCGTTAATTTGGCAAAGTTTAAGAAAAGTTGTCATATTAGCGATATCCCTCCAAATTCGCAGCTTTGAATTTGCAGATCTGAATGAAACATTCTTATCCCGTTTCAATATACTAAATGAAAACACTACAATTGTATTAGAAGATATACCCGCTCTACTCTTTTTCTGTTTCAACAATCGGCTATATGAATTTATTGGCTAAACACAATATATGAGTTTAGTAGCTAAATGCGATATAAGCTTGAAAACTCTTTGCCAAAATAAATGAAATTGATGTGCGCAGTCAGCAATTAATATAATTAAAAGAAAAATCAAACCGTCCATTCATAAGATATACTTTTATATCCATTTATCCATTTATTTATTATTTAAATCGAAAAAAAAAATAATAAAAACATTAACAAACACATTTAATTTAATTGCGATACCGAGCAACATGATATATCCTCCTAAAATGTTAAAATTTATTAACCACTAACAGCACACCCGTTATTCGTACGAAGTGTATAATTTAAAGAAACTTAAAGTTCGCAATCATGTGCAAATTCTGTTAAAATATTAAATTTATTGCTCCTAAAGAGAAGTTTAAGAATATATGTTCTCACTATGCAAAATTATCTTCACGATCAGATCTGAAGAATAAAACATCCTGCCCCCTTTTGTAAGCAAATTTACAGAAGAAAAAATAGGAATTGAATGAATATATGCAACCCCGTACTAATTATATTGTCGCAGATCAGAAAATATGCCAATGTGTTAGTAGAAGATTACCCGTATTACAATATGCGTCTCAAAAATATTTGCCAAAATAAAAGAGATGACGTAATAAATTGAAAACATCAATAATATCCGTACTCTTTATACCAGAAGGTCGTAATTGATTCCAATATATGCCAATATATATCAAAACATATGTCAATATACCTGTACTACTTATATTCTCGTAGATTAAAATATATACACGTGTATTTGTAGAAGATTCGTACAACATACAATATATGAGTTTAAACAATTATTGTCATAATAAAATAATTGCATAATAACTTGAAAATATCAATAATCCTTGAATCAATAATCCCCGAAAATATAAATAATAATAATTTTTAAACCTGAAGACCGTAATTGATATTATCCAGTCAAAAATGCTATAAGAAAAATCAAATCGTTCTTTTCTAAAATATATTTTTATATCCATTTATTTATTATTCAAATCGAAAAAATAATTATTAAAATTAACAGACAGATTTAATTTAATTGCGTTTCTGAGTAACATGATATAAGATAGAATCTTATAACATGTTAAATATGTCATGTCTTATAACATAAACTGCGAAATTAAATAACGATTTTGATTTCTCTATACTTCTCATTGTTCCGTAAAAGCTTGTTTTAAATAAACCATGAACCATGGAGATAGATTTCCCCTTTAAATCATGTTTCAAACAATTCATGTTTTCAGAAAGTGACTAATTAACGCAAAAAATCTCCCATCAAACTCAGAGATTAAATTTCAATTCACTTTCAAACGATTTTCAAGCTTTTCGTTTGGATAAACCACGGAGTTAGGGAGTAGAACTCCTAGGAAAAAGTTCCGTTTTTCATTAATATCTCGACAACCCCAGGTCTTAGAAACTCGAAACTTGGACAAAATTTATGGGGGGATATTTCAAGGCTATTCACCAAATTTCATTAAATTCGGTTCAGCCGTTTTTCCGTGATGATGAGACAAACGAAAATTTCGTTTTTTACTAATATCTCGAGAACCACTGGTCGTAGAAACTCAAAACACGGATATAATTTTAAGTGGGGCTATTTCTGGGCTACCCACAAAATTTCATCAAATTCGGTTCAGCCGTTCTCCCGTGATGGTGTGACAAACAGACAGACAGACAGACAGACAGACAGACAGACAGACAGATTTTCATTTTTATTTATATAGACTAGCCGAATACCCGTTGAAAATCAACGGTCTCGCAATAAGCAACCCCTGAATAATGTAAATTTTTTAATAATTCGCGTTTCACATTTATTCGACAAATCGAATATTTTGGTGTGCAGAACCCTCTAAAGAAGAAAATATTGGGAAACTAAATTCGAGCATTTCTTTCTTTCGAATTATCTACCCTTACACTACATTAAAGTCTATCTCATCCCGAGGCACTCCTATATTATTATTTCTCCTTTGGGACTTTTTTCTGTGAAGCACATCCATAAATGAACATTTTTTAAGAACTCTTTGTTTTGTGTTTTTTATCAGATGATTGGCCTAAATACCAAATAATAAGCCTCTATCACATTTAAAAGGAAGCGTGCCTCATTTATTAGAAAAATCGAACATATTAGTGTGCGCACCCCTTAAAGTAGCAGATATTGGAAATCTAAAATTTCACACTCTCTTCCTTTCAAACTATCTACCCGTACATCAAATTTGAAGTCACTATCCTATAGAGAAGCATGTTTTTCTAGCACTTCACCTTTCGAACGTTTTCCTGTTGTTGTTGTTGTTGTTGAAACCCAGACCGTCCGACCTACCAGAAAGGTGTAAGGTAACTGCTGAACGTTTTTCTGTGTAGCACCCCGTTAAAGAACATTTTGTCAAACTGTATTCATCTTTGTTTTTTTTTTGTCAAATGGTTAGCCCATATACTAAATTTCAAGTCTCTATCACATTGTAAAGGAGGCGTTTTTTATTTGTTCGGTAAATCGAACATTTTAGTGAGCGGATCCCCCTACAATAACAAATGTTGGAAAACTGAAATTGCACACTTTCTTCCTTTCCAAATTTTTAACCGTACACTAAATTTGAAGTCTCTATCTCATCGCGAAGCATACTTTTCTAGCATTTCATCTTTCGAATGCTTTTGTGTGGAGTACCCACCCCCTTAACTATACATTTTTGAAAAACTCTATTCTTTTTGTGATTTCTGTCAGATTATTTTCCCATATATCAAATATCAAGCTTCTATCACGTTTAAAAAGGGCCGTTTCTCCTTTATTCCGAAAATCAAACATTTTGTGTGCGACATCCCCTAAAGTAGAAAATATTGGTAAAATGAAATTTTACACTTTCTTCCTTTCCAACTATCTACCCTTATAACAAATTTGATATCTCTATCTCAATCCGAAGCATGGTTTTTTATCAATTCACTTTTCGAACGTTTTACTCTGGAGCACCCCCTTAAACGAACATTTCTGAAGAACTATATTTGTCTTGGGTGTTTCCATCAAATGATTAACCCATATACCGAATTTCAAGCCTCTATCAAATTTTAAAGGAGCGTTTTCACATTTATTCTGCAAATCGAATATTTTGGTGTGCCCCACCCCCTTAAGTAGAAAATATTGGAAATCTGAAATTGCTCACTTTCTTCCTTTCGAACGATTTACCAATACACCAAATTTGAAGTCTCTATCTCATCGCAAAGCAAGCTTTCCTATCATTTCACTTTTCGAACGTTTTAGTGTGCGGCACCCCCTTAAGTAGAAAATATTGGAAATCTGAAATTGCACACTTTCTTCTTTTCGAACGATTTACCCATACTCCAAATTTGAAGTCTCTACCTCATCGCAAATCATTCTTTCCTATCATTTCACTTTTCGAACGTTTTGGTGTGCTGCACCCCCTTAAGTAGAAAATATTGGAAATCTGAAATTGCACACTTTCTTCCTTTCGAACGATTTACCAATACACCAAATTTGAAGTCTCTATCTCATCGCAAAGCATGCTCTTCTATCATTTCACTTTTCGAACGTTTTGGTGTGCTGCACCCCCCTTAAGTAGGAAATATTGTAAATCTGAAATTGCACACTTTCTTCCTTTCGAGTGATTTACCCATATACCAAATTTGAAGTCTCTATCTCATCGCAAATCATTCTTTCCTATCATTTCACTTTTCGAACGTTTTAGTGTGCGGCACCCCCTTAAGTAGAAAATATTGGGAATCTGAAATTCCACACTTTCTTTGTTTCAAACGATTTACCACATACACCAAATTTGAAGTCTCTAGCTCATCGCAAAACATTCTTTCCTATCATTTCACTTTTCGAACATTTTAGTGTGCGGCACCCCCTTGTAGAAAATATTGGGAATCTGAAATTCCACACTTTCTTTGTTTCAAACGATTTACCCATACACCAAACTTGAAGTCTCTATCTCATCGCAAAGCATGCTCTCCTATCATTTCACTTTTCGAACGTTTTGGTGTGCTGCACCCCCCTTAAGTAGAAAATATTGGAAATCTAAAATTGCACACTTTCTTCCTTTCGAGTGATTTACCCATATACCAAATTTGAAGTCTCTATCTCATCGCAAAGCATGCTTTCCCGTCATTTCACTTTTCGAACGTTTTGGTGTGGGGCATCCCCTCTATAGAACGTTTTCGAAAAATTAGATTTTTCCCGGGGATTTTATCGAACGACCGAGCCGTGTACCAAATTGCAAGTCTCTATCTATTCGGGAAGTGCCTAAAAAAAGCGTGACAGACAGACAGACAGACAGACAGACGGACAGACAGACAGACGGACACTTAGCAATTAGTATATATAGATTACCCGTTTTGCAATATGAGTCACAAATTTTTTTTGGTAAAATACAACAGACAACGTAATAAATTGAATATATAATTAATCCCCTTAATCTTCATACCAGATGACTGTACTTGATTCCAATATATATGCCAATATATGTCAAAATATATGCCAATATACCTGTACTACTTATATTCTCGTAGGTTAGAAGATATACCCGTGCATTCCTAGAAGAATACTCGTACAACGTACAATATGCGTGTGTCAGCAATTTTTGCCGCAATAAAACAATGGCGTAATAATTTAAAAATATCAATAATCCCTGAATCAATAATTCCGGAAAATATCAATAATAATAATGTTTAATCCTGAAGAGTATAATTGATATTATCCAGTCCAAAATGAAATGGCAATGAAATTTATTTTATATACATATCCTCAGTATTCAAATCGGAAAGGATTTAATAAAAATCGTCTGCCGCATAAACACATTGGATTTAAATCCGACAGGATTTAAATCCAATGGATTTAAATTTTCCGATTGGATTTAAATCCGACATTGGATTTAAATCCTAAGCGACATGATATCATTTGCTTCAAATAAATTGGTAGAAAAAATATCGTCTAAATAGTTATATTTCTATTGAACATTTGGCGACAGTTTCGTCAAATTAGCGACATTTTAAAAAATCGCCAAATTTATCGCCAAGTGGGACTATAGAACTGACAGTTCCACTTTGCGACAAATTGACGAAATATCATCACAATACTATCCCCTAACAAAAAACAATTAATATCATTTATGTAGCGCAATTTTATCAATTTCAAGATATTTTTATAGATTTGAAAACATTTTTATCAATTTGATGACATTTTAAAAATTCGCTAAATGTATTACTAAGTAGGATGGTTGGTCTGACAGATAAATGCTAACCAAACATCATTTCAGTACTCTCTTCTAACAAAACAAAAGAAAATTTCATTGATATGTAGAAGACCCAAGCCACACGACCAACCCGAAGGTTTATGGCAGCTGTTTGTGTGTCGTTTATATCAATTTGGCGACATTTCCGTCAATTTGGCAAAGTTTAAGAAAAGTTGTCAAATTAGCGATATCCCTTCAAATTCGTAGCTTTGAATTAGCAGATCTGAATGAAACATTCTTATCCCGTTTCAATATACTAAATGAAAACACTACAATTGTATTAGAAGATATACCCGCTCTACTCTTTTTCTGTTTCAACAATCGGCTATATGAATTTATTGGCTAAACACAATATATGAGTTTAGTAGCTAAATGCGATATAAGCTTGAAAACTCTTTGCCAAAATAAATGAAATTGATGTACGCAGTCAGCAATTAATATAATTAAAAGAAAAATCAAACCGTCCATTCATAAGATATACTTTTATATCCATTTATCCATTTATTTATTATTTAAATCGAAAAAAAATAATAAAAACATTAACAAACACATTTAATTTAATTGCGATGCCGAGCAACATGATATATCCTCCTAAAATGTTAAAATTTATTAACCACTAACAGCACACCCGTTATTCGTACGGAGTGTATAATTTAAAGAAACTTAAAGTTCGCAATCATGTGCAAATTCTGTTAAAATATTAAATTTATTGCTCCTAAAGAGAAGTTTAAGAATATATGTTCTCACTATGCAAAATTATCTTCACAATCAGATCTGAAGAATAAAAAAACCTGCCCCCTTTTGTAAGCAAATTTACAGAAGAAACAATAGGAATTGAATGAATATATGCAACCCCGCACTAATTATATTGTCGCAGATCAGAAAATATGCCAATGTGTTAGCAGAAGATTACCCGTATTACAATATGCGTCTCAAAAATATTTGCCAAAATAAAAGAGATGACGTAATAAATTGAAAACATCAATAATATCCGTACTCTTTATACCAGAAGGTCGTAATTGATTCCAATATATGCCAATATATATCAAAACATATGTCAATATACCTGCACTACTTATATTCTCGTAGATTAAAATATATACACGTGTATTTGTAGAAGATTCGTACAACATACAATATATGAGTTTAAACAATTTTTGTCATAATAAAATAATTGCATAATAACTTGAAAATATCAATAATCCTTGAATCAATAATCCCCGAATATATAAATAATAATAATTTTTAAACCTGAAGACCGTAATTGATATTATCCAGTCAAAAATGCTATAAGAAAAATCAAATCGTTCTTTTCTAAAATATATTTTTATATCCATTTATTTATTATTCAAATCGAAAAAATAATTATTAAAATTAACAGACAGATTTAATTTAATTGCGTTTCTGAGTAACATGATATAAGATAGAATCTTATAACATGTTAAATATGTCATGTCTTATAACATAAACTGCGAAATTAAATAACGATTTTGATTTCTCTATACTTCTCATTGTTCCGTAAAAGCTTGTTTTAAATAAACCATGAACCATGGAGATAGATTTCCCCTTTAAATCATGTTTCAAACAATTCATGTTTTCAGAAAGTGACTAATTAACGCAAAAAATCTCCCATCAAACTCAGAGATTAAATTTTAATTCACTTTCAAACGATTTTCAAGCTTTTCGTTTGGATAAACCACGGAGTTAGGGAGTAGAACTCCTAGGAAAAAGTTCCGTTTTTCATTAATATCTCGACAACCCCAGGTCTTAGAAACTCGAAACTTGGACAAAATTTATGGGGGGATATTTCAAGGCTATTCACCAAATTTCATTAAATTCGGTTCAGCCGTTTTTCCGTGATGATGGGACAAACGAAAATTTCGTTTTTTACTAATATCTCGAGAACCACTGGTCGTAGAAACTCAAAACACGGATATAATTTTAAGTGGGGCTATTTCTGGGCTACCCACAAAATTTCATCAAATTCGGTTCAGCCGTTCTTCCGTGATGGTGTGACAAACAGACAGACAGACAGACAGACAGACAGACAGATTTTCATTTTTATTTATATAGATTGAACACTGTGAATAGGGATCATATATCAAATTAGAAGTGTAAATTTGTGACATATCACAAAAAAGATAAAACTAGGTGATAATACATAGGATACCCAACCGCATAGTGAGTACCACTGCTTTATATGATCTCTGTCTGTGTAATGCTTCGTTTAGATGCATTTGTGATAAAAAATTTTGACACATAACGTATTTTTGATCTAAACAATTTCCATCGTCAATTTGTTTATGATCCCTATTTCACTGATGAAACAGCCTTTCACATGGTACGGAAAAGTGGCATAAATCAGTTTTTTCCTTTATCATAATTCAGTAGATATAAAAGGGGGGTCGTATAAAAATTTAAAAAATGTAGCTTTTTGAAAATTAATGGGAGGACTATTTCACTGACGTAGTCTTATTTCCTACCTTACTTTCAACATTTTTGCAATTTACATTGCCCACTTATCTCCAACAAGTGAAAAATTAAAGCGCATTTCAATCTTTTTCAGACACCCTGTGTACTGTAAATATCCTAATATATCATGTTCTGCAAATAATGATGCTGGTAGTAATTATTTTGGAATAAACGCAAATAAAATTAACGTACCAGTAGTGGACATATAACATAAAAACATGATAACTTCCCAATATTGAAAATAAATAAAGTTGATTATAATGAAGCTGAGTATAATTATATAACCCTTTTATAAAATATGTTCGACATATTTCATAATTTTTCGCATGGTTCTTTAATAATCAGAGTATAAGCATAAGGATCCGTGATTTTTGAATCGGCATTGGCATTACATTTTCTTATCCTCTTCCGTTAGAGGTAATTAAGAAAAATCAGATTTTTAATTGAAAATTTTGAAGAAAATTTCGAAGTGGCGAAAAGAGGTTACCTTTTATTGCTTATGCATTGAAAGCAATATGTAATTTTGATTAATTTATTTGGCAGAGACCCTAAGAACATTAGCGTTTGTGGCCGCATTGTTCGAAGCATTGGCCGCATTTATTTAGCTTGCATCACTATGGCGTACTTTCAGTAGCCATTGCTAAATTTGGTCTCACGTGAAGTGAGTGTCATTAATATATTCTATATAAATAAAATTGAAAACCTGTCTGTTTCTCTGTTTGTTTGTCTCATCATCACGAGAGAACGGCTGAATCGAATGTAATGTTATTTTGTGGATAGAATAGAAACAGCCCCCCTTATATTTAGTCTAAGTTTCGAGTTTCTAAGACCAGGGGTTGTCGAGATATTAATGAAAAACGAAACTTTTTCCTAGGAGTTCTTCTCTCTCACTCCCTGGTTCCTCCAAACGAAAAGGTTGGAAATCGTTTGTTTAAAACGTCAAAGTGAATTAAAACTTTATCTCTGAGTTTGGTGGGAGATTTTGGCGCAAATTAGTCACTATCTGAAAGCATGAATTTAAATGGAAAATCTATCATCATGGTTTATTTTTCAGAAACTTTCACTCAATAATAAAAAGTATTAAAAAATCAAAATAGTTATTTAATTACTAGTATTTTATGAGGAAGATTCCATCTTATATCATGTTGCTCAGCAACGCAATTAAATTAAATATGTTTCTTAATTTTTATTACTATTTTTCCGATTTGAATAATAAATAAATGGATAAAAAAATATATCTTATAAATGAACGGTTTGGTGTTTTTTTTAATTTTATTAATTGCGGATTGCGTACATCACTTTCATTTATTTTGGCAACGAGTTTTCAAGCTTATATATTGTGTTTAGCTAAGAAACTCATATATTGTGTTTAACCAATAAACTCATTTAGCCGATTATTGAAACAGAAAAAGAGTAAAACGGGTATATCTTCCAATACAATTTTAGTGTTTTCATTTAATATATACAAACGTGATCCAACTTTTTACAAATTTTCTTAAACGTTGCCAAATTTACGGAAATGTCACCAAATTGACAGAAATGTCGCCAAATTGATAAAAACGACGGAAACCAATGAAATAATTTTTTCTTTTAGAAGCGAGTACTGAAATGATGTTTCGGTAGCATTTGTCTGTCAGTCCATCCGTCCTACTTAGTAACACATTTAGCGAATTTTTAAAATGCCCCAGATTGATAAAAATGTTTGTTAATCCATAAAAATATCATGAAATTGATATAATTGAGCCCAATAAATGAAATTTATTGCGTTTTGTTAGGGGATAGTATTGGAATGATATTTCGTCAATTTGTCGCCAAGTGGGACTGTCAGCTCTACAGTCCCACTTGGCGATAAATTTGGCGATCATTTAAATTAGCGAAATTAACGATCGCTAAATTGACGAAAATGTCGCCAGACCTTCCATAGAGATATCATTATTCAGACGATACTTTTCCCACCAATTTATTTGAAGCAAATGATATCATGTCGCTTAGCAACGGATTTAAATCCAATGTGTTTATGCGGCATACGATTTCAATTAAATCTTTTCCGATTTTAATAATAAAGATTTGTATATAAAATAAATTTCATTGACATTGCATCTTTGACAGGATAATATCAATTACGGTCTTCAGGTTTAAACATTATTATTATTGATATTTTTGAGGATTATTGATTCAAGGAGTATTGATATTTTCAAATTATTATACCATTGTTTTATTATGGCAAAAATTGTTGAAACTCATATATTGTACGTTGTACGAGTAATCTTCTGCAAATGTAAGGGTATATCTATTACGCAGACGATGTTGTTATCATTGCCAGGGGCAAATTTGGCAACACTGTCTCTGACATGATGTCCACTGCTCTTAGGAGGGTTGAGACATGGTGTAAAAACGCAGGTCTTTCTGTTAACCCGCAGATGATTGCTATGGTTGCGTTTACCAGAAAACGCATTCTTAATCTTGGAGACATTCGCTTCTTTGGTCAGAAACTTACCAGCTCCAAGGAGGTTAAATTCTTAGGAATTTATTTTGACAAGGGACTCAACTGGAAGAAACACTTGGATTACTGCACGACTAAAGCCAGAAGAATCTTCTGGTCTTGTAGGAATGCTATTGGGAAAACCTCGGGTTTAAATCCCAAGGCTATCCATTGGATTTACTCGATGGTAATCTGTCCTATCATTTCCTATGACTCCATTGTTTGGTGGTCTAGAATAAGATGTGAAACTGCTAAATTAGAATTAATTAAACTTCAAAGGATGGTGTGTATTGCAATCTCTGGATGCATGAAAACTACTCCCACTGAAACTGATTGCACCCGCTTTACATGCGTATTGAAGCATAGGCACTCATTTGCATGAACAGACTTAAATATCTGAAACACTGGAAAGATTACTCAAGGTATTTATCTTCTTCTTCGATCCAGACCGTCCGACCTACCAGAAAGGTGTAAGGTATCTGTTTGGACGGCCGGGAAGTGCCACCCAATTTAGACCGGAACCCAGTGGGGGAGGCATCCACAGGGACCGTACCCTCCTTACCAAGGTATTTATCTTGAAGTGATCTTAACAGTAATGTTGCTAGCCATCCTTATTTCTGTATGACACCTGATGGCATTCATGTCAAATATATGTTTGACAAGCCTTGCGAAATTCAGGTCCAATCACGGGATGACTGGAAGAGAACTCCCACCTACAATAAACAGAATTGTATTGTATGGTTTACGGATGGCTCGAGTACTGGTGCTGGTGTGTGCTGTCTGGATGATGGCACAGAGCTGTCTTATCCGCTTGGCAGTTATTCTACTGTCTTTCAGGCTGAGGTCTTTGCCATTCTTATGTTATGTAGAATTTGCTACGACAGGGAGTATAAGAGCAACCAAATACTTATCTGTTCCGACAGTCATGCTGCTCTTATGGCTCTTGGGAAGTCCACTATGACATCGTCCCTTGTCTGGGAGTACTATAATGCACTCTGTGAAATTGCTAGCAATAACGAAGTCATTCTTTACTGGGTGCCTGGACATTCCTGGAAACAAGTTGGCTGATGAATTAGCTAGAAAAGGCTCAAGTACTCCTTTTGTTGGCCCTGAGCCGGCCTTGGATATTCCCAATAATCTTACCAGAAGAATTGTTTGTGACATCTTCAGGAAACTTCAATGTAAGAATTGGCGTAATATTAAGGGTCAAAGGCAAGCGAAAATTCTCAACTGCAATTGTCCTAGTACACGTCAAAAGGAACTTTTCAAGCTCGGCAGAACTGGCATCAGGAGGGCTGTTGGGCTCCTTACTGGGCACTGCACCCTCAAGAGACACCTCAACATTATGGGTGTCACTAAAGATTCGCTTTGCAGGGGCTGCAAATACAGCAAAGAAACTGCTGCTCACATTCTCTGTGAATGTGAGGTTTACTCTGCTCACAGATTCGAACACATTGGTCGACATGTGATTGAACCCTGGGAGCTGAATGACATTCCTGTCAAGTGCCTGCTCATCTTTGCGTCGGCTACTGGTCTCTTTTCGTAGAGATCTGTTCTGTCTGGGGTAGTACAATAGACTTCTGGTCGCTGTGCTGGGCTCTTCTTGAGCCACCCGTCTCTCATTTCATTTCATTTCAAGGGTATATCTTCTAATCTCCGAGAATATAAGTAGTACAGGTATATTGGCATATATGTTGATATATATTGGCATATATTGGAATCAATTACGATCATCTGGTATAAAGATTACAGGAATTATTGATATTTTCTATTATGTCATCTGTTTTACTTTGACAAAGATTTTTTAGACTCATATTGTAATACGGGATATCCTTAACGTGTCACCCACTTGAACCTTATACAGAGTTATCTCATGAGTCCTGGTGAATCCATTTAACTTTCGATTGAAGTGTTCTAGAGTTGCAAAATCAGGGTGTACTAATAGGAAAGCGACTATATCCATAGAGAATATTTGCAGCGTTTCTTTCGGCAAATTGAAGAAGTTGGAATTCCTATCTCAAAAACGAAACAAAATAAGCAAAAAGTTTCAATTACGAAGTTGTAGAACGCTCTCTATTTAGTATAAAAAAACGTGTGGCTAGCACATAACATGTACATTAACGATAAAGAATGAAGTCAACGAATAACGATAATTATGCAAACGTCTCGTTATACTGAAGTACTTCTAATGGAAATGGTGAGAAATAAGCATGGGAAAATAATAATTGGCGTAATAAGCTAATTTTGTTTTATTTAGAATTATCTTTTTTGAAGTAAAAAATAAATGTTGAATAAAAATAGCAGACAAATGATGCATCACAATAGTCATCCCCTTTCGTTGACATCATTTTTATGGTCTGTGTACATGGCATGTGCAAACCGCACGTCTTTTCATACTAAATAGAGAACATTCTATGCCTTTAAAATCGAAAATTTTCGCCTATCTCGACTCGTTTTCGAGAAAGAAACTCTAACTTCTTCAATTCGAAATTCTTTCAATTGAAAATGACCTTAAAATCTATTCTATTTTACAACATTCGGTAATGTAATCGTATACTTTCAAATACAAAAACCTTCAAGCATACAATATTTCTAAACAATAAAGGTTTTGTATATAAACTAAGTAATATATAGCCGCATTGGGCAAATAATGACTACAAATGTGTGTTTATAAGCGAGTTTACGAAACACAATACCAATATTGGCTAATCATGGCAGCCCAGGTGGATTGTAAATGGTGTAGCCCATCTAAAACCTATACTAGCTATATATAGACTAGCCAACATGTTCTAAAAATGTTCGAATAATGTGGGTTTCCCTTGGAACCATGGTCGTCGCCTATATGGATTGTAGACACAACGTGCGACCCCAATAAGTTGTAGACCCGATGTACATACCCCGATAAATTGCTGCTTGAGTTGTAATGCAATCCCTGCTCTAAAGAACCTTGCAATTATGGTTACATTTTAGAGTTATGGTTGCACTTTTAATTTAATTACGGTTACATTTTTAATTAAATTATGGTTACATTTTATGGTTACATTTTCAATTTAATTATGGTTACATTTTTATGGTTACATTTTTTATTTAATTATGGTTACATTTTTAAGTCTTTCTAAGGCCATATTTGATAGCTTTCTATTCTACACAAAGAGCGCTTTTAATATGTTGCATCTTTTGCATAGTAACAAGAAAAATATAAGAAAAGGAATTACTTAGCAAAGCTGTATACAAATTCAAACAATCAAAATGTTTTTATTATTTATTTATCTCACAACTATCGCCTTTACACCCTCATTAATATGCCCTTGAAAGTCCAAACTTAACCGTTTCAAAGCCTTGAAGTTTCATTATCTTTTATTGCCATAGATAATCTACATTTTCTATCTTTTAAAAACATAAAAATTGACAGCACGCCTTGATCAAAAAAGTTGAGGTTTTACCATGAACTGTTAAAGTACTTGCTTACTTGGCCTTATATATCGCTCTATTTAAATCGTTTTATTTTATTTTAAAAATGCGAGCGTGAAAAACGTGACCTGCTTGAAGTAAATTATTGTATTTCTTATCTCATAAATTCTGAAATATCTTGATTATACTGTATTGATTTTTATTCAAATACTGGTAGCTTAATAGATTATAAGACTAATTACGGTCTATCACTGAACTAAACGTATGAAAGCTTAGATAAGATAAGCAGGCACAATATCTTTCTCTTTCAGAAATGTTTTATGACCACTTATAAAACATTTAAAAGCCATCAAGAATATAAAATTGACGTTGAGAGTTGTAGAACATATTATACCCATACGACATTCCTGCCATGTCCTGATTTTACATAATAAATGAAGATGACTGTCTCTGTGTGTGCCTTCTGTTGCGGAAAATCTAAGCTTCGGACAGTCACGAAATTTGGTATTGGGTTAACTGAACTCCCGGTACGACAAACTTCGGCGAGATTTTCTTTTAATGTGAATTATTTTTTAGTAATTTTATGTTAAAGCACAATTTTGTGCGATTCTTACACAAATCTGTTCCTTAGCGATCGAAAATATTATCACAGTCTCCATCTTGACATCATCGGAAAGACCGAAGAACATTCTTTCTAACAATCTTTGAACCAAATCCGTAAGGCATTTCCTTCAAATTTATTTATTTATTTTTAAGTACATCGAAATATGCATGTTTACCATTGTACGAAAGTCAACAATAATCATGAATCATTTACTGAAACTTTCTTTCGATTCTTGGAACCAAATTTTTAAGTCTTCTTCTCCTCTTTTGCGATAGTAAATCGATCTTTTCTTTGTTACAGTCATTTAAATAAATCCATGCTTTATCAATTCTCACAATATAGTATATATATATATATATATATATAATTTCTTTCCACCACGTGAATTCTGTGTAACGTTTCCCTTCCTCCACTTAAAACCCAGGGATATGTTTATGTCTCGTTTTGCTAAATTCGTCTATAAGTTTAGCAAAACACCAGCGATAAGCATACGTCGACCTATACCGCCGGCGTATTCTTCCCAACTTTTCCCGCCATCAGGCAATAACCTCTATAACAAACCTTGACAAAAAGTATCAATTTTCACAAACCAGCTATCAATTTCTTGTCATGGTGAATGACATATGAAGAAATTATTTGGCACTTCCATTATCAAAGTCTGAAAGATTAATTTTGCTGAAAGGTAATAAAAAAAATTAAAAGATTGGAAAGCATTGAATTTAAGTATAAATTATTTTACGAAGAAATTAAATTTATGTATTGAATAATAAAGCATTTAAATGCTGAATTTTTTATTATAAACAATTTTTGTTTGCTTTCTTTACTTAATTCCACTGTTTTAACAAATAGTGCTTGAATTTGCTAAATATTTTTATGACACAATGGGTAATAGGTTAAATTTCAAGTTTATAAAGTAAAGACAATTACTGAGTTTTTCAATACAACTCGAATCCATTAAATAATTACTTTCCATATACACATAGTATAATGAATGGAGAAAGTATTGTGACGGGGCGAAAATCCGAATTCAGCACAAAGAAGAGCACGTTTCAAGCATCCCTGAACAACTCGAATTGAACGTTTTTGAAGTGGTGGTGGTGGTGGTGGTGTGTGTGTGTGTCGAGACGATATCTCACGAACGAATGGAGCGTTTCGAACGAAGTTTGGTAAAAAATTTTATATCCGTGAGTACTGGAAGCCTATTGATTTTAAACTCAATTGAATGTTCGAAAGATCCCAGATTTTCAAATGAAAATTTGAAAAAAATCAGAACCTCCACTATTGTTACGTAAATCATGTCTTAAGTAACTTTTTATTAGAAAACGAATAGCATAAATTTTAGAACACTAGTATGAACCGTTCTCGAGATATTGCACTTTTTTCGAATAAATTTATCAAGAAATCGCATAAAATTAAAAAAAGTATTAACTATTGTTAAATATGTTCAATTTTCATATGTAATATAATGCGATGCATTTCTTAACATCATTCTCGTTGATCTAGTTCTTTCCATTCACGAGAGAATATACTTTGTATAATGGTTTTGTATTTTGACGCCTAACAATTCGCCAACAGTCATATATATATAAGAAATGCTCTTCTTTCCGTTTGTCAGCAACGCTTGGCGAGAAATTTGACGAACTTTGCGGCCCATTTAACAAAACCCAGATTGACGAAAATATCTTTACAATTGCAAAATTAACGCAATGTTGACGAAAATGACGTCAAATTGATGAATTAATTATTACTGATCAAGTAATACACTCTAAGACAAAAAATCGAAGCACCAAGAAAGAATTATCCAAATGAGACAAAATTTGGTACGTGTAATGTGGATGTACAGAAAAGGAATTGATAAGAATTTCAGAACAATTGGATGATTTATTACACTGAAAGATCTACACAAAGTGAGCACGTCAATATGGCGTTGATCCACCTCTGGCCTTGATATAAACTGTTACCCGACATGGCATTTATGCATAAAGTTGCCGGATAGTGTTCTGAGGGATGTCGTTCCAAATGACCTCCAATTGACGAGCTAATTCGTCTACATTCTGGGATGGTCGCAGGCGACACCCCATCTCAGCTCAAATGTGCTCAATAGGCGAGAGATTTGGGGATCTGGCTGGCCAAGGAAGTGTGTCGTAAGCGCGCAGACAGTCAATAGAGAGGCGTGCCGTGTGTGGACTGGCATTATCTTGCTAAAAAGTTACCCCGGGTGTCGCGAAATGAATAGTAATACAACGGGTCGTAGAATGTCGCCAACGTAGCGCTGTGCTGTGATGGTGCCACGAAGAAATATCAAAGGAGTCCAGCTATCAATCGAAATGGCACCCCAGATCATAACACCCTGTTGTCGGACCTTGTAGCGTGTGACAGTAAGAGCAGGATCCTGGCAATGTCCGGGCTGTCTCCAGACACGTCTACACTGGTCGTCGGGACTCAGTTCGAAACGGGACTCATCACTGAAGACAAATCGTTCCCAATCCGGACAATTCCACATTGATTGGGCTCGATACCATTGCAATCGCTGTTGACGGTGCATACTGGTCAGTGGTAGACGGCGTAATGGGCGCCGAGAGTATAGATTCCGCTCCCGTAATCTTCTATTAATTTTGTGGGTGGTCACTTCCGTGTTTCGCCACCCGGACACCTTTTAGCCTAAACCGTTTGTGAAAATAGATCAATAATTTGTAAAATAAAGAGGGGTTCACATTTATTGTATATGCCCAAAATTTCTGACGGCGGCTATGTTCAGGTCCATTCAGCTGTACTAAGGTATATTTATTGTAACAGACTAAATGCTTTTGTATGCAGATTACTGTTTATCGACAGTGACCATTTTGTCTAACGCTTTTGGAAAAAAATATATTTATTGCCCAATATTTTGTTTTAAATTAATTTTTTTTATTTCTTACCTCATTTTAGTTCGACATCTGATAATTCGGCACCACTTTCAGTCTACCTAGCTAAAATATATATCATGAAACTTCATATTTTCAAACTTTGGACCCCGTTTTTCAGTCTTCGCAAATTATTTTTACATGACAGATCTGTCATAACTATTATCATGACTGAACCATCCTCCTCAAAATTAAAAAAGTAAATAATCAAAAACTTGTAAAGTTACTTGCTTTTTAAAAAGCAGTGTAAAAAGAGTTAATTTTCAAATCTATTAAAATGAAATAAAAATGGAAAATTTACAGATACACATATCTAACAATGTCTGAAAAGATTATTTATGAAATTGATATCATGTTTTTAATAATATTCTCAGGATGCATATAATTTTTTTTAAATCATTGTGCACGTAAATTTTTAGTGTAGAGTTAAACAAAACATCTCACTTTCTAACTTTCATCGATTTACACGTTTTAGTTATCCCTGTACACAAATCACAATTTTTAAATAATTTCTGAACAAATATTTGTGTACAATATCGTTAACATTCTAAGTTCTCATTCGTTTAACGTACTATGAAGTAAGGAATATTTATATTTTATTTTAAAAAAAACATGTTATCAACATGGCATAAGTAATACCTGCAATGGCAGTAAGAAAACTTGCTGCCATTGCATGCCACAATAATGTGGATTTGGATGGGGACTGATATATTAAGTGCTATCCTGCAACCGGTTTCTAATTTATTAAAAACTAAACTCTTGAGAGAACTTCGCCTATAAAAGATATTCCCAAAGTTTGAATCACCCTCTCATTCAGGGTGCAAAATAAGGGAATATTTTTCAGTAGCAAACTGCTAATCAAAATTTCATTTCTCTAGTTTCGATATTTTAACTAGCAGTTCACAACTATTACTTCACGAGTTCTTAAAAAATATACCTGTAAACATATCGAGATGCCGGGTTTGAAATATTAAAAAAATCATGAATATTGCAGGAGCTATGCACGTTTGCGGAAAGATTCTTTATGAATCATTTGTTGTGATTTTTAAAATTAACTCGCAAAATGCGATTATTCAAATTTATTTTTACTTAGCAAAACACAATATTTCTGTCGCGATTTGTGATACGATACCGCTTATTTTACACCCTGTTCTTATTGCAGATACAATAGCTGCATCCATGAACAAATAGAGCTGACATAAAAGTTTAAATCAAATCTCAGATTCACAACAGCATTCCCATAAAGTAATTTAGAATATCAATGCTTTAAGTGGTATATTTATCAATTCTTTAATGGTATATTATACTAAATATTTTAGAGTGTACTACAAGGTCATAGTGGGGACCATTGTTTATAAAATGCTGTGGGTGAAATTTTAGGTAGTTGTGAAATGTTGTAACTACATACATGAATCATGCAATACTATTTACTAATTGTCATTTGTAACTGTATCAAGAAAACATTAAAAACAGAATAAAAATATTTGATATTCAGATTGCAAGCTTTAAATATATTGTAGAAAACTTGAAAGTAAGAGGAACTCGAATTCAACACAAAATAATACTGCTGATTAAAATGATTTTAATAATGCGAGCAAGATAAATTTACAATTAATCAGATGTTTTAAAATCCACCTAATTCAAAGAAAAATACCCAGCTAGCTGAAATATTTCAAAAATTATATTATGTGCTCAAATACGAATCGTAGTTTGAATGAGTTTCGATAATTATACATACGTAAATAGAAAAAGATGCTTTACTTACATAGAAATGTTTCCATCCGTAATACGATAAAGGCAAAAAAATTAAATCTCCGTGTTTTAGAACACTTAAATGGCAAATTAATGAAAATCTTCTTTCTGAAATGCATGAAATAACTTCAAATTGTTTAAAAAATTATATCCATCTAAATTACCTGGCTTGAATATCTGCTTCTTGATTGACATATCTCGATAGGTATGTATAGAGCTCCTCTACTACAGGCTGACTTATCAAGCATATCGAAACCCATAGGGTTCCATACTACAGTTACAGAAATTATAAAAGAAGCGTTTAAAATAAATATTTTATATAAAAAATTAAGTTTCAATAATAATATTGTAAAACTTAGCTCGTACAAGTATGCTCCAATACCGGGTACCCAATTATTTATTAGCCATTGTTTTCTTCTTTCTTCGTTTCTAGGAAAGCGAAATAGCCTAAAACCCTTTTTAATATGATTACAGCGTTTCGGTGCAGAACAACCACCCATAATTATTTCCTAAAGTGAAAATACGAATATACTTCCTAAAGTGAAAATACGAATAGAGCTAATGCTAATGGATTGCGTTTCTAGCTATGGTGGGTGGTGGGCTTCAATATGATTGATGAGTCAGCTCGTATATAGAGGAGCCTTAGGTGTTACGTCAGATTGGTTCCGCCTCCGGTCCCGCTTATACTTATTACGAACACCCTCTCTCAATATATTTATCGTAGGCAGCCATAATTAAGGCATGAAGCTTGAAACTTGGATCAAGGTAATGGCTGGGAAACGTTCTTTTCTCTAATTGGCTACGCATTTTATAATGTACAACATTAGCACCCAATAACGTCCATGATTTGCACTGCTCGTATCGTTCAATTCAGTGTGTTTATGTTTTGAAAATCGGCAGCAGATGATGTTTTTAATTTTAAAATGTCTCTTTACTTTTTAATAAAATTTTGCATTATATTTTGCTTTTTTAATTGTACTAATGCAAATGATGGAGTATGTGATGCATTCGACAACAATTGCGATTCGGTGGAAAGTCTTAAAAAGTCTAATATTTACAAAAAAGGTTGTTAAATGTGCATTAAATTTTTATTTTAATATGATTTCAGGATATATTTTGAATTTTAATATATTTTTCATTAATTAGATTACATGAATAATAAGTGGAAAAGGATTATTGGTATTGTTCATCGTGCGAATTCATCTCATGCTGAATGTTTTTCTGATACTTGTTCTTGTTACTTTAGGTAAATATATTGTTAAAACTATTGATAATATACTTTCAACTATGAATTTACATTTTTTATAATTATCTGATGTACTATGTTAATACGGTTTTATCAGTAACATGCTGATAAAACCGTATTATATTCCGTAATAAATTCCAACAACATGTCTAGAACAATAAACTAACTAAAAGAACAATTTGATCAACTTATTTAAGCACACATAGAATAATAATGCAGCATACAGCTGTTTTGAGGATATGCTGTATTCTCTCTGTCAGTGTTAGACAAGAAACATGAAGTCAAAAAGACAAAATGGGTACAAATAGAAAAAACAGATGAGTTACACAAACAACTTTTTGCAGCATTATTATTCCATTTTTTGCTTAAATAGGTTGCTCAAGTTTTCTCAATCCTTTGCATAAAGGGATTTTTACTTATTGATAAACTAACCATAAGTTTGACTATGCTACTGGAACTGAATTCTTAGAATTTAATTGCATAGTCAATTAATTAATAATTAGCTAAAAGAGTCATACCTGTTTTCCTCCTTTATCTTCCTTAATGACCGACCTGTCTATCCAGAGGTGTCAGAAGTCATTTTGACAGTGGCGTAGCTTCCATTGAGGCTCAGACACTGAACTTCCCCTGTTTAAAATCTAATTTAATGATACTTTTATTTATTATATTTTTGAATATAATTTTGCAAATATATATGTCTTTTTTTAAAAAACTGTTGTTGCACTTTACTTAGTTAAAATGAGATGTTTCAAAGTATTTTTCCCCATTAAAATGCATATCTAGAAGCTGGAATCATCTAGCCTTTACTGTGCATTGAAAGAAGCATGGTATTAGGACCGCCCATATATTAAACTCGGCCCTGGCTAATAGACTAGAACTATAAGCTAGCTTCCAGAAAAATGTGACTATTTCTTCCCCCATTTTCAACCCTTTATAAACAGCATAACTTAAGACAATGATTCTATTAATTAATCTTCACTGAAAAAAATCACATGTAATACTAAAAATTATGAGTCATTTTCCATGAATAACATGATATTCACCTAAATTTAAACAATATCAAGACGAAGAAACATACTAATAATGACTACCATTAAACTTAAATAGTTTGTGAAGTAGACTTAGTCACAGCAACAATATGGGGAAGCATCCGTTTGCGTATTTGGGTGTTTTAGAAAGAATAAATCTGATTTCCCTTTAAAAATCACATTACACGAAAATCTTAGTTTAAAAAAAAAGGCCATTGATAATTTTCTAGTGGGTTTTTGGCATATTGTGGTTAAGGTATTTTTAAGTTTTCAAAATATAGTATTTGTAAATAATTAATATACAAAATTGTTTAAGGACATAGTTGACTACAGTCTTCTCACCTTTCAGTGCACTCCTTTGAATTGCTTTATTTCGTTACTTGTAGCTGTTTATATTTACAACAAAGCTGATATATTTTTTCTATACCTTGCTAATAATATTCTAATATATTTCTACTTCTACTACAGGGGAGGGGGGTAAACTCAAACACATGATGTACAACATCGACTGGCTTTATGCTCGCCTTTGTTATATTAATGTCTGAGGGGGAGTATGACACACCCCCCCCCCCCCCCTCTGTGGGTGACCATGACTTCATATTCAATAAAATGATTGTAAAAGTTCATCTAATTTAGAAGTAAGAAAACATTTAAAATGTTATATCTTATATGTATTCATCTTACATAAGTAACATTTTAAAATTTCGTGTATTTCATCCACTCTTTGCATTTTTATGTAAAATTATTTTATTTTATTCACCAATAAATAAAACTTATGAAAATGTGAATTCCAATATAAATTTCACTTGTAATACCAAATTTTTTGCAACCTTTTCAGCCTCCCTAGTTAAAAAGCTCACGCTATGCTGCTGACTATAGATGCAAGATTTCGAATAGAAATTATATATATGTATAAATTCAATATCTGACAATATATACACTGCAACTTAAGGAAGTACTCACAGAACGATTTTCATTGTCACTTTGAAAAACTCTTTTACAAATCATATACTATTTTAAAATATAAACATGTGTGCGAAGACTAGTTCTGTCTATTAGGTAGTCTACAAAAATAGAACTTCCTTTTTAAATAATATGCTTCTCTAATTACTTATGCTACCACATAATAAAGAGCCTTTTAAAAAATATTAGGTCATACAACACATCCGTGGGTTAGCCATCACAGTATCAAAACCCGTCCATGTGCACTTAACTCACTTATTACATAGCTCATACTTGAATTAGTAATGCACATTTTTTTTCTTTTCTATTTTTCCCTTCAATTAGAGCACATATAAAAATTTAATAGATTTTTAATTATTTACAAAAAAAAACGGAAAGCCCCAAAATCTACACTCTGCTTATTATGACTTTGACGCAGGTATCTCAAAGAGAGCCTAGCACAACGACCAGAGGTCTATTGTTCTGTCTCCAAAAGATGAAGCAGTCTCTAAGAGAAGAGACCAGTAACCGAGGCAAAGATCAGCAGGCACTTGATAGGAATATCTTGCAACTCCCAGGGCTTGATCACATGTCGACCCAAATGCACGAACCTATGAGCAGAAAACACTTAACACTCACAGAGTATGTGTGTGGCAGTTTCTTCGCTGCACTTACAGCCTCTACAGATCAGATCTTTAGTGGCACCCATAATGCTTAGGTGTCTATTAAGGATGCAGTGCCCAATAAAGAGCCCAACAGCCCTTCTAATGCCAATTCTATTGAACTTGAATAGCTCCCTATGATGTGCACTAGAACACTTACAGTTCTGTTCTTTTGCCTTTGGCCCTTGATGTCGTGCCAGTTCTTACACTGCAGCTTTCTAAATATGTCATAAACAGTTCTTCTGATCAGTTCATTGGAGACACCCAAAGCTGGCTCTGGACCAGCAAAGGGTGTGCTCGAACATCGTCTAGCCAACTCATTAGCCAATTCATTGCCTGAATGCCCAGGTGTAAAGTGTGACTTGATTGTTGCTAGCAATATTACAAAGTGCAGTATAGCACTCCCTGACAAGGAAAAAGGTCATAGTAGGCTTCCCTAGAGCCATAAGAGCAGCCTGGCTGTCAGAGCAGATATAGATGTGGTTACCCCTGTAATTTCTGCCAGAGCAAATTTTGCAATACATTAGAATAGCAAAGACCTCAGCCTAAAACACAGTAGTGTAGCTGCCCAGTGGATAAAACAGTTTTGTACCATCATCTGTACAGCATATGCCAGCACAAGTGCTAAGACAGCTTGGAGCCATCAGTGTACCATACAATGCACTTCTTCTTGTTGTAGGTAGGAGTCTTCCTCCAATCATCCCGTGAAAGGACCTGAACCCCATAAGGTTTGTCAAAGACATACCTGACAAGAATGCCATCGGAGGGCATATAAAAATATGGATGATTTATAATATTAATATTTAGATTACTCCAAGATAAATATTTTGAGTAATCTTTCCAGTGGCCCAAGTATTTGAGTCTTTTCAATCTTATGAAAGCCTCAGCCTCAATATGCATGTAAAGAGGATGCAGTCCGAGCAAAAGTTCGAGAATTGCAGTTGGAGTAGTTTTCATACACCCAGAAATTGCAATACAGACCATCCTTTGAAGCCTAATTAAATCTAACTTGGCAGTTTCACATCTGACCCTAGACCAACAGACAATAGAACCATAGTTATTGATGGGACAGATCACCATGGAATAAATCCAAAGGATAGCCCTGGGATTCAATCCCCAGGTTCTTCCAATAGCACTTCTACAGGACCAGAAAATTCTTCTGGCTTTAGTCACACAGTAATCAAAGTGTCTCTTCCAATTAAGGCCCATATCAAAATACATTCCTAAGAATTTTACTTCTTTAGAACAGATAAGCTTCTGACCTAAGAAATAAATGTCTCTAAGGTTGAAAATACGCTTTCTGGTAAATGCAACTATGGCTGTCTTCTGTGGATTAACAGAGAGACCCGCATTATTGCACCAGGTCTTAACACTCCTAAGGGCACCAGACATAATGTCAGAGACAGTATTACCAAACTTGCCCCTAGCAATGATTACACATCATCAGCATATCTGGTACAGGATAAGCCAGAACTACTAATGTTCTCCAAAAGAGAGTCCACTACTAGACACCATAAGATAGGTGAAAGAACACTCCCCTGCTGACGGACACTGTAGCCCAGTGGTTAGTGCTCGGGAATTGCACTCAGTAGGCCTGGATTCAATTTCTTTCTCTGCCAAAACTGCTGCCGTGTTCATGCGGAGTACGATCACGTTAAACATGTAGATCTGTGAGTCCTTCCGAGAGATTGGTGGTAGGGGAAGGAGGGTACGGTCCCTGTGGATGCCTCCCCCACTGGGTTCCAGTCTAAATTGGGTGGCTCTTCCCGGCAGTCCAAACAGTTACCTTACACCTTTCTGGTAGGTCGGACGGTCTGGGTCTCAACAATAACAACTCCCCTGCTGACAACCTGCAAGAGCATGGACTGTCCTGTTATCACCAAGTAAAGCGGCACAGATGTACCTGGTAGATAACATATTCTTGATCCACTGAGAGATGGTCATATCAACATCTAAATCTTTCCTGTTGAGAACATGAACGATGGTGTCAATGGGCACTTTATCAAAGGTGCCGTCAATGTCAATAAAAACAGCTAAAGCAATTTCCTTAGCATTTAAGTTACTTTCCAACATGAAGGAGAGACTATAAAGGGTAGTATCAGTGGATTTACCCGGTTGATAGATATGCTGGGAGTTAGAGAGCAGCATTGAAATTAGAATAACTTCCTTAATATACCTTTCAATAAGTTTTTCAATAGTCTTTAAGAGGAAAGACATAACTAATAGGCCTGAAATACTTGGTCTCATAATAGTTATCTTTCCCAATCTTGGGAATAAAAATGACCTTAGTATGCTTCCAGGCAGTCGATATGTGTCCAAAGGCAATACAGGCCCTGTAGATCTAACAGAGAATGAGAGCAAGCACCTGAATTCCCTCCTTAAGAGGAATCGGAATAATGCCATCAATCCTCTGGGTTTTATATGATTTAAAAGAATTAATTGCCCAATTAACCCTGTCAAGAGTGATAACCTTCTTAACAATACCCCACTTATTACTATCATAAATAGAAGTGGAACAAGCAATAAGAATAGTATTATAGCTATTTATCTCGGAAATCGGAAAGTGAGCCCTGAACAATTCAGCAAGGATCTCCTCCCCAGATTCAGAGAACTTATCATTAGGCAACTTAATGGTGTTTAGACTACAATTTCTGACCTTTGACATAATTTTACCAATTTGGCAGTGGCAGAAATGTCTTTTATGCCATCACAGTAATTTCTTCAAGAATTCCTCTTGGATTCTCTAACAGCCTTATTATAGGAGGTAAGAGCAGTCTTGTAAATCTGCCACTTACCACTTT
The DNA here is from genome assembly GCA_951213105.1 of Amaurobius ferox. NCBI lineage: Eukaryota > Metazoa > Arthropoda > Arachnida > Araneae > Amaurobiidae > Amaurobius > Amaurobius ferox. The sequence continues at coordinate 116,615,921 of OX578142.1, read as the reverse complement.
TTTTGGCTCTATTAACGAGCTTTCTACATTTGCTACGTAAATTGGGATCACGTAACAGCCAGTTTCGAGTGATAAAGACCAGCAGACGGCTTGTCCTGTAAATGTTATCAGTGACGATATGCAGCAGTCGAATTTTTGAAAAAGTGAAGAAGCGATGCCTCGATGACGTCAGTGAGCTGTATCAGTTAAAAACTGGGGAATGAGACTGTATCCTAGAGCTGCGTGATGTGGGTTTGTCGATGCATGCATTTGTCACACATGTTGGGCACAACGTGAGTACCATTCAGCAATATGTGACACGATGGACAATAAAAATGGGATGATGGCCATATAAAAATTTATATTTTGTTTAAACACTTTGTTCAGTCTGTCTGTTTGTCCATTCGCATAATAACTGCCATAAAAATGACTATCAAAATGAAATTTTAGTATGTTATTGAGACAGTCTGTGGAACATATGGGAATGTAAAGAAATAACATTACCTAATTAGTTTTGGATTGAATCGGGTTGAAAAAATGAAATACATTGAACCCCATGGGACCTAATTTTTCAAACATTTTTTAAGCGAAGTTAAAATTCACAAATTGCTTCGAAAATTTTAGGAAATATTCAAATTATCCCATAAAATATATAAAAAAAATTTCAGCAAAATATGTTCTGTAGTTTTTTAAATAAAACTTAAAATAATAATGACACCCATATAATATAAAGAGGTCACATGGACCCACTTCAAAATGAAATATGGCATCCATCTTGTATCAAAATAGTGATTTTTAAAGTTCTTTTTAATTTATATTTAATGTTGCATCCATCCTAAAACCGCTTTATTTTTGCATTTTTTCTGTGTATCCATATTTTGCGCCAATGCAGTTACAATATTTTTGAGTTTAAATGATCATCAAACTTTGATTATTTCTACAACGAAGCCTAACTTTAATGAATGTAAAATGTAAACAAGTGATTGTAAAATGAGGTGTATAAGAATTGCTGAATTTTTTTCACGCAAAATTAACTCTGGAGTCTATAATAAAATTGTATGAATGAAATACTCACTGCTTTTACATAGAGTGCTAAATGATTTATATTTCAATGATGTCATTTGAACAAAGTTTGAATGAAGTTTTAAGCATGGAGTTAGAACGTACTTTTACCTCCATGTTTTTAATTTTCCAAGTAAAATAATTTATTGTAGTTCTATGATAATTAAAATAATATCACTGCTGAATGTATGGTATTTTAAAGATGTTTAAATAAAATTACAGTTGGATAGTGTTTTATGATCAATGCTTTATGCATGATTGATCTTTCTTGTATTTATATTTAGTGTTACATCCGTCCTAAAACTGCTTTATTTTTGCATGTTATCTGTGTTTCTAAATTCTGTGCCTATGCAATTACAATATTTTTTTTATTTTAAATGATCACTAAACTTTGATTATTTCTACAACAAAGCCTAATTTTAACGTATGCAAAATGTAAACAAAACAATGGATTGTAAGATGAGTTGTATAAGTATTGCTGAAGTTTTTGACTTAAAATTATTTAGCTCTGGAGTTTGGAATTATAAGTGATATGAATAGAATAGTCATTGATTTTACCTAGGTAGAGAAGCAAGCGATTTTATAGCATTGCCTTTTTTGATGAAGTTTTAAGTTTCCAATTATTGTACTTGATAATTTTTAAAATATCACTCCTGAATGTATCATATTTGAGAGATGTTTAAATAAAATTGCATTTCAGTTGGAAAGTGTTTCATAATCAATGCTTTATGCATGATTAATCTTTCTTGTTCATTTTTAAACAGTGGGGAGAGGGGATTTCATAAATAACACAGTCCCATTTGGAGAGTATTTTCGGGTATATCACATTACATTATTAATTGGGTAACACTGTTTACACACTCCAATAGACTGTACAGTTCTATAGGTTTTATTTTATGCTTAAAATTTCATATGGTGTCAAAAATTTCATTTAATAAAATAGAATAATTTTATTGTAAAAAAGTTGCAGTCTTTGACAGATTTTATCTGTCCTAAAATGTTTATGTATGTATTGTTTAATTTTACAGTGTAATTGAAGAAAATTTGCATCCATGGAGAAAAAATGGTATAACAAAAGACGACATTAGTGAATGTAGAAATAAAGGGACTCATTACCAGATAATAGACCATAAACTCTATCGTGAAAATGATTGCATGTTTCCATTCAGGTATTGGTGTTATATGATGTATAATATGTGTCAATAATTTCTATGTATGTATGTTTCATCTTGTTTATTTAAATCAATAGTATAAACTTTTTATAATTGATTCTAAACAACTCTTAGTCCACCTGTCTCTGATTATGTATAGAAACAAGAGTATTTTTTCATGCACAAGTTTAAGAAAAAAATCCTTTTTTGAAACTTAATTTCAACATTTACAGGGTTAGATATTTATGCACATTTAAAATATCTATTTATAATTAAGGATTTTAGTCTAATTTATCCTTAATACTCATAAGTCTCCTTATTCATGTATTTTCTCCATGTTGTAGTGTGAAGTACAGTGTAGCATCTATTATCGGGAATGCTTGGGACTTTGGACTTTCTTGATAAGGGGTTTTTCTGTTATTTGGAACATTTTTCCTAAAATCTACTAGAATGTTCCATAATGTTGTTGTAGAAAATTATAATTCCAATTTCTAAGCCTAAATGTATTGCATAAAGCTTCATTTTGCAAAGAAAAAGTATACACTTATCCCCCGATTTACGCGGCACTTGTTTTACACGGTTTATAAATTAACAGATTTCAAAAAATTGATAAAAATGTATATTCCGCTTCATATACGCCTATACAAAGATTTGATAACATTTTTTAATTTTATTCCTTTAATAACACTGATGAAAACAACAAGGGATTACCGGTGTTGTAAAATATATACGTTTAGGGAAATCCTAGTAATGGGGAATCCCCGTATGTATTTCACAACAGTAAAGCTATCTGGTTCATGCAAGTACATAGTGCAGAAACATTTTAACAGCAAAGCTTATATTATTGTGCTTTTATCTTTTGAACTGGTAAGTTTTCAACATTTATAGTTTTCCTTGCATCTTTATAGTTTGCGTAAATTTGTTAAGGTTCTATAATGTCAAAGGATTTCAAGAAAAATCAAATAAAAAGAAAAGTTATTTCTTTAGTAACTAAAATTCAAATATTAGACCGTCTACGTAATAGAGAAAGACTAACGGATGTTGCTAAATTTTACTCCATGAATGAAGCCACAATAAGGTCAATAAGAAAAAATGAAGACTCCATTAAAAAAAAGTGTAGCAGCTGGAAGCTACAGCAGTATGAGTACGACTTCATATATTAGAGATGTTACAATGTGATATGGATAGAAGACCAAACTCAAAAGTGAATCCCGATCAATACCAATGCTGTTACAAATAAAGCTTTGAAGATTTATCAATCACTTAGGAATCAGTCGCCGTCGACTTTGTCCAATGAAAAGAAGGTATCTTTTTCTGCAAGCCATGGGTGGTTCGAGAGATTCAAACAAAGATATTCTTTGCATAATCTGAGAATGAAAGGTGAAAGTGCTTTTGCTGATTCCGATGCGGCACGACAATATCCGGCAAAACTTGCTGAAATCATTGCCGCTAACTCCTACACTTCTGATCAGGTTTTCAATGCTGACGAGTCCAGATTTTTCTGGAAAAAAATGCCGGAAAGAACCTTTATAGCCAAAGTTCACAAATCAGCTAGTGGTCATAAAGTAGCGAAAACTCGTATAACAGTTCTTTTCTGTTGCAATGCTTCTGGCGATTATATGATGAAACCATTGGTGATTAACAAATCAAAATCACCACGATCATTAAAAGGAATAAATATCAAAAACCTTCCCGTCTATTGGATGGCTAATAGAAAAGCATGGGTCACTGCCATAGCTTTCAATGAATGGTTCCATAACTTCTTTGTTCCAGATGTCAAAAATTATTTAACTAAAAAGGGATTGCCTTTTAAGGCTCTTCTATTAATTGATAATGCACCAGGTCATCCTCCAGATTTACAACACGAAAATGTAAAAGTTGTTTTTTTACCAAAGAATACAACTTCCTTATTACAGCCGTTAGATCAAGGGATAATTTCGACTTTTAAAGCACTGTACATCAAGCAAACTTTCAGGTATATCTTAGAACAGATGGAGAATGATAAATCTCTTACTCTGATGGATGCTTGGAAGAAATTTACAATTTTTGATTGTGTTAAGCATGTTGGACTGTCATATACTCAGATCAAACAATCAATGATCAATGCCTACTGGAAAGCAATATGGCCGGATGTTGTTGAAAGTGGAAATAATAAATCCCAATAGAGCATGAATATTCTCAGATCACTGAGTTGGCCCATACTATAGGAGGAGAAGGTTTTGAAGATTTAGCTCAGGCAGATATTGAAGAAATAATGGCTGATGAAGAATTAAATGAAGATGATTTAATTAACATGATTTGTGAAACAAACAACCATGATGAAGACAATGATTCTGATGAAGAGCAATCTGAACCAGTTGCGTTCACAGCAAGAATCATAAGCGTAGGACTCTTAATTTGGGAAGAAAATTGGGCAACCATTTCTTACAATATGACACAAATGTTGATCGAGCTCTCCGATTCCAGTGAGACCTTCGTAAATGCTTAAATCAATATGAAGAGGTCTATAAAGATTTAGCAAAAAAACCTACGCAATTGTTAATTACCGATTTCATGACCAAGTCTTGTCAACCCGAGATCTTGCCTAATTCGTCAACCATTGAGCCAGAATTGCATCAAGAAAGCTCAAGTGATGACAGTGATTAAACTTATAATTAATTTTTAAGGGTCTTTTTGTTTTTTTGTTCTTTGTTCCTAATGTAAAATAAATTAAATATGTTATATTACTACATTCAAACGTTTGTTGTTTTATAAACTAAGTATAATTTTAAGTTTTCTAAGATGTCTTACTTTTGTTTTACTTAAATAAATAACTGAATCATGCACATTTTGGGGTTATTTTCATTTTACACGATTTTACTTAGCAAAATCCAAGATTTCAATTTATACAGTTTTGTGCAGAACCTATCTTCCGTGTAAATCGGGGGACAGGTGTACTTAATTGAACAAAAATTATATATTACATAAAATATAGGATATGTAATTAAATTAGAATCAGATCTAGTTGTTAAGAAAAATTTATGAAAAAGGGCCAAAATATGAAAGAAGTTGATTATTGAGGCTTGATAGCACACAAGTTTACACTAAAGATAATAAAATATATTTATTTGTAATAAAATTATAACATCATATTTATAGATGGGAATGCATCAAATTTTAATATATCCCGTTAAAATGGCTGTAGTACCTAAATTGTTCTTTTAATACATCTTTCTAAAAAACACTACATGTTTGAAAAGTAATTTTCCCACATAACACATGAAATTATTAATAAAATCTTATTTGATCCAGACAGATTGCAAATACTGAAAATGTCTTTACAGTAAAACAAAATATAATGAGAATCATATACAAGTACTGAGTTTCATGATATTGCCAGATAATATTTTCTTAATTGCCAGCAAATAAATAAAACACAACACATTAAAAACTTATCAACACGAATTTAAAATTTTGGGCCAAATGTAAGCCATGGTTGCTGAGTGAGTTATTTTTATTACAAAAAGGGAATTTCTGCTTAAACTCTTCAAACACCAAGAAATTTGCATATTTGCCTGAAAATCGGCAGAAAATGTATGGATCATGTGAGAAAACACACTATCTGAAGAAGCCAAAAGAAGATTGGTTTTAAATTACGTTTTACAGACACTAAGGCTTTTTTCTCAACATTTTGGACAAGGATAACTCAAATGAATTTCAGAACACTTTTGTAAATGTTCAGTAAAAAAAAAATATATTAGACCAAAATTGCATTGCACAAATGCGTGAGTGGCACGCTTAGAAAGCTGCTTAAATTATGCACTGTAGCACCAAAACATAAAGCCTGTCAATAAATTTTTGGGAAATAATAATTTTTTGCGATTTTCTTTTGGTTAAGAAAACATCGGACACATCTCGCGAATCTATCCAGAAAAATGCAATCTCTAAATAATTTAGAAGGTACTATATGGAGGTAACAATCTCAATAACCTGTTTAGTGATTTTTGTCAATTTTAGAAATATTTTATGAACATAATATATTATGGCCAAGAAAAACAAGATATTAGTTAATGAATTATGTGTGCTTAAATTCAAGTTGTTACATAGATTGACATAACAATTAACCAGGGCCTCCACAAAGGGAGGGTCAGTTGGGACCATGGTACTGGGGCCCGGCGAACGATAGGGGCCCGTGGAAAAATATGTTTTCAGCATTATTTGTGCATATAAATTTGTAATAAAAAATATTTTATAATACAATATCGCATATTTTGCACAAGTATAAAATTACAAGTATAGAATAGATTAAAAGCAAACGCAAGTTCTTTAAAACAATAAAAAAAAAACACAAAAGAATTGTAAATATTAAACACATGATACATTAAGCAACAGGTGATACGTTTTATTTCTTTGATTCCATGTTTGTTTCAAAAAAAGGGAAAAAAAAGACGGCTTCTGTAACGTACAAAGAGTCCGCTATCCCAACAACAAGGGATCAGAAAATACGGTAAGACAATAATAGATAATACTCCACATAAATTGACCAGCTTTGAAGGGAGGGCTACAAAGCATTTCCCAGGGTAATAAAAGTAACATTTTGCTATTTAGCTTCGAAAATTTGCAAGCATTGAACTGATAAAATAAATGCCTTTACAACAAGAAAAGAAAAGCCTTCTACAGAGAGTCATCTTTTTGTGTAGAGAGGGTCTTTTTCACTCCCATACATATGAGATAAGATCTTATGTGAATGGTCAGTTGTCCTAAAGCAATTAACACATCAGGGGATCCTGTCTACCTACAATATCTATGCTCTTTTGTAGCAGGAGAAAATTCTGGGTATATGGCAATGGATCGGATGACCATATTTCCAGCTCTCAAGTTCTGTAGTAGATGCGTGAAGGAAGAGTGTTGTATTTCATCCTGGGGAAACCAAGCGGTGAGTGAATCGTCTAGAAATGACTTTATCCTTGATGAGTAAGATACCGCGGCCTAATTCGATGAAAATGTGTTTTTATTTGTCAGTTGATTTGGTAACTTGTATAAATTCAATATTTGTAATTAATAGAAAATTGTTTTGCACAGGGGTCTGATATTAAGGTTTGTTTGAATTCTTATATTTTTTCAATATTATTTTTAATTGCCTTAAAAATATTGATCTTAGAATTAACGTTATTTATTTTATCAGAATACTATATAGTTCTGTAAAATTATTCTATACATTTAAGATTTGTATAAAACTTTTGAATGAATTTACTCATTGAGAACATCCCTGAAAACATACAAATTCATTAATATCTGTGAGTACAACACAGATTGAAATAATGAAACAGAATGTCATACAATTATTTCAATCGTGTAAACATCAGAATCCTATTAATTTTCAGTGAGGTCAGACCAGGAGAACGCTTTTTCAGTTATTTATTCTTAAAATTGAAAAGACATACAAAATATTCATGTTACCCGTATATGTACAGAAATAGCCATTTAATATAAAATTTATTTTTATATAAAAAAGCAAATGACATCATTTATAGGATGTTCCATCATTCAGATATTGCATGTCTTGTTATCTAAGTTTTAAAAAATTATAAAAAAGTTAAATATGGTATTTATTACCAATTGGGTGGTTAATTTAAGTACTTTTAACCAGAAATGAATTAATAATATATTTAAAATTTATCCTAAACTACTTTTAAGGTATTAGAAATATTACTTTTCCTACAACGAGTGCGATATCTCTCAAAATAATTAAATAATTTCCATGTGATTAGGTATACTTATTTTAATCAGTGTCAACATAAGACCTATTTATTTTCAACGAGTTTGCATCATAAGGAAGTTCTGATTTTTTTATTGTTTATGGATATCAAAATATTTTCATTTGCTAGGAAGTTTTTTGTTAGATACATCAGATGTTTTAGTTACTGGGGCTATGCATAATTTTTTTGTTCTCTGAGTAGTAAATAAAACAATTAAAATTTACAGAAAATTTGTAGATTCTTTCCAATTATCAAATAACTCAAGAAATTTTTTGCAACTGATGTATTGTTGAACCTGTCATACTACTGTAGAGGGCAGGAAGAATGAAAATTAATCATACCAGAAGGCCGTAAGATGCAGATAGGTCATTTTTCTTTGCCGGTGCACATTTATATACTACTAAAAATAATTACTCAGAGTTGCCCGGGTCCTAGATAAACTTCCGCTAGTTAAATAATACATGCAGATAAAAGCCACTCAATTTGCAAATCGCTTCCTTCTTTTGTTCCGCAACTGTGGAAAGCAGAAAAATAAATAAATAAAAAGAAACAAAATTACATCATTTCTCTAGGCTAGAAGACTTAAACTGCATCGTGAGTTCCAAGTCTTTGAGGGGCATGCGCACAAATGTCCACCGGGGAGAAAATATACACATTTCATTAACGATATCTACAATTTTAAATTTTATGCTTTTGCTTGAAAATTCACAGCAAATAAAATAATGTTGTAATTAAAAATATTTCCGTTAGAATGTGAGGATATACACGCTCTGAGTCTTTGGATGAGTCGGTCGGCCTGGGCTTTCGACACATATTTAAGTATCAAATAATCTAAAATATACAAATTTCGATGTATTTAAAAATAAATAAATAAATTTAAAGGAATGTCCTACAGATTCGGTTCAAACATTGTTAGAAAAAACATTTTTCGATCTTTCCGATGGTGTCAAAATAGAAACTCTGCGATAACATTTTTGATCGTTAAGGAACCGATTTTTGTGAAAATCGCTCAAAATCGTGAATCAATATAAAATAACTAAAAAACTAATATGAATTATAAACAATTCATTGAATAGTATTCGTCAAGTTGTCCTGGAGTGCCTCTGTACCACATTCCGTCGCTGTCTGCAGCTTAGATATCTCACTACAGACTACACACATGTCTTCTTATATTAAGTAAAATTAACTTTTTCGTACCCCCTATGGAGTGCTGATTTGAAGAAATTAGAGACCAACTGATTTAGAAGATCCAAGCTACTATTACATATTATTAAAAAATCATTTATTGCAAGAAGAATATTTGTATGAGATTTTGATATGAAAAATTGATTGATACAGAAAATTAAGAGTGTTTTATCTGCACATCCTGCTTTTGTTAAGAGAGTGGCAATAGGAATAGAAGTTGATCAAATAATGATATTGGAAGTTATTTTGGATAGATCTTTTATTACTTTATTGATGAATATATATTTACATTTTCATTTCACTAGATGATTGTTTTTTCTACTGTGTTTTACTATTTTGTAACTAGAGAATTCAACTTTAAATTATTTAAAAAGACTGAGCAAAAATTATTTTACTAAAGTTAACTTTGGCGAAAATGTGTTGGATACATGGAGGGGGGGATAATCACTCCCTCAAAATACATGGGGCCCGCAGCACTACTTGGTACCCTGTCCCACAATTTGATGTGGGGGGCCTGCATGTAACTGTAAATTTTCGGCGGTCGACAGCAATTCTCGATAGGAAAATATGGAAATTCCTTAATTCGTATTATGAGGATGTTTTCCATAAAAACAACAAGAAAATCAGTAGTAATTAACACTTCTGAACATTTAGAGAGATGAAAAGCAAAAAAATATTCATTTTAAAAATTTTTGATGAAAAATGTTTGTTGCCATCATTCTGCCCAATTCCGGGAGCATTCTGGATATCGGGATATCAAATACACGATCCTGTACTGTACTTCTACATCAAGTTTTAGGAGAGATCACCATTAAATATTTTAATATGCTTTGATTTAGTGGAATTTATAAAAATAAGGATGTTGAATAAACCATATAGTTAGAAGTACAGTGTGCAGAAATTCTAAATGAAAATTGTGATGAATGTGAAAATAAGGGCTTAATCTGGGGGTGAAAAGTATGAGCTGCTACCAATAAAAACAGTGTACATATTCTTATAATAGTTTCTTTTGTCAGTCTGAAGTACAGTATAGGGTCTCCCAAACAGATTGAAATGCGCTTTAATTCTTTACCTGTTACAGATAAGCCCTTCTTCTCCTTGGCGCTCATTGGTTCTTCTGAACCCAATGGCATCACTTCTCAGCCCCTGTGGCCTGGCACACCTAAATTTATAGCATTTGACCTAAAAGTTCAAGTTGTCGTAAAGTTCGGCGCCAGCCAGACTCAAGCTTTCTTTTCCATAAAGGACACCATAAATAATCAAATAAAAATGTCTCATGTGAGAACAATTTCTGGTCTCACACATTAAACACAGGAAGCCTATTGTTTTTAAACGTAATCACATGTTCAGAACCTAAGTTTTGAAATGAAATTTTGAAAAAGTCATTAAAAAATCACAACCTTCAATAAAATTAAGTAAATAGTCATTTCTGATGTAATTTTTCATTAGAAAAATGTCTGTCAGCCAGAGGTGGGTAAGCAGAATATTTCTTGAATTCTGACTTTAAGTGGTGAAAGGACGACCATGGATTGGCTGGGAATCGAGAATTTCTGGAAAAACTTGTGGAAATTATCTGAGTATGGGTTGATGATATCAGGAGGTCCTAAGTATACAGAGATAGTAATGAAACAGAGTTGGAAATGATGGAGCATTGTAACTGCAGAGAGCAAGCAGATGTGCAAAGATCTCTAATGGTAAGGTTGAGCTAATATAATGTTCTCTTTTGAAGAAATTACCTTACATTATGAAGTCTTACATCATGCTCGCCACTAAATGAGCCATTTATAGATGTATAGGTATATTTGAAATAAAATAAAGACATTTGAATAATTGAAACAACCATCTGAGAATCTTATTTTTTCCCTTATCTGGAATATCCCACCAATATGTTTACTTATGCTTGAAAAATAAAAATGCTTAGTTTTTACAAAAGAGATGGAACACACCATCTTCATTGAGAATTCCTAGTTATCTGGAAAATTAAAATACCATGCAGGATTTCAAATGGCACCCGAGACCATAAAGTGGATCATTATAACTACTATGGATAGGCCTATGATGTACACTCATGAATCTTTCCTTAAAAAGATATTGAGTTGCTTAAGGACTTTCCTATAAACCCTGTACAGTAACAGACCAGTTATCCGGAATCCAGAAATCCAGAAAAACCAGAAAACCAAAAAAAAATTTTAAATGATTTTTTTTTTTTTTTTTTTTTTTTTTTTTGTGCATTTTCAATGGAAGTTACTAATTTCCTTTAATATAAACAAGATTAAAAACAAAATACTTCTTTTCCTTTAAATGTATATAGTGGTTTTGTGATATAAAACAAATACAGAATAATCTCGAAAATCTGGAAACCTAAAAAATCTGGACGTTTTTCAAATTATTTGGTTATTTCAACTATTGGACTACAGTCGCTGATTTAAACAACAGGGTAAGATTATTTATTATGAATTGCATTTTATAAAAAAAAATATCGTTTACGGTATATAAGTCGACTTTCTGAACCCCAAAAATAACATGAAAATTTAGTTGATTTTTACACCAGATATAAAAGTGGATGCCCGTAGACAGTGTTTCTTTCAGGCATACATCCAGAGGGGGATTCCTCCCTCCCCCAGACACTATTATAGCACCCCTCCCTGGATACATTTTATATTAACTTTGTTTTTATTTATGTGACTGCATATAGATATATTTATATAGGGCAAATAGAAAACTTTCCTCCTTAAAGTTTCATTCCCCCCTCCCCCAACCAAAAAGTCCTGAAAGACTGCCTGCCTGTAGATTGACTTGTGAATGGAGTGCGAATCATGTTGTTGACGTTATCCCTTTCCCAAATACAAAACACTGAAGAAAATTTATTTTATTCACTTCATTATAGTATGGATCCCATTCTTCAATGGATACTGTTTCGTCTGCAACATTCCCCCCCTCCCTCCGTTCCTCAAATACCTGATGAGTTTTTTGTTCAAATTTGACTTCCTCGCAACAGCACAGTTGTTACTTTCATTAGTGAAAGTATCGACTTTCATCTTGAAATCAACTGTATATTTTGCTCTTTTTGTTTGGAAAGCCTTATTTATCATAAATACTAAGATCCTATTGCAAAGCACAAGGTCATTAACATGCACTGGCTTCTTAAAGAGGTGAGCTGCACTCACAAGCTGAGCACATTCTTTTCTTTCTTCGCCCTCTCCTAGCGTCGCTGCTCATTAATGACTCATTGTATTTTAATAAAATCATTGAGAGGAGTGGTATTTTTCTTTGTAAAAAAAGTTATTTATTTTATCTCTTTTGGTATTTTTCACATATTTGACTATTCTTAATAAAGTGTTTCCTTTTTCCAGAGGCATTGGCTTTTTTAAATATAAGGATGCATAGATGCTAGAAAATAAATAAAATATTTATAAGTTTTAACTTAAAAATATATATAAGTTATAAAATATATAAAGGATTATAGTGTATTTAGCGTAGTACTGTGATTAAACAACAGTGCCAAGTCAATGCAATACCCTATTTTGGTGCTGTGCTGCTGTTTTAATGATGGATCAGAAATCCACAAAGCTAGTAGTCCTGAGGATTCTGGATAATTGGTCCGCTACTGTATACCCGATCACTCTCTTTGATGCCTAACAATTCACCAACAGTCATTTATATGTAAGAAATGCTCTTCTCTCTATCTGTCTGTAATGCTTGATGATAAGTTTGGTGAACTTGGTGACTAATTTAATGAAATATTGCTAACATGGCGATATTTCACCTCAAATTGACAAAAATATAATTAAAATTTCAAAACTAACTCTAAGTTAACGAAAATGATGCCAAATTGATAAATTAATTATTAAAATATTTTAGTATATGGACTTTATTGCTTATTGCGGATGCTTCTTAAAGTCACTTCCTTTGGTTGCACAACCGAATTGCATTTCTCACATCTTATGCATACCTGCCAACTTTTACGCATTATGCGTAAAATTTACACATTTTAACTGCTCTTTACGCTTTTACGCATATATTGCTATATTTTACGCATTTCCGCATTTATTTGAATTTTTTAACATTACTAGGAAATCAATCTTCGGCGAAATTCCCCGGCTTTTTTTGTTTGAAATTTATCAATTAACCAGACGTGGCATAATTCCTCGGAAACACCATTTTTCGCTTTTTCAGCACGGATATCTACCATTTCCGGGATCGTAGCAAATCCATAATAAAATGCAGGGTAATACCAATCAAATTAACGGAGATTTACGGCCGCGTGTAATGTAAATGAAGATCTCGATCGCTTATTTTATGAAACTAATAAATATACTTCTTCAAAGGTTGTCTAATTCAGTATAAATCGCTAAAATGTTATTTTGTTCATTAATTTCGCATAAACACTGCGATTGCGCAATTTAGTTTGTTCTTATGAATCGCCGAGAGAACAAAAGTAACTTTTTCCATCCATCTCAATCTTCTAAATATTGCATTTTTGATTGACTGAACTAGCTTATTTTCATATTCTAATTAATTATTATGGTTAATTTCTTAATTATTTTCGCATAAACAGTGCGATTGCGCAATTCAGTTACTTCGCGTGAATTGCCAAGAGTACGTTAATATCTTTTTCCATCCATCTCCATCATTTAAATGTTGAATATTACATCGATTGAACTAGCTTGTTTTCATATTCTGATTAATTATTACGGTTATTTTCTTAAGTATTTTCACATAAACAGTGCGATTGCGCAATTCAGTTACTTCGCGTGAATTGCCGAAAGTACGTTAGTATTTTTTCCCATCCATCTCTACCATTTAAATGTTGCAAATTAGATCGACTAAACTAGCTTATTTTCATATTCTGATTAATTATTACGGTTAATTTCTTAATTATTTTCGCATAAACAGTGCCATTGCGCAATTCAGTTACTAGAGTGCGTAAATTGCCTAGAGTACGTTAATATCTTTTTCCATCCACCTCCATCACTTAAATGTTGCATATTAGATCGATTGAACTAGCTTATTTTCATATTATGGCTAATTATTAAGGTTAATTTTTTAATTATATTGGCATAATACAAATTTTTCTATTTTGAAAAATGGGTAGCATGAACTCACTCTGTGAAGGAATATTTTACAATAAGTGGTATTAAAGCAATAATTTAGGCAAATGAAAAGGAAACCATTTTGGCAGGAACATAATTTGGTGCTATTTTCTTTTTTTTAATTATTATTATTATTATTAAAGATCAATATTTGTTACTCTTAGTGAAAACCTGTGTTTTACCAAATATAAATATTTGTTTTCATTATAAAGTAATTTTCACCGGATAAAACCTTTATATATTTTTTATTTTATAATTTATTGTCCTGAAATTTTATAAAATTGGTGTCCTGAATTTTCATATTCTACCAGTACTATGCCTGATATTTAATGCAGGTATTTGTACATAGTTAAATTCATTAGAAATGTCGTTTGCGCGTGTAGTTTAAAAAAAAATCATTATAAATGTCAATCACGCAAAATTTTACACATTCCAATTTTCCCAGGTTGGCAGGTATGCTTATGTAACTGCGGCATCACTCTTGACACCTTCTAGATATTATAGAACTTCTCTGTATCATGGCCTGAACTATATGTCAAATTTCATAGCTCTGTGTTGCATAATTATTGTGTTAGAGAATTTCAGACAAGTAAAAGACAAACATTATTATTACAGACATATTTTATTATTATACATTTATCAAAGAACATATTTTCTTCTACACCCACTTTTTCTGGCAAACCTTTCAATGACTTTGACACATATGGGGGCAAAAAAGACAAAACTTTTAACAAAAGACTTGTGAGTGGGAAGTCTTTGTCGCAAACACAAACTGATTGGATTGTTGTAGATGGAATAGCTAGCTGTTTTACACATCATCATCCTGACTTCCACAACTGCCATTCTTCTTCTATAATCTTTAGTGCTATGATAACGTCACATTAAGGCTTTAGAGGTTTCAAAGTTGTCTTTGAGCTTTAAATTAATGGCTGTATTAATTTTAAGTGGTTAAAAGGAAAAGGAATTTTTCAAGCTTAAAGTTTCAACAGTAAATTTTGATTTCAAGTCAAGTCTAAAGTTTCAACAGTAAATTTTGATGTCAAGTCTAAAGTTTCAACAGTAAATTTTGATTTCAAGTCAAATCTAAAGTTTTAGCAGTAAATTTTGATTTCAAGTCAAGTCTAAAGTTTCAATAGTAAATTTTGATTTTGAGTACATTTTCAAGTGGAGGAAAAAAATAACAGTTTGTTGCAATCTACGGAATCTGGTACATTTACAATATTAATATGCAGTTCCCATTTGTTGATTCAGGGTGGTTACAATTAGGTTTCCAATTTTTGAGAGAAGAGTATATTTCTTCTCAGTTCTGTCTCCTTTTGTCTAAGACCGAAAAACTGTTCATAATTTCTCATGAAGAATAAACATCAATGCTTTCTGTTTGGAATAAATGTCTTAAGGGCATAGTGTATGTCAATAAGTCTGCTAAACACACAGAAACAATACATAGGCTAGTATTTAAATTTTTAAAAATTAATACACAAAATATTTTTGAATGGAAATAAATCATTTTATTGCTTTTAAAAATATTCGCCTTTAGCAGCAATGCACTTTTTCATTTGAATAAACCAATTTTCAAAATAGTTATGCCATTCAGAAGTTGTTGTACCTGAAACATGTGATTCGTAAACTTCAACTACTACTTCTGGGCTGTTAAATTGTTGACCGTGCATTTTATTTTTGATTGTTTTGAACAAGAAAAAATTATTGGCTGCTAAATCAGGTGAATAAAGACAATGACTCATCAAATCAATTTTTTCATGCTTCAAATAGTTGATAGTTTGAATGCAGTGTGTGAACTTGCATTATCATGATGAAGAATGATGTGACATTTTGCATTATTTTTTTAGATTTGAGCAATTATTTCTTGCAAACAATTTGTCATATACTAATCAGCATTTACTGTTCTACGATCCTCAAAAAAATTGGTTGTAACATGGCTGGATTTACCAAAAAACGAAGCAATCATTTTCTTTGATACACTTCATACATGAACAACTTTTGTAGGATTTACTTCATTTTTAAACACCCAAACTGTATGTTGTTGTTTTGTTTCAGGCTCATGGGAATACATCCACATTTTATCACCTGTTACAATATCAAAGACATACATGTTTTGAGGCACCAGAGTTTAATCTTTTGATATTCTCCTTGCAACATTTGACACGAACATCCTTTTGAACTTGAGTTAAATTATGTGGAATCCAATGTGCACATACCTTTTTGACTTTTAAATGATCATGTAAAATTAAATGCACTTGGATCCTTGAAATGTTCAAAGATGCCTCAATTTCATTATATATGAGATGACGATCCAAAGTGATCATTTGTTGCACAGCATCAATATTTTCTGGCATCATAGCAGTTCTTGTTCAACCTTCACAAAATTGATCACTGAGACTCTATGTCCAAGATGAAATTCTTTAAATTAGTTGTAAATTGTTGCTTTGGATTATGTTTCATCATCAAAAGTTGAATTCATTCGATCGACACACTGTTGCTGCGTCAACCCTTATCAAAAGTCATAATACATCATAGCTCGAAAATCCCTTTCACTTAAATCCATGTTGTGTCACTACCTTATTAACTTCAAAATGATGCTGTAAAAAGCATTTTATAGCATTTCTTCTTCTTTAACAGCCAATGTTCACGTGAAAGACCATTTAAAAAAAAAATCTGCACTGAAAGCTTTTTATTTTGATATTGCCACATTCTAAAAACTTAAGTACTAGCCCTCATAATGAAACCTCCTTCATATAGTGCAATGCAAAGTAATTTTGCTTCTCAAAATTTTTGTTTTCTTTTATGAAAATCACTTTTTTAGTGATCCCACTTATAGAGTTAATTGAGTGTTTGGTTGTTTGACAGGGTTGACATTTTTCAAGGGATGATATACTATCTAATACTGTTGTGTGATTGCTTTGAAACTAAACAATGAAGGCAAAAAAAAACCCTTGATACTGATTTGGGAGGGTGATTATCTCCTCCCCTCTTGTCTCTCTCTTTAGATCTGCCACTGGGTACCTCCAACTGTTGAAATTTTCCTCATCAAATCTAGGAATTACTTGCTCTACCATCTTTTGCACAGTGTTACTTACTACACACTTTTAACTTAGGGTAGAGACTGGGCCAGTAACCCTTTGTAACATCTTGTAGCAGTTATTTAGAGGATAGTAAGATAGCCATGCTTGATAACATACTCTATTTATTAACAAACAAATTAAAACACCAAACTGAGCTTACATAATAACATGAAATAAAAAACATTGTCATATGACTCAATAACCATATTATTGCAATACATAGCATACTATTGAAATCATCCATTCTACCCAACTTCTCCTGATACATCCATGTCCTTCTGTTTTATACTTGGATATGCTGTACAGTTATGATATACAATCACAGTTTACTTAAGCAAAATTGTTCCCAGAAAAATGGTGTGGATCATCTTGTTAAAAATTGTCTTCTAATTAAAATTATTGTATGTGTCTACATTCTTATAAGGCATCGGCATAGTTTGTATTTGTAGACATAATGCCATTGAACATCGTAGTCATTTTAATCTACTTTCATTCAAATATGTATACTATTCTTGTACCAGGTGAACTACTTCTTAAATTATAATTATGTGCTTAAATTGAGAATATATGCCTAATTTGTAACAAAAAGTACATTTAGATTGACATATTATTTTTATTGTTATTTTGTAGAGGAATTAAAAATATGCAAAACATATTAGATCACTCCTTAAATTCTCCCCATGATATCAGTGATAGTTTGTTTCTCTGCTGAGTCAGCTCTTCTCTTATAACCCCAATCACAGAGCAAGTGAAACAAAATAATTTGAACAGGCAATCTACATTTAAGTCAAGAAAGTTAATAAATAATAAATTGTAAAATATTGCTGGAATTATTAAAAGTTCCAATAATTTTGTGCAATTTGAAATGATTGTATAATCCACTATTTTTCTCTGTACCCATAATTTTTGTTTGTAGGTGCAGTGGTGTCGAATATTTCATTATTCAACTTCTGAAAGATCTCCCTGACATGGAATTTATCCTCAACACTCGTGATTGGCCGCAAATTAATAAATACACCAAACCACTACCTGTGTTATCTTTCAGCAAGGTTTGCAATTATGAAAATATATTTTATTATGTTATTTTTATAGTTTCAGAATATAGAAAAGTAAATTAAAAAGACAATTTTTGTACAAATGTAGAATATAAAATTAATGTTACTAAAACTTCTTTTAACCAATTCAATTATCAAATAATATATTCATTCATCAAATTTTATTTTTATTCAACTTTTCATTCAAAAATGAATTCTGTTTTATAAATTCTCAAAGCCCAAGGATTGTTTATTTTTCTTTACAAATTGCTCAATACTACTATTTGAAGATCTATACTCTTTTCACTCTGTGGATATTAGACACCTGCTATAAAAATATACTTCTGTTTATGGAGCTTTCAGAAAAATTTCTAGAAATTATATATTTGTAATATTGAAAATGACACTGTAGGGTAAGTTTTCTTTCCTAACTGTCAATTGTTTAAAACTTTAGCTTTTTGTGTGAAATATAAATTTTTGTTCTATATCTTAAGGACAATTAGTATGTTTTCCTTTTCTTGCTAAATGATGATCATATATCTTGGGTTTCAATGTATGCAGATGTGAACTAAAAATTATATAATTTTTTATTAAGAATTCAGTAGCAAAATTAATAGAAAAAAGTACAAGGTATTTGTGAATTAAAATATTCAGAAAATATAGGAATTTTAAATTTTCTTTCAAAATATAATTATTGATATTATATCATCAGTATATTTTCTATATCGTTGTAAATATCCATGTGTGTAAAATAAACAAAATTTCATTTTTTCTTCTGTATATTTGAGTTTTGTTAATTATTTCAATGTCTTATCTTCAAAATGCATTAAAGGGCTTGTAACATATAGCTATAAAACTATAATTTCATTTTTTAGACAAATCAGTATTGGGATATAATGTACCCTGCATGGACATTTTGGGAAGGAGGTCCTGCAATCAGCTTGTATCCTACTGGCCTGGGAAGATGGGATTTACAAAGAGAATTAATTAAGAAGTTAGATTTTTAAACAATTCTCTTTTTCTTCTTCTATTTTTAAGTTATTTAGCATTAAAATCAACTTCATTTATTCCATCTAAAAATGTTATTACATTTAATTTTATTATACAAGGTGTCTATAAATGAATACCATGATTACAAATTTTTGCACAAAAACCTTGTGCACTGTAGCCTATAGTATTTAAAGTAAGTGTGAAGTTTTTCTCACTGATTTATCTAGTGACCTAGTGAAGATTGTTTGAATCATTTCCACAGTCTCTTTATAAACTGACTAAGAGGTTTGCCACTGCCTTTCCCCTTATGAATTGATCTTGTTTCTAAAAACTTCATGACTTAATTAGCCTCACATTTCATGGATTTCATCCATATTTTGTCCTAAGCATTTGAGCCCAGAAATTTTTTTTTCTGCAAACCCATAACACATTGAGCCTTCTTCTACACTGACACTATTTTAAGTTAACTGCAGCAACAGTGCTCCTAGTGACAGAAGTGATAAACAAATATACAAGCATAGAGATTTTATGAATATTTTATTTAAGTTTACCTGTAATAATAAAACTCAAGCAATGTTCATTGGGAAATACTATAGCATACCTGTCAACTGCTACAGAATGTCCGTAGTTTCCAAGGATTGGGATGTCTTACTATGGAATATGGAGACCATCATTAAAACTATGAATTTTACAAATTTTTATCTTGTTTTGCAGAATTAGTGTTTTTATTATTTTTTAAATACAAACTGCAACAAAAGAAGAAAAAAATTCGATTGTAAGAAATGTAATCAAAATATAAGATGGAGATATTTTTCTCATTTTCTTTTCCCCTAATATACACATTTTTATTAGCTGTATCAAAAGTTGAAAAGATATACAAAACTTCCCCTTTATTCTCTTCTCTTAAAAGAAACATGAAGCTTGTTGAATGCTATCCCCCTTATTCCTGATAAATTATGAAGTGTCTTTTTCTTTAAAAAAAAATTTACTAAATTATTGTTTGGTGTCATTTTGGGGATAAAAAGTTTTGAAAATTTGAACTCTTTAAGAATTTTTACTCTAAAACCAATACAGTACAATTTTAAAAATCTGGACATCCAAAATCGAGGAATCTCCAAAATCCTAACATTTTTGAATTTTTTAATGTTCTTCTTGTTTTGTTTTTTAACTATTAGACGGACGAAGCTGCAAATTTAAACAGGATAAGATTACTTATATTGAATTATATTTTATAAACTAATGCTGTATTTTCAGTGCTTAAGTAGACTTTTTGAAACTCGGAAATAAGAAAGTTTAGTAGCTGACTTATACACCAGACATAAATATGGACGCCCAAAAATTGGCTTGTGGCTGGAGCAAAAATTATGTTATTTATGTTAACAACTGCCCCCTTATGCAAGTGATGATTCCCAAATTGTTTCGCAGCAAATATGCATTGTTTATTATATACTGAAATTTTTTCAAAATTTCCTTTCCTTATTATTGAAAAAGAACACATTTTCCTAATACAATATAATATTTAATATTAAATACTTTAAACCATCATCATAATACTTTATAGCAGCTTGTTCAATTTAATTTTACAATCCTAAAAATTCTGATTCACTGTCGAGTGCAAAATGCTCATGGAAATTTAAGTCGGAGTCACTTCATTTTAATATTTATCTCATTCTTCAATTGATTCTGTTTCGTCTCCAACTTAAAATCAACATTATATTTGCTTGTAAAGCCATATTTACTATAAATAGCAAATAACTAAATAACATCCTGTTGCAAAGCACTGAGAAACAAGGTCATTAACACACTGATATCTCAAAGGGGTCATTTGTTTTTATGAGCTGAGCACATTCCTTTCTTTTCTTACATCCCCTGCCCCACCCCCTCACATTGCGGCTGCTCAACAATGACTCAACATATTTTAGAAAAATTCTTAAAATGAGTGGTATTTTTCCTTATGAAAAAGTTATTTATTTTATCTACTGCAATATTTTTTATATATTTGACTATTTCTAATAAAGTTTTTCCTTTTTTCAAAGGCATCAGCTCTTTTAATTAACAATGTGTAGATGCTAGAAAATACATAAAACTTTTAAGATTTTATTTTTTGTTTCCAAGAGGAGGGGGAGTACCATAGTAAAATGAAAAAGAAAAAATATAGAGATATTTGATCTGCAAATTTTGAGAAATCGACTTATACACTGAATATATGAAAAAGTATGCATTTTGCTGCTTGTCAATTGGTTACATATATATATACACTACCTGACACAAAATATGCAACACCATGAAAGAGCAAATAGAGTGTGGTGATAAAGGACACACAAATAGAGATGGCATATATAAATAAGTTATGTTAATTCTGAAAGGATAATGCAGTACAGTAATGGCATAGACAGGGAGATCAGTAGGCAGTAGATCCACCTTTTGTGGCGATACAAGCAGTTCAACCCTTCGAGGAACAGACGTAATGAGTGTGCAGATAATTTCTTGAGGGATGGATGACCATATGCCTTCAACCATCCTCCACAGGTTATCGTCTGTTTAAGGTGGGGGCAGGGCAGTCAAACGATGGCCAATCACATCCCATACATGCTCAATGGGTGAGCGATCTGGAGATAGTGGAGGCCAAGGAAGCACCTGGATACCTTGTAAGGCTAGTCTGCTGATGGTTGCTATGTGCGGTCACTCATTATCTTGCTAGAAAACAGCATTTTGCAATCTCTAAAGGTACGGTAGTGCAACCGGCCGTAACACCTCATCCACATATTGTCATGCCATAATTGTGCCTCTGATACGAACCAGAGGTGACCGGCTGTCGAAGACCATAGCACCCCAAACCATGATGCTGTATTGTCGAGCAGTGTGGCATTCAACAGTTGCAGCAGGATTGGATCTGTTTCCACTTCGTATCCAGACTGTCACAATGCAACTGTCATTCTACAAACAGAACCTAGACTCATTGCTGAACACTGCCCTGTCCCATTCAGTCATCCAAGAGGCTCAGGCCTGACACCATTGTAGTCTCATATCGGTGTATAGTTATCAATGGCAGTCTTCGTAAAGGCTCTTTCGGCCAATCATCGAGAAACTTCTTGCTGATATTAGCCTAAAAGAAATCTCCTCACACGATCTTCCAAATGCTGAAATGGATTCTGGTGGCGTTGGCCAGGCATCTCTTCAACAACAGATGTCTTCTAAAATGAGAAGCAGGTTTCTTTAGGTGACATACAGTAACAACTGTTAGCTCATCTGCTGTTTCCATCCCTTTTATCCCGGGCTCTCTCTAATCGTGTGACCTACTTGCATTTCAGATCATTTGCATACATCAATCAGCTATGTTTGTTTATCAATTTGCATAATTATATAGCCAAATCTTCATGGTGTTGCATTTTCTATGTCAGAACTTGAATTTGGAGATTAAGGGTCCATGTAAATGTCATGAATTGTCATATAAAGATAGGGATCACGAACATGTGGTAACAGGAGATCTGAATGTTATAGATACAAATATTAAAGACTAGCCACCTTCAGCAACCAGCCTGTTTGCTACCCTTGAAAATTCTGACCGTGGTAAACTCGCTGGCGCCATAACCCTGGGGAGTTAATAAAGTTTGTTTTAGTTTAATGATGTTAAAACCATAATTCAATCATTTAAATTTCATAATGACCATATGTTCTAGGCTCTTAATTCCATCATTTAAATATAATGTAATTTTCTAATAAATATAGTAATTTCACTCTGTATACTGTTATCACCCCGATGTATGCAATACATCACCACAATTCAATCCACCATAATTCAATCATTTAAATTTTATAATTACCAATTTTATAATGACCATTTATATTAATGACCATTGTTTTAGTTTAATGACGTTAAAACCATAATTCAGTCATTTAAATTTTATAATGACCATATGCTAAACTCTTAATTCCATCATTTAAAATATAACATAATTTTCTAATAAATATAATAATTTCATATAAATATAATAATTTCACTCTGTATACTGTTACCACCACCCGATGTATACAATACATCACCACAATTCAATCCACCATAATTCAATCATTTAAATTTTATGACCATATGCTAAGCTCTTAATTCCATCATTTAAAATATAACGTAATTTTCTTACATGCCAAAAACCGTCGTTATAGAAACGCCGTGCGTCTGTGCGCGCATGTGGGTGAAAAATCAGAACTCTCTTACCATTTCTCGAGAAATTTAAAATCATTACTTCTTTAAAATCCAGATCCTGTGGCTACATTTTATTATTTCTTGACCAGATTGGGCTTGTAAGAAAGCCTGATCTTTGAGCTTTCTAAAAATGTAAATTATTAGTCGAAATTGTTGATAGTTTTCCCGACTTGAGGATGTAAAAACGAAAGTTCATTTCTTTTTTAGCCGAAAGTGACTTTTGTTTTAAAATCTTTAAAAAATATTAGAATTTGTCCCTGAGATTTGAAATTAATATATTTTTACTTGCAATTGTCTGCTCTTTCCAGTCGTGTGATTTGTTTTTTCCTACGACGTCTGGATGATGGAGAAAAAAGGGAAAAAATGGTCGAAATCGCATAAAACATTAAATAACAAAAATAATAATTCAAATTTTAAAAATCGGTTTTCACATGTCACCTTCCCCACACTCCACCCACCCACCCCGGGTCTCCGATTGCCAAATTTTGTAGCTCTGCGACGTGCGGTCACTGAGCCTATAGTGTATAAGACAGACACACACACACAGACAGACAGACATTGCCTTTTATTATTTAAGATTTATTTAAAAAGGGTGCTAAATTTAGATTTCAAGAGTTTGACCAAGTTGTGCAATCTATCGATCAAGATATAAATAGTTTTATTTACAAAACTGCAGTAAATTACAGCTTACCTACAGAGGTATTTTGCGAGTGGAAATGCAAAGTAATTGAAGGAAATAAGTTACTGGTATAAAGAGAGAGAAAGGAGTGGAGAAATTAAGGGATACGATAAAAATAAGTTGAAAGAATTATAGAAAATTTATGTAATTACATACGTCGATAGGGTAACAGCAAGTTACGCATTCACTTCCAGGAGATATTATCACGATTTACTATACAATAGTTATAGTGACGTAACTATGTATCAGCAAGTGAATAATTCGAAAACAGAAATAGAAAATCATATAAAGGCCATGTACAAAAAATCTGGTATTGGCATTGGGGAACAAAATTCCCATATCTTACACTAATACCAAGATTGCACAAACAACCTGTCAAATATTCGACCTTTAACCATTGGTTTTCGATCATATTTAACAAATGCTAATGAAAGGTTACTTATGATACTGAAGTTAGTTATAGCAAGACTTAAAAAACAAGGCTCATACTTCATCAGTAATAGTTATAAAGTTATTAATAAATTAAAAGATATACCATATGATATGGTGTATAAAAGTTATGATTTCTGCGATCTGTACAATAATATCGATGTCAACGATTTATTTCAAATAGTAATAGAAATTTATCATACACACAATTTGCAAACATTGATGATGTTGGGAAGGTATACTGCGCTTATGAAATTGGTTTTGTTTAAGACTGTGCTTTACAATGTACTGGGATTCTACAAGCAAATAAAGGGAATCCCAATGGGTGGCAGTTGTTGATCTGTATTGGCAGATATTTATTTGGACAGGTATGAGACTGGAACCCACATTTTAATGGTATACATGCGTTACATTGATGATGTGACTTTGTGTTGTGACAGTTCAGATTTTGTAATGGATTTCAGTTTCTATCCACGAACTCTAAATTTAATAGAAACTCCTAGCAATGGCAACAATAGTTTAAATTACTTGGATATATGTATTGAGAAATCAGATAATAACACTATTTTTACTATTTTTGATAAAAGAAAAAAATTAAGTTTAAAATCAATTATATTACACCTCAGTTTACAAATTTACATAAAAAAGTATTCAAAAATATTAACCAATTGATAAGAAGCAAACATTTAAATACTAGAGGTACAGATAGAATTAAAAACATTAAAGAATTTTTAAATGAGGTTATGAAACAAGGTTTTTTGATCAAGATAATATCGAAATTCTATGGTTTGACTGTAACTGCAAGTATAAGCAGATATTTGAGCAGTTGATACAGGGATATAAAAGTATATGGGAAGACAGAGGTGGCTCATGGTTATGGAGAATTCGCTTAAGCGAAAGGCTTTAGATCAAGCCTTATAATATGGATTTGAAAAGATCAAGACAAGGTAACAAGTACTGGTTGTAAGGGTATTATAGTTCATATTTTTATGTGAGATATGATAATGATTACTAGGGAAAAGTAGAATACACTTTGTAGTATGGTGATATAAGTTAAATGAAAGTAATTTGAGTGAATAGATAATAGTTTTTTTATGTGCTTCTTTCAATGGGTTTTGTTGTTTTCAATTGGTGTTTGTTGTTGGTAATAAGGCCATTTAAAGTAAAAGTACCAGCTTCCGGGAGTGTTGCCATGGCATAAAGCATGCTTAATCGGAGTGTGGGGGTCACAACTGCCCTCTACCAATTGGTGGTACTTCTCATTGTTTGCATTCAATTTTTTGCATTCATGTGTTCTTCATTTTCTATTTAGATATTATATATATATATATATATATATATATATATATATATATATATATAATATATATATATATATAATATATATATATATAATATATATGTATATATATATAATATATATATATATAATATATATATATATATATATATATATATATATACATACACAGGGGTGGGGGATCCCACTTGCCACTTTAGAATCCAGTTTTTCATTTGGCGAGTCCAATTTTATTTGAGTCGCTAAAATTTTGAAATTTTACCTCAAAATGTGGTCCCGATTATACAAAATAATGGAGACTTCCTAGTGGTTTGAAGCATGTGGCAGACTGCACATTGTGGTTATAATTTAGGTTCAGAGTGGTCGTCGTGGGTGTAAAAATCGGTTTACACAAAAACCACTTGGATCAGTGCATTGTCCGTCATGTATAAGAAGGGCTCTTCACTCATGGGAAATGCAGAGCTAGCTCTTCCCATGTAAGTTTTCGACCATGTGTTATCACCTCCCCCCTCTCTCAAATAGTAATAAAAATATAAATCCGTGATCTAGTGCCAAACATAAATGGATAAACATCCCCCCACTCTACTACTTTCCTCCATTAAAAGAAGCAAAATACAACTAATA
Organism: Amaurobius ferox; assembly: GCA_951213105.1. Taxonomy (NCBI): domain Eukaryota; kingdom Metazoa; phylum Arthropoda; class Arachnida; order Araneae; family Amaurobiidae; genus Amaurobius; species Amaurobius ferox. The sequence continues at coordinate 116,589,376 of OX578142.1, read as the reverse complement.
CATTCCCTCTTCCAATAGATAAAAAAGTTATGTAGTTTAACTTTTTTTAGTTGCTTCAATCTTTGTCGACTTTGATAAAATATGGAAGAACTTATTTGCCTCATGTTATATACTAACCGCCTCTAGTGACCAGCCCTGTTACTTTTTTAAGAAGTTCTTAACTTTTAATAGATTTTTTGCAGTAGCTGTCGATAGTGCACATCCACTACTCGGTCAAGTCAAGGCTAAGGGGACAGTTCATGAGATTTTTTTCTAATTCACTTTGTTTTAAAGGTTTATTAATTTAGCTGAATTTGTTGTTATACTGATGATCAATTTATTTACATATTTAATTTAAAAATATTTAAAAATTACGACAATTGTATTTAAGATACTTTTGTATTATTGCTGGATTTATTATTGCAGAATACTTTTGTATTATAGCACTGTTAAAATCAATTGATAAGTAGTTAGGAATTAATATTACGCATTAACTTGTATTAACTTTCAGAAATTTTATTCAATTATTTAACACTTTTACTACTACTAAATGCTTAATATTAAAATCAATTGTAATTATTAGTAATGTATAGTAGCTGTATGGATATTAATAATGAATTCTTAGCTTGCAAATATAAATATACAATTATTTGTTAATAATTTATATGGATTGAAATATGTAATATTAGCAATTATGGTTTATAAATGCTGATGATTAATTGTGTTTTTAGTAAGCGGGTGAGCCCCTCCTTCAAGACTGTTGAGCCCCCTAGAATTTTACTCCAGCCCCTCTTCAATTTCATCTCTGGCTAAGGCTCTGTGTGAAATTCATGGCTAACAGTGCAGTTCATGAAGTAGTTTTTGACCAATTGCCTCCATTATGCATGCAAACCATGGCTAATGGTGCAGTTCATGAAGTAACTGTCTATTGCACACCTCAGCTATGCATAGAAGTCACGACTAACGGCATAGTTCATGAAGTAGCTATCAATTGCACACCTTTGCTACTCATGAAAGTCACGGCTAATGGGACAGTTCATAAAGTAGGTGTTGATCGCATACCTCCGCAATGAGCGAAAGTTACTGCTAATGGGATAATTCATGAAGTAGGTGTTGATCGCACATCTCCGCTATGCGTGAAAGTCATGCTTAATGAAACAGTTCATAAAGTAAGTGTTGATCGCACATATGCTGTGCGTGAAAGTCATGGCTAATGGGATAGTTTATGTAGTAGTTGTTGATGACACACCTTCACTATGCACAAAAGTCACAGCTAACGGTGCAGTTCATGAAGTAGCTGTCGATCTTGCACCTCCATTACATGTGCATGTCAGCACATTTTAGTTGAGATGAGGAAATTTGAAAGTCTCTGACTAAAGAGTCACAGTGGGTGAATCAGGTGTTTAAGTGATAGAAAGAAGTTCACAGGGTGAGTAAAAATAATAATACATTTACTACTGAGAAACTAAAGCAGAACAAAAATAATAACAGTATATATCATTGACTGTGATGTTGCTTACAGGAAGGCATCGAAAACAGTTACTGCTCCATACTGAACATGTACATAGCCATAACACAAACATTGGCTATATGCATAACATAGCTCGCTACATTCAGCTATCAGTCATAAACTATAAGTCAACTACTAGCTCATAATCTATAAACACAAAGCAAGCCAAAAACACAAGAGCTAACGTGCCTTTACTGGCACTGGTTATTTATAACCGTATCTGTTGTGATGCTTCCAGAGTATGCTAATTTCCAATGATATGAAAAATTAGCATATTCTGGTCAGCTGAGATACAATCTGCTGAGATACAAATGTGATTCAACTTGGACACATTACAAACGATAATTAACCAAAACAGGTTTTAACCATAACGCTATCATGATATGTTATTTGTTTACTTTATGGTGTCTAACGGTGCAAGCCACAGCTAATTGCATAATTCCTGAATTAGCTGTCGATTACACCCCTTCACTATGCATGAAAATCATGGCTAATGGGATATTTCATGGCTTTGGGATAAGTAGGTGTTGAATGTACACCTCCGCTACATTCGAAAATCATGGCCTATGATACAGTTCATAAAGTAATTGTCAATTGCGCACTTCCATTACGTGTGCAAGTCATGGCTAATAGTGCCGTTGATGAAGTAGCTGTCGACTGCATACCTGGCCACTATACAAGCTCATGGTTAATGATGTAGCTGTTGTGTGTTGTGAGGGCACATGTAATTCTGCTCTGTAACTTAATGCCATCCATTATTTTAAGTACCCTTTTTGGGTAATAGCATCCTGACCTTTTTCAATCCTGGGGTAAACTCTAACTAGTAGTAATTAGCCATCTATATTCAAATCTTTTTAAACAGATGATATACTTACATTATAAAGTACTAAATTTTAAAATAAATGTATTTGTTATTCTAATGATTTCCATTCAGTGTATGTTCCATTAACATTGCTGCCAGTGCTATGTATACTTAGGTATGTGCTCAAATTTTCAATGATTATTTATAGCAAAAATTTAGTTGTGTGCACATTATGTATTTTAATAGAAAAAGCTATGAGAGTATACCAATATGCATAATTTTCCTATTTTGGTATTGTATTTAAACTTGTGCAAAATGTGTTAAAGTATTCGTAAAAAATGCATTTTGGATTCTTATTTCCCTTTACTTATAAAGATTGCAAACCTTGATCAGTGCAACAGTGTGCGCAAACTTATTGATAGATATTTTTTCTTGCTGGTAAGAATTTCCAATAATTCCCCACCCCTGTATATATATATATATATATATATATATATATATATTATATTATTAAATTCCAATGATTGATTAGATATACATTGTAACACATATAACTATAACTTAAAATATAAGATAACCACATACAAAGCCAAATTTATACACTTTCCAAACAATCTATTACTATATAATCTATTACTATATATCTATTACTATATTTATATATATATATATATATATATAATATATAATATATTTTCATTATAATTTTTTTTCATTGGCTAACTTGGCTTTATCATTTTTACTAAAAATAGTGCTTTATAGTGTATTTTGTTTTTATTAAGTTTAAATTTTATCCAAACTCTATTATATTGAAAAATCTAAAATATGGAATTGGTAAAGTCACGACGAGACTGGATTTTCAAGGTTGTACTGTATTTACAAATATAGTTGGTTGGATTAGGAGTCCAATCTTGTGTGAACAATATTTTCATCATTTCTCCACAAGTGTTTATGTTTAGTCTGTCAAAAGCGGAGAGAAAAAAAAAAAGTGCTGTCTGTAGTTAATGATCTCGGCTTTTGAGTCATTGATGATGTTAAAGGGCTCAAGAGTCTGCTTAATATCCTTTTTTTTACCACAATGCAAAGCCATTAACAGGGAAGGGAGTGCATAAAGAGCTAAGAGCCTTGGGGGTCTGAGCCAGATATACAGTTTATGTTGAAAATATCAATAACTTGTAAAATAAGGTGTAGAAAGAAGCACAATTGATGCATAGGGACCATTCTACCCACAGCACTATCCCATTGTAAAATTTATTTATTAAAATTTTGAGCTAGATTTTTGCTATTTTAGTTCATTTTTGCTCACTCTCTTGTTTTAATCTGATGTTTAGAATTTTATGTTTAATACTAGCTGCCTCTGGTGACCAATATGGTCACCTTTTAGAAAATTCTGAATGTGGGATATTAGACAATATTAAATAAACAGACCATGTATCATCATAGAGATACGGTTAAAAGTTAAATTATAGATTAGTTCTGGTTAACTATTTAGAATCCGGATTGTTTGCTTTGTTTCAGAACTATTTTCATTTGAGATCCTGCAGATTGTACTGTGGCTGACCAGAATATGCTAATTTTCCTTATTACTGAAAATTAGCATACTCCAGAAGCATAATGAAACTTAACAAGTATAAACAAGTATAAATACCAGAATGTCAGTTAGGTTGTGAAGATTGGTTGGTTGTAAGATCTCAGTAAAGAGCTTGGTGAATTCGAGATGGTACGGTCAGATGTTTAGTATCTGACGTGTCACTTGTATTGACTAGAGTATGTATTCTTGTGCTTCAACCTGTTAATAGCTGGTTGTGGCTACTCTCTGTTTGGTACAGCAAAGTTTTTCTGGTGTTACCATTTTTCTATTGAGCTGCATCACAATTAAGAATGCAGGCTCTTATAATTTTCTTCTATCTTCTGTTTGTGAGTAATAAATTTATTATTACCTTTATTATGATATGCGCTACGTTATATGAAGTACACTTTTATGAGCGACACTTCCCGGCCGTCCAAACAGTTACCTTACACCTTTCTAATAGGTCGGACGGGCTGGGTCTCAACAACAACAACAGCTCTTATGAGCGAAGGTTGTCACAGCCATGTGGTCGGCACGGAATTAAAGTTTGAAAAAATGATAACACGAAAGGAGAAATTGGATCATGATCAAAGAAGAGATAAAGCCATTGCCATGCTATTTTATGGAATGGATGAACAGTATCATGAACTCATCTCAGGTACCGATGATCCCAAGATTGTGTGGGAAATTATAAGAGAACATTTCGAGCCAAAATCCTATGCAAACCTCATGAGACTACTGGATGACTTGTTCGATGAGCTACCCCATCTAGAAGAATCCATTGGCATTTTCATCGCATGGATAAAGAGAAAAATGCAAAAACTTAAAGGTGCCGGACACTCGTTAGCGGAAGTATATGTAGCTTTGCAGATGATTTGCCATTTATCTGACAACTTCCGAGGCATCGTCCAAATACTGTACCGACTGCTGGACAAAAATTTCAAGTTGGATAAGATCGAGACTGAACTCCTAGCCAAGGAAGACCAACTAAGGCAACAGCAGAGAGACCAAAACTGAAATGTAAGTACTATTTCTGCCCTTAATGTCAAGGACTCTCGTGCTATGAATATGTACAAAAATAGTTGTAATTCTAAAAATCCAAAATCAAATGATAAAAAGATAAGGCCTTGTTATATATGTAAAAAGTATAGCCATTTAAAACGTAATTGTAAAAAGTACCATGCCAGTATTAGGAAATAGTTGAAAATAATAATGTTGAATCTATCGACACATTCAGCTGGATAGTAGACACAGCAGCAACTAGACATTTTTGTAATAATATTGATCTATTTTCAAAAATTAAAAGATTAGAAGGGCCATCAATGTTCTTAGCTGCTGGAGACTATGAAATCCCAATTGAAGGTGTTGGTACTGTTAAAATGTATATTAATTTCAATAGAAATAAAAATTAAATTACTTTAACAAATTTCATGTATTCACCTAAACTCAGGCGTAACTTAATTGCCACATCAGTACTGGAAGAAAACAAATGCAGTTTTGTAGGTACAAATGGTACACTTTGGTTTTATATATCTGAAGGAAGTGAGTGATTCTATGCCAAAAGAAATGAGGGTCTGTATTTCCTCAGACCTCAGTATGATCTTGAAATCAAGTGTAGTATATTGAGAATGTGAAAGTCAAAAGTACTGAACCTCAAGTTGAATAATTTAAAAAGATTGTTTGAAGTAGTAATTATAATATGAATGATACTAAGGGTAATACTTTTAAACGCAAAACTGTAAATCATGATAATAATTTTAAAATTAATGATTCTAATGTTTCTAAAAGTAAATCTGAAAATCATAATGGTAAAACAAATGACAAAGTTTTTAAAAGTAAGTCTGTATGTAATAGTAATTTTAAAAATGTTTTTGCTAGTAAGATTTTTAATCATAATAATGTAAGTTCTAGTAGTGATAAAGTTTTTAAAGTTAATACTAAGCCTTGTAAGTTTGATATTTTTAAAAGTAAAAGGCAAGTTAAATCCACTATTGAGGTATAGGGAAATACTAGACTCTGGCATAAAAGATTTTGTCATATAAATTTTGAATATTTGTACTATACTTGTAAGATGTCTGCTGTAAATGGTTTACCTAAGATAAACGATAGAAAGTTGGATTGTAAACGTTGCAAACTTGCAAAATCTAAACAAGTATCATTTAAGCCACTAGGTAGAATCAGATTACAGGGACCTTTGGAACTACTGTATGTACTTGTGTATAAGTTGACCCCTCTACTTTCAGAGAAAAAAACCCAAAATTCGCGTTATAAGTTGATCCCAAAAAGAGAAATAAAATTTTTAATACATTATTCAAAAACACTTGAAAACGATATATAAATATAAAATATTAAAATAATAAATCCAATGATAGAATGGATTATATAATACTAAAATTTAGTTTCCATAATAAAAACTTCATCGGAACCCTTTAAAGTCCGATTCTAAACAAGTAGGCCTATGACATATGAGCTTTGTCTCCCGTCCGTTTTGGTGACGTTCGTTCTCGTGTGACAAGCTCCAAGCATTCTTTTACTCCCAGCATGCAGCATCCTCAAAATGGACAGGAGATTACACATTCCTGTCTCTCCCGGCCATCCAAATGGTTTCTCTAAGTCCTCGGACGAGACGGATGGTCTGGGCTTTCGACATTCCTGTCTCTCAAGCTTCCTTGACCCACCGCACAATCAAAACAATATCTGGCTTCTGCCCGTTATTTGAGCCGATTTTTTTTGTTAACCACCCAACACAGTTGTTATTAGATACTCTCTTCAATAAACAAAACAAAAAAAAACTTTCAACTTAAAATCCTGCATTATAGTTTTAAACAATCCGTGTTACAGAATTATTTCTGAAAAGAGCCATTTTTTGTTGAAAATGATCGGCCGTAATCCAAGAAGCACGAGATAGACATCGAACGAAAATGTATGCATATTTTTTGATGACACAATACACTAGTAGTCGGGAACATTGGGAGGGCAATGACTCACAAGAGAATTTTGAAGTGCAGAGAAATTCAGAGTGTGTGATTGCGTAATTACTACCATATCGTTTTAAGAGGGATTGCCTTATGAGAAAAAAGAACTTTTAGATACTAATTACTAACTAATGACAAATCTCAAACAGATCTAAAAGTCATTTTATTATACAATCATCCTACAGACATAAAAACAGCCAAAGCGATTTCGAACATCTTCCATGTTCATGCTTAGTGGCAATTCAATTAGAAATAGATGCCAACGTGCTTAAATACAATTCAATACGGTTAAGTAAAATTCGCATATCATGAAATTGTCAGCCACATAAAATAGTGGATTATTGTTGGAAACTTGGTTCTGTTTTCGTCGCGATTCTCGTTATCGCGAGAACGTGTTTACATTTTTAGAATGGTTCTACCGTTCTCGTGAACGACTCGTGACGGGAACAGAACATGCCATTCATGCAAATCGCCATCTCGCCGCGCGCGCATCTGTTTTGCATATAGTGAGGGCGCTGCCGTCAACGGTTGTGTTCCGGAGCGTACCCATCACGGTGTATATATGATAGGACACATTCTCAGTTATTCAGAGACTTTACAGACCTTGACTGACCATGTAGTAGACGTGGGAGACTTTTCAGAGTTTAAGATCTTGTAGTTATGCAGACTTAAGACTCGACGTATAGTCAGATCGATCAGACGGTGATCGACGGTGAAAGACCTTGTATGGAAGGCAGACCTTGATCGGTAGAGAGTAGTCTAACTTCTAAAGCCATGACGTGTGACCTGATGATGGTGGCTTCATTAACGTGCACGGCATGTGTGGTACAGTAGCTGTTTTTTCTACTTACCGATGTTATAGTAACTGAGAGTGTGTGCCTAGTCATAAAAACTGTTTACAATCTTTTTTCATGAGCTTGCTAGCTCATTGTATATAATTTTGCTTTGCAACGAATGTTACAGTGTTTTATTTTGTAACTTCATCTGATGCAATGGATCTCACAACAAATAAATTGTGTTTGTGTTTAACGAGCTTGCTTTCTTGAGAAAACACATCACTACTGCATATCATCTGCTACAAATTTTTCTTTACCAGCACTTCAGATATGGATATGGCCAAAACACTGCTAAATCTGCAAATGACTTTCAAATTTTCTAGTCTAGTCGCTCAGCTAACACAGCAATAGCAGCCGACATTTGGTTATGGGCCCAGTATGTCAAGGCCATAACTTTTATCCGTGATAAAGCAGCAGTGAAGAGTTGTGAATTCCATCGACGGGGGCCGCGACCGGCGCCATTTGCATCAAGCAGAAAGGTAAACAACGCACTCTAGTCACAGTTAAAGACTATGGAGGTGAGCAACGGCATAGAAGCGTTAAACAGGGACAATTACGTCACCTGGCGTAATGAAATTTCGTTTATCCTGAAAGGAGAAGGATGTTACGGCCACATCAACCGTACTGCATTACCAGTCGACGAATCTACGTCACGCCGCGAGCGAGAGGAGTACATGCGCAGCAGCGACCGCGCACTTTCCATCCTGTTTCGAAATATCTCGGCGGAGTACAGAGAACTGCTCGACATCGACGACAGCCCGGCGGATGCGTGGGAGAAGTTGGAGGCGCATTTTGAGGCCCCAACGCGCGCTAATTTAGTTCATCTGTTGGACGAGTTTTTCAGTCTACGCCCGGAAATCGAGGAGCCCATCGACATATTCTGTACGAGGATAAGGAAAGCTGTCACCAAGCTCAAGAACGTGAATCACCCCGTGGAGGATGTGTACGTGGCATTCCAAGCCATCCGGTATCTCCCAGCCCAGTACCAGAGTATCATCCAAATCATTTATCGCTGGAGCGATACTGATTTTAAATTGGATAAAATTCAGAAAGAACTGTCTTTGGAGGAGGGCAGGATTAGACAGTTGAGGAAGGATCATGACAATAATAATGTAAGTTCCAATTCATCTGTATATTTTTCAAATGTTAGCGCTAAATGCAAAAATGTCACCAAAGTTAAAAAGTCTATTAAGGTCATAGGACCATGTTTTATGTGTAATAAAAATGGTCATGTAAAGGCACAATGCCCAAAATTGAAAAAGATGACTAGCTCTAGTATTATTGAAGTATTTTCAAATATAAATGTAGAAGCTAATATTGTTGATAATCCTGACAATAGGCTCAGCTGGGTGATTGACACCGCTGCTACGCGACACTTTTGTAATGATGTTAAAATGTTTTCAAAATTTGATAAATGTAAGGATACATCTATGTCGCTAGCAGTGGGTGATATGGAAAGCCCAGTTGAGGCTATTGGAACGGTGAACATGTATGTTAAATTTAAAGATCATACAAATAATATTGTGCTACAAAATGTTATGTATTCACCAAAATTACGGCGTAACTTGTTGGCCGCATCTGTATTAGAAGAGCAGGGCTATTCTTTTAGTGCAGCCAAAGGTATTCTATGGTTTAAGACTCCTGAGGGAGAAAATTTCTTTTACGCTAAACGTAAAGAAGGATTGTATTTCTTAAAACCACAGTACTCAACTAAAAGTTTAAATAGTAGTGTTGAGGGCCGTAAAGGAGATCAGGATAGGGACAAAAATTCTAAACAGGTTAGAAAAACCCCTGCAACAAATAGTCAAAGTCAAAACAAAATTAGGCCTAACTTGAATAAAAGGAAAAACAAATCTGATTTAAAATCAAAGTCAAATAAAATTAGTGGTTCAACAGTTGAAATTCTGAACAAAACTGAATTATGGCATAGAAGATATGGCCATATTAACTCAGACTACTTGCACCAAACAAGTAAAGTTTCCGCGGCAAACGGACTCCCAAAATTAAAATATGCAAAAGTAAATTGCATTCATTGCAAACTTGCAAAATCTAAAAGAGTTTCGTACAAACCAATAGGCAGGATTAGATCTACAGAACCTTTGCAATTACTGCACATGGACGTTTGTGGTCCAATGCCTGTAGCTTCATTGGGGGGAAACAAATACTTCTTGACTATTACAGACGATTTTAGCCGCAAGGTGTTTATTTTTATTTTAAAACAAAAATCAGATGTGTTCAAAGTTTTTCAGGATTTTCAAGCTTGTCAGGAGAGACAATTAGGCAAAAAGATTTTGTGCATCCGTACTGATAACGGCATGGAATTTTGTCACGGTCAATTTAAAGCTTTTTTGAAAAAGTTAGGGATTAAGCATGAACGATCTAACACTTATACACCCGAACAAAACGGGGTATCTGAAAGATTCAACCTGACAGCGTTAGATTGTGTCAAGGCAATGCTTAATCAAAGCAAAGTTGGTGACAAAATGTGGGCAGAGGCAATCCTATGTTTTACTTATACAAAGAACAGGATTTGCCATAAATTTAAAGTTAAAACTCCACACGAATTGTACTATGGGAAGAAGCCTGCTGTATCCCATCTCAGAGTTTTTGGATGTAAGGCTTATGCTGGTATAGCAAAACAGCTTAGGAAGAAGCTAGACCTAAGAGCTCAACTGGGAGTTATGGTAGGATATGCGGAAAATACCAGGGGCTATAGAATTCTTCTTGTGAAAGAAGGAAAAATATTAGAAATAAGCAATGTCCGTTTTGAGGAGATGGAAGCAGCGGAAGGCGTCCTGGACCCCATTCGACCTAGAAACTTCACCCAAAAGAAATCGGGTTTTACTCGAACATCAGATTCAGGATCGGGATGTTTGGATAGTGAGTCAGAGGAAGAAGCAGGTGAGAGCCATGACACTAGTCATACTAGTGAGGAAGAGGACTCTCCTGCTGATTCCGATCTGACCCCCTGTTCAAACATAGATTGGGAAAGGAAAGCTGTACCCAGGCCTGATGGAACTCGAACTGATGTTTACTACTCAGTGAGGGGTGATAAACATAGGCTGAGAAGTCATAATGATGTTAAAAAATTCTGTGCTAAGGCTAACATACATTATGACCAAAATTTGTTTAACTTCAGAGAAAAGAGGGATATCAAATCCAGGCCAGAGGCAAGCAACATAGAAATAATAGGTGATATTGATCATGTAGTTTCTTTGCTAAAGGGAGAATTTGATATCAAATCTCTAGGGAAGGTCCAAAAACTGTTAGGTGTGGAATTTGCTGAAATCAATAACAAAATTTTTATACATCATAGGCAGTACATTAATAAGATTTGCCAAATGTTTGAGGAATTTTTAGCATTAAATTTTTGTAATCAAATTTCCAAAAACAAAAATGATTAAATTTGTAACTTCTAAATTTTTTTTCTTTCTTTTACAAAATATGGTTAGGATATCGTATAAATTACTCCTCCCTCTGTGATGCAGATAATTGTATCTAGAGTATATATATGTGTATTGTTTACAATGAACTTTCTAAAATTTTTCACATTACACTGAATGTATATATATATCCATGTTTTCAATTCCCGCATAAGACAGTTATGCTTATGTGTATTATCTTTGTGTGTTTACTCCTTGTTATCATACACTTGGCTATGATTCATTGACAAACCACTTATTCAAATTTATACATGAAATTTTCTACACAAATTGAATTTGATATTTATAGTAAAATTTTTAATCTTAAATGTTAAATTTAATAATTATACATGAAATTTTCTACACAAATTGAATTTGATATTTATAGTGAAATTTTTAATCTTAAATGTTAAATTTAATAATTATACATAAAATTTTCTACATACTTGAATTTAATATTTATAGTGAAATTTTTTAATCTTAAATGTTAAATTTAATAATTATACATAAAATTTTCTACATAATTGAATTTGATATTTAAAGTGAAATTTTTTTTTAATCTTAAATGTTAAATTTAATAATTATACATAAAATTTTCTACATAATTGAATTTGATATTTAAAGTGAAATTTTTTTTTAATCTTAAATGTTAAATTTAATAATTATACATAAAATTTTCTACACAACTTGAATTTGATATTTATAGTAAAATTTTTTTAATCTTAAATGTTAAATTTAAATGGTTATACTTAAATTTCTTGAAACTTAAATTTTGACTTAAATTCAATTTTTGGAACTTGGTGTTTCAATGATATCTAAAATTTTCTTTCAATGATAAAAATTTTTTTTTGCTCAACATGAAAAGTAATGTATATACTTTATGTTTTTGCTGGATACTAAAGAACTTGACATTTTTGCTGTTATGTTTTTTTTAGAGTAATTTCATTGATTGATAGCACGTGCGCCGAGATTTGGGGTTTTGCATGAGGGGGCCGATTGTTGGAAACTTGGTTCTGTTTTCGTCGCGATTCTCGTTATCGCGAGAACGTGTTTACATTTTTAGAATGGTTCTACCGTTCTCGTGAACGACTCGTGACGGGAACAGAACATGCCATTCATGCAAATCGCCATCTCGCCGCGCGCGCATCTGTTTTGCATATAGTGAGGGCGCTGCCGTCAACGGTTGTGTTCCGGAGCGTACCCATCACGGTGTATATATGATAGGACACATTCTCAGTTATTCAGAGACTTTACAGACCTTGACTGACCATGTAGTAGACGTGGGAGACTTTTCAGAGTTTAAGATCTTGTAGTTATGCAGACTTAAGACTCGACGTATAGTCAGATCGATCAGACGGTGATCGACGGTGAAAGACCTTGTATGGAAGGCAGACCTTGATCGGTAGAGAGTAGTCTAACTTCTAAAGCCATGACGTGTGACCTGATGATGGTGGCTTCATTAACGTGCACGGCATGTGTGGTACAGTAGCTGTTTTTTCTACTTACCGATGTTATAGTAACTGAGAGTGTGTGCCTAGTCATAAAAACTGTTTACAATCTTTTTTCATGAGCTTGCTAGCTCATTGTATATAATTTTGCTTTGCAACGAATGTTACAGTGTTTTATTTTGTAACTTCATCTGATGCAATGGATCTCACAACAAATAAATTGTGTTTGTGTTTAACGAGCTTGCTTTCTTGAGAAAACACATCACTACTGCATATCATCTGCTACAAATTTTTCTTTACCAGCACTTCAGATATGGATATGGCCAAAACACTGCTAAATCTGCAAATGACTTTCAAATTTTCTAGTCTAGTCGCTCAGCTAACACAGCAATAGCAGCCGACATTTGGCTGGAAGCAGCGGAAGGCGTCCTGGACCCCATTCGACCTAGAAACTTCACCCAAAAGAAATCAGCTCAAAATCAAAGAAATCAGTTAAATCAGATTTAAATTATAATTTATGCAAAGTTCAAAGATAAATACTTCAAAAGACAGATTAAAAAGTATAAAAAGTATTTTAGAAAAATAATTATACATCAATGTAACTATGCAAAGGTTTATATCAAAATCAAAACAATAAGTAAGTATTGTTTTGATTGTATCAAGGTGGTTTCTGTGGCAACATTAAATAACATTGAATATCGTGGTGGGAACCAACTATTTTGGTTTCCGTGGTGACATTAATAAACCTTTGCATAGTTACATTGATTTATAATTATTTTTCTAAAATACTTTTTATATTTTTTAAACTGTTTTTTGAAGTATTTGTGGGTTTTTTTTTTGTTTTCTGCTGTGCTTGATTGTGTGGGCTAAACTTGACATGCGGTATTAATGCCCAACACAATACCCCAACATTTGTTGTTGTTGTTCTTTAGGCAGAACGTTAACGTTGCATAAAATAACATTTATTTACTGTGAATTTTACAGCTCTATATACATGATAATAATACTTTGCAGAGAGATTCTGCGGCAGGCGGATAAGTCCTGATTTTTGGAACGTTAAGTTCGAGGCAGTCGAATAAAGGTTCGACCGATCGAGATTTCAGGAGCAAGTGAAAGTTTTTCTCTCAACTGAATTTTGTATGCTCATTTATGGGGGTGTCCCCCCATGCATGCCACGTGTTTTCGATGTACACTATCATATTGTTTTTCATCGTAGAATGCATATATTCAAATGCCAATATACTGTCACCGGCGTTAAAGTTATGTGCAAGTCCCCATTGGGAGTCTTCAGAAGTCAGGCATCCAAAACAGGAAATGGTGTGTTGTTTCCTCAGTTATCAGATACACAGAGAAAAGCCACTTCTAGTTCGTTTTGGTGCAGGTGGCATAAATGGCGATAGTTAACCCCCACATATTTATCTTTGAACTTTGTATAAATTATAATTTAAATCTGATTTATAATCCACTATTTTATGCAGCTGACAATTTCATGATATGCAAATTTTACTTAACAGTATTGAATTGTATTTAAGCACGCTGACATCTATTTCTAATTGTATTGCCACTGAGGATAAACATAAAAGATGTTCGAAAGCGCTTTGGCTGTTTTTATGTCTGATTGTATAATAGAATGGCTTTTGGATCTGTTTGAGATTTGTCATTTGTTAGTAATTAGTATTTAAAATTGTGACATGTTGCCACTCCTGGTAAGAACTTTTAGACTTACAATTTTTTTTTTTTTTTTAAGACTCCACGTATAAGTCAACTCTCCCGCTTTGCATTTGTCACAAATTTCTCGACTTATACACGAGTATGTATGGTAATCCATATGGATGTATATGGTCCAATGCCAAAACAATCACGTAGTGGGGCTAATTATTTTTTATGCATAACAGATGATTACTCTAGGAAAGTAACTATTTTTCCCATGAAACAAAAATCAGAAGTCTTTGACAAGTTTAAACAATTCCAGAATAGAGCAGAAAGGTTCTTAAATCATAGAATTGTTAGTGTCCATACTGATAATGGAATGGAATTTTGTCATAATGAATTTAACAAAATGTTAGAAAGTCAAAGAATTAAAGCTAAAAGGACAAACATTTACACACCTGAACAAAATGGTATATCTGAATGTTTCAACTTAACTGCTCTAAATTGCGTTAAAGCTATGTTAAATGATAGTAATTTGGTTGATGATTTTGGGGCAGAAGCCCTTCTCTGTTTTACTTATATAAAAAATAGAATCTGCCACAAGTTTAAAAACAAAACACCTCTTGAATTGTATAATGGTAGAAAACCCTCTGTACCTCACTTAAAGGTCTTTAGAAGCCAAGCTTTTGTTTGGAAACCAAAACAGCTAAGGGGCAAGCTTGACATGAGAGCTCAGGAAGGAATAATGGTAGGATATGTACTTAGAACAAGAGGATATAGAATTTGGCTATTAGATGATTGTAAAGTAATTGAAACCAATAATGTTAAATTTAATTAAAATCATAAAGCAGAGGAAGGCGGTCTGGGACCCAAAGAAGTTGAAAACAAAAATAAAGTTAAATTTGAAAATGTAACATTTAAACCTCAAAGATTGTAATCTTTGGACTCTACTGATGAGGAGTATATGGGTAGGGAGGCAGGTGAAGCAACAGAAGAAGATGAAGACACTGATAAAAGCAGTCAGGAAACGGAGTCTTCTGTTGATCACCACCTGGTTTCCTATTCAGGTGCTTTTTGGGTCAGGAAAGTAGTTCCAAGAAAAACTGGATCTAGAGTAGATGTATACTACTATTATCAAGGGAAACCCCTAGACCTAGATCCTTAAATAATGTCAAAAAGTTTTGTGAGAAAAATAAATTAAAATTTGAAGAAAATTTATTCAATTTTAAAGGAGATCAAGGTACTTCAGGTAACCAACCAGAAGCAAACAATTTGGAAGTCAGGGTCCCCAAAAACTTCAGGGAAGCTGTTAATTCACCCCAATCCAGAGAGTGGAATACAGCAATGGTAGATGAATTAGGTGTCATGAAGGAAAGGTGTCTGGGACTTAGTTTCTGCACCTGTTTCTGACAAAGTAATTGACTGCCGTTGGGTATATATACTCAAAAGGGATGAAAAGGGTGAAATTGGCAGATTTAAAGC
Organism: Amaurobius ferox; assembly: GCA_951213105.1. Taxonomy (NCBI): domain Eukaryota; kingdom Metazoa; phylum Arthropoda; class Arachnida; order Araneae; family Amaurobiidae; genus Amaurobius; species Amaurobius ferox. The sequence continues at coordinate 116,573,702 of OX578142.1, read as the reverse complement.
AAGACTTGTTGCCCAAGGGTTTAATCAAGAAAAGGGGCAAACTTACGAAGAAGTTTTTAGTCCGGTCATACATTTTACTATTGGTAGACTGTTTTTCACTGTATTTGTTTGTAAGTTAGGATGATTACATTTGCAACTTGACATTAAATGTGTATATTTATATGCAAAATTAAATGATAGAATATATATGAATCAATCTCCAGGCTTTGTCGATGATAACAGATAACAAAAGAAATTATGTATGTTTATTAAAAAAAAGCTATTTATGGCCTACATCAAAGTGGTTGAGAATGGTATCTAGAGCTCGACAGTGTACTCAGAGAAATGAGTTTTGTTAAATTTAAATGATGTAATTGTGCTTATGTATTTAATAACAATGTTTTACTCATTGTATATGTTGATGACATAATTGTGTTTGCTAAACATCAAAAAGACGCCTACAGTATGTTGTTTCACTACTGAAATCTCAATTTGATATCAAAGCATTAGGAAAAATAAAAATGTTGTTATTAGGTATTGAGTTTGAGGAAAATCAAAGTGAATATCTCATTCATCAAAATCAATATATCAAAAAAATATGTGATAAATTTTCAAAATTTAAATACCCTATCTCTAGTTTACCAATATCAAAAGGAGTTGTACTTAGCAAATCAGACTGTCCGTCTAATCACTTTGAGACTGAACAGATGAAAAACTTACCGTATAGAAATCTGTTAGGAATGTTTTCTTTTCTTGCAAGTAGGACTAGACCAGACATTTGCTATGCTGTAAATATTCTTTCACAGTTTCAAGAAGCCCCAGGAATTAAACACTGGGATGTTTTACTTAAATTGTTAGGATATGTAGATCAATCTAAAGATTTTAAATTAAATTTATCAGATATTAAAAATATAAGTCTTCAATATTTTTCTGATTCAGATTTTGCAGCCAACCATGATAACAAAATGTCATTAAGGGCATGATCTTTTTAATGGATAATGTTCCAATTTCATGGCGGACTTTTAAACATAAATGTGTTAATTAATAAATAAATTGGCATCACGTCTGATTTCAATTAGCAGAAACAATAAGCACACAACTATATATAGAAGGTCTTTATTTCACTTCCTATAAGATGTACAAAATTTAAAAAGGCCAGAGCGCTTTCGAGCGTAAGTACGCTCTTCATTAGTGGCTACATGGAAATAGAAATGATCGTTCATATATAGACCAGAAAAGGTGACAAATTTGCATAAATACAATTATCAATAAACTTACGTTTATCTAAGGAGAATCCAAAAACATTTTGAACAGTTTCAAAATCGAGCATAAATCACGAAAAGTTTGCTTTTCATGAATGCTTTTAACGTTTGTTCTTCTGTTTCTACTTTAAGTGACGAAATTGATTTTATTTTCAATCTTGGCCATGAAGCTGCCTATTCCTTTAAATTTATACATAAGGTTTTTTCCATGTTATCTGTAAATTTTCTCAAATTGATACTAAACTACTTTAAAAGATCGTTTGAATCATAAATCTAGTTTCCCTTACCATCCTAGGATTTTCCGCCCCTTTATTCAGTTCTGCTCTGAGTTTGGTTTCAGGCCTGCTCACTCTATTGTTTCTTCTTTATTTAACCGGATTCGGTCTGATAAGCTGGGTGCTATGGATGACTTTAAAAGCTTTGCTGGAATGTATGTGGTTCCCCTGTTGTCCACCGATGGTAACTTTAAATTTTTTATTGGCAGTATAAAACGTACTATTGTTATCCGTTTGGCAGAACATGCTAGGGATGTCGAAAACCCAGACCATCCGTCTCGTCCGAAGACTTAGAGAAACCATTTGAATGGCCGGGAACATGCTAGGGATGTCAAAGGTGGTAAACTTTTTACGGCACTTCCTCATTTTGTTGTTAAAGAAAATTTCCGGCCCCTTTTTGAATGACCTTTCTGTCTTATGCATTGTAATAACCCTCGTAATATTCTCCTTTTTGAGTCCCTCTTTATTTATATTTACCGCGAGTCGATTTGTAATTTTGACTCTGTTCAGATTTTAAGTTATGCTTGGCGACTCATTCTCGACTCCATGCAATTCAAGTCTCTTCCGTAGTTATCTTTGATGTCATTCTTTCGGAGATTAGGCCTGACTGCCCCTCCCCCCTCTATTTTTAAAAAAAGTTTTGAATTTGAAATTTCTGTAATAAAATTGTAAAATTTTTACTGTACTTTTCGTGATTTATGCTCGATTTTGAATCTGTTCAAAATGTTTTTGGATTCTCCTTAGATAAACGTAAGTTTATTGATAATTGTATTTATGCAAATTTGTCACCTTTTCTAGTCTATATATGAACGATCATTTCTATTTCCATGTAGCCACTGATGAAGAGTGTATTTATGCTCAAAAGTGCTCTGGCCTTTTTTAAATTTTGTACATCTTATAGGAAGTGAAATAAAGACCTTCTATATATATATATATATATATATATATATAGTTGTGTACTTGTTGTTTCTGCTAAATAAATGTGTTAGTCTGTCAACCATGGAAGCAGAGTATATTTCATTGACTGAATCTGCAGAAAAAGTGGTATGGGTGCAAAATATCTTAGGAGAATGTAAAAAGCTTGGAATTAAATTGAATAGAAGTATTGTATACTATGATAATCAAGGCTGCAATTAACTTTTTTAATTCACCCATAGAGAATCATAGAACAAAACATATAGATGTCAAATACCATTTTCTTAGCAATTAGTTGAAAAAAAAACTATTTGAGATTAAATTTATCAATACTAAAAATAATAGAGCTGATAATTTTACTAAACCTATTACTAAAGAAATTATTTTTAAATTTTGTGAAGAAATTTTTAAAAGGTAAGAAAAAAAAAATAGGAAACTTTTAAAGAGTAAATTGAAATAAATATAGATTGTTTAAAATAGTATTTAAAATGAGTAAGTATTTTAGAAATTCAACTTTTTCAAATCCCTCATTATATAGTTTAGTTACAAATAAGTTTCAACTGTGTGGCGATGTGTAAAGTTTTGAAATTTTCTATATACTAAATACAAACTTTTGAAATACCTCAACAAGTAGATTAATTACTGTTGTTTTCAACTGTATGATGATGTTCAAAGTTTTAAAATTTCTATATACTAAATACAAACTTTTGATGTACCTCAACATGTAGATTAGTTGCTGTTGATTTCAACTGTGTGGTGAGGAAATAAAATGGAATTTATATGAATCTCCTGCTACATGCATAGAGATCTTTTTGTATATATTTTTAATTTTAGTCATGTAAGTACTTCCTGCATGTGTTTGTACATCAGATTTAACATTGTTTGTAACCTATGTTTATACACTAAAAATTAAGCATGATATACAATATTTTTGAACAATTAGCTTGCATTATAAATTTTTTAAAATTTGAATACATTTCTGTGTCTTTTGATGACAAAATCTGCAGGAGGAGGCCGAATATTAGACAATATAAAGTAAACACACCACGTATCATCATAGAGATATGGTTAAAAGTTAAATTATAGAATACTTCCGGTTAACTGTTTAGAATTCGGATTGTTTGTTTTGTTTCAGAACTGTTTTCATTTGAGATCCTGCAGATTGTACCATGGTTGACCAGAATATGCTAATTTTCCTTATTACTGGAAATTGGCATACTCCGGAAGCATAATGAAACTTAACAAGTATAATACCTGGTATCGGGAATGTCAGTTAGGTTATGAAGGTTGGTTGGTTGTAAGATTGCAGTAAATAGTAGTAATAAGCGGTAAAGAGCTATGTGAATTCGAGACAGTAAGGTCAGATGTTTAGTATCTGACGTGTCATTTGTATTGACTAGAGTATGTATTCTTGTGCTTCAACCTGTTAATAGCTGGTTGTGGCTATGCTCTGTTTGGTAGAGCGATGTTTTTCTGGTGTTATCAATTTTCTATTGAGCTGCATCGCAGTTAAGGATGCAGGCTCTTATGATTTTCTTCCATCTTCTGTTTGTGAGTAATAAATTTATTATTACCTTTACTCACTTTGTTGTGTGACTTCATTCACGCCTGTGCACCTGCTACTCTGCTAATACTACAATGTTTAAAAGATTTCACATCGGGAAATTCAAACCAAAATTTTCGGATTTCCAACATATAGCTGTCAATTGCACAGTCATCTGTTGTGTGAGTGTGCATATAATACACTCTGCATCTGACCTAAATATGCCTTTGCCTATTGCGTGTGTGCTCACACATAATAAAATGCCTATAGCCTGCTGTCTGGGTGCAGGGCACATCGGCCACTATACACCAATTTTTAACTATACGCCCATAAAATATGAAAATCGCCCGTATAGTTAAAGGTTTTAGAGAAAATTTCTTGAAGAATTTAAAAATGAAATTCTATACTTTAGCAAAAATCACTATATTTGCCAGGAAACACCCACTTATACATAACTTAATTTGTTGTTTAATTTATTTAAGGGTTTTTAATGTTGTGTTTTATGTTTAGTTAGTAATTTGGTGGAAATATGCAGGGCCGGTTCAAGGATATTTTCGTGTGTGGGCAAGACAGTTTGGGGCCGCCTTTCATATATATATATATATATATATATATATATATATATATAAAATACAAATATATAATAAAAATTTTCTTAATGTTTCCTTAATAATTCCTTCCTTCTTAATGTGACGCAACAAGCCCATTCCTCATAAGGGTCCGCTCGCCCCCCCCCCCCCCCCCCCCCGTTATCTTGGCGCCCCTAAATTTATGATTTTGTGACCTTTTGGGTTCCCGTGTTGTAAAACTCGACGCCATCCAGACTGACTGTATTGTTTGCCGTTTTGTACACAATAAATTACACATATAAGCTTGTCTCATCAAAGTGTGAGATCTATTTCTGGTCTCACACTATCAAATTTTATTCTCATCTAAATTTAGAGTTTTAATTTGCGGTTTAGAAAATGTAATGCCTTACATTTCTTTCTACATGCATACATGCATGCATAATGCAGCAGTAATTTATAATACATAACTGAATTTTGGACTTTATTTGTAATTTCCCTGCACACAAATGATGTATTGGAAAATAATGTTGGGGTCGAAAACTCGAATTTTCGACGGATTAATATACGTTTTGGACATCCTTTAACCCATATCAATTATTTTTAAATGGGTGTCTGTGCGTGAGTGTAATGTATGTATGGGTGTGTATAGGAGTCTAGAGAGACAAAATTTCTAGAACAAATGGAGTGAAGTGAACAAAATTTATGATTTTAAAGGCAAATGAACACTCGGAAGGTCGCAAATTTTCAAACTTCTTTTAAATCATAAGAAGAAAACGGCATTCAAAAATATTAAATAAACAATCATATTATATGTAAGTTTATGGGAATAACATCTATGTTTGGGGTTTCTGTGTAGGGAAAACGAAGTGTTATGAAAAATGTAAACCTTTTGGACACTTATAATAATAATATCAATATTTTAATATTCAAAATTTTTTTCTAGAAAACAAAAAGTGTCTGTCCCAGCGAGTGTTTTTATTATTCTTGTTTTCATTTTAAACTATAAAATAAAGATATAAATAGTAAACGACAAAAATACGTACTAGGAAATTTAGTATCAAAATCTATATTTATTATTAAGAAAAGCTTTTATAGTTCTCGAGTAATCGTCTTGTCAAATTGAAGAAGATTGAAATTTTTCCATTTTTCAAGTTAGTAACATCTCAAAAACTAAAAGAACTAGCTTTGAACAATAAGCATAAATTTGTAGCTCTGTAAAAGCCCTACAAGTGTATATAATTGGATTTTGGATCGAACTCTATTTTTTGGGGGAAGGGTGGCTTAAACTTTGAAACATAAAAATGAGTTCTTTTCCATGTTTCATACTTTCACTCGAAATTATAAAAGATCGATAGAATTATATTAAGTGATAAAAAAATATGTATGAGGAAATTTAGTTTCTAAATTTATATGTACATTTAAAAAAGCTTTTATAGTTTTCGAGTAATCATCTTGTCAAGTGGAAGAAGTTTGAAAATTTGAAGTATTTCAAGTTTGTAATGCTTATATCTTAAAAACTAAAAGTGATAACTATAAACAATTAGTATGAATTTATTGCTCTTTAAGAATCCTACAAGTGTATGTAATTGGATTTTAGGTCACTTTCTTGGTTTTTGAAGTATATCGAAATTATAACCACTATACTTTAAAAACCAAGTTTTCCAATGGGTGGGAAAGCTGTAATATTTGAAATGCCACGATTGTTGCAGATCAGTCTGGTTACTTACTCTTTTGTGAAATATTGGTGCACAAGCACGAGATATTTTGCTTTGTTTAAAAAAAATTAGGTAAGTCAAATGAATATGGGGATTCTAAAGATGTTTAATGATTGGTGAGGTTAGAACAGAATATAGGTGGAAATATACGCATTCAATTACGTATTTATGTGCCGCCAGACACGTTTATAGATTAACTCGAATGTAAAATCTCCTCAGCAAGTTTAATTTTTATACTGCAAATCAAGTTGGTAAAATAATCGAATATATAAAAGTGGAGTCCATGGTCGGAGTTTTCAGATGAAATCGGGGTGAAAATTAAAAGCGCTAGCTAGTTACAAATAGTTAATTTGTATTGCTAGTAATTTGTATTGCTTTGAAAGCCTATAAACGAAACAAATGAGTCTGAAATAATCGAATAAACTTATTGAACTTTACTGGAGTTTTATCTTGGTTTGAATTGAAAACTTGGTTTGAATTGAAAACTTTTTTAACTTGGTTTGAAAATATTATTCACGCAAAGCAATTTCGGCTCCATCGGACTACAGTCACCGCCGATTATATTTTTCTGAATTTATCAGGAATCAAAAGTAACTTACTCATTATGTAGTGTCATGAAAGTTGCCCTCATCAATTTTTTAATAAAATTTGAATTTTTAATTGCATAAATCTTATGAATAATTTGTATATCTTAGCAGTAAAACATTATAAGCAAATCAAAGAAATGACTTTATGAATAAATTAGGAAAGAGGAGAGATGAAGGAAAAGCATTTCAATCCCTACGAAGCTAAGACATAATATAACAGGACAATTCAGAATTTTGCCGGTTATTATCAGCAATTTATTTAAATAGCTAATCTTTAATATTAAATTTAAAATGCAAAAATATTTAAATTTGTTGGTTTTTGATTTCGCAGCTAAAAATCTGGGATTCTATTTCGAAGCAGTTTGTGACTGTCCATTGTAGCCCCTCTAAAATCTGATTAAAATACAGAAGGAACATAGAATATAACAACTATACTTCAAAAATAAAGTTTTCTAATGGATGAGAAAGCTGTAATATTTGAAATGGCACGATTGTTGCACATCAGTCTGGTTACTTATTCTTTTGGGAAATATTAGTGCACAAACACGAGATATTTTGTTTTGTTTAAAAAAAAAAATTGGAAAGTTAAATGAACTTGGGGGTTCTAAAGATGTTTATTGATTGGTGAGGTTTGAATAGAATAGGTGGAAATATACATACGGAAATATACATAATAATGGAATACTATCCAAATTACAACAAAATTTTACACTTTGACTAATTTGCTTTATTGTATCACTGGAACGAATTACCCGGTATTGATTTGGGATGCAAATAAACCCCCGTTACTACATTTACAAATAGCACTACTCAATTTTCTTCAAATCCTAAACCGACGTCAAATTACCAGTACGCTATCCGCAAAGCGAAAAAAAAAATAAACGCTCTCCGTGATGCAAAATATAAATGAATGAAAGATAAATAACCTCTAGGAGATGAACGTGGCATTAGATCGTTACGGTATGATTAGCTGTTAGATCATATCGATGGCTGGAGATTCTGTAACAGTTAAATCGAGAATAAAGCTGCTAGGTCATATCAGTAGCTGGAGATTATCTGATTTTGGAATTTAAAAATTCGTTAAAAATCGGATGTAAATTTTGGTAAAAGGCCTTCGAGATGCATTAGTTCAGGTATAGATGAGACTGTGTCGAAAGCCCAGGCCAACCGACTCGTCCGAAGACATGGAGTAACAAAATGGGTGAAAAAATTCAATGAGATAGATATCGGTCGGCATTGTGGACAAACACACAGATAGATTCTTCTTTTCATTATTATAGATTCACTGGGGAATGAAGACGATTGAAATGGAATGTTTAAAATGCGCCTGAGTTTGTGACAAGTGAATGAAAAAATATAAAAAAATGCTCGAAGATACAAAACCTAATTCAAAAGCAGGAAAAATATATAGAATGGAAAAGGGGACAACAATTAGGAAAAAAGGTGGAGGGGGTAAAAATTAAAAATATTCTCATTTTCTGCCGAAAGATAAAGTGCATAACAAAACTAAGAGAGAGAGGAAAATCATATTTGCAATCATTAGAGAACAAGGCGGTAAAACATGTAATATTTATTTTCGTAATTTTGAAAAAAATAATAAAAAAAAAATCTGAAAAAAATTTGGAGATACATGGGCCCAACAGAAACACAGGAAAATATCCAAATGCTTCCAAATTCATTTAAAAAAGGACGAGGGGGGTGGGGGTTAGAAATTAAAAAATATGAACTTTCGAGTGGGGTAATAAAAATAGGGTGTATTAAGAATAAAAAATAAATTCCATTCATTGGAAAAGAGGAACGTCAATGTTTCATTTTTTCTTGGTTTTGAAATAAAAAATGGACAAAAAAATACTACATATCATACAATACAACTAAGAATAATAATAAATCGAATGTTGACTATAACATGGGGATATTAAATGAATTGTTTGAGTAGAAATAAAAAAAATCACAATATCAAAATGTATATTACAAATTTTAAGGTTGTTTAATTTACATTTTACTTAAAAGTGTAATAAATTATAACTAAAAGTGTAATTATGAAAAAATAAAATAGTATTTACGGATTATTGAACGTATATCTAGACAGAAATTTGTATGCATGAGCAAAAGAATATATATAATTCCCAGATTGAGACTATAGAATAAATTTATTAATTTATGAAACAGCTCTATGAAACAGCTCTTATGAAACAGCTCTTTCATGCAGATATTCAAAAAGGAATATTTTACTTCGCAAAAATATTTTGTACCATTTTTTTTTTCATTTTGCAATGAAACTGGAAAAAATACAAAATTAAGATCATTTTACACAATTGCTTAGTTATTTGCCTCTGAAATTCCTCATAGAACAGCCACGGGGCATATTATTTTGGATAAAAACATGAAAAATTATTCTTTTATCAATATTATTCTGGGGCTAATACCAGAGACTAAATTCAGTACCAAATTAATTTTATTGGTTGAAACACATTAAAAATCAACAAAAAATGTAGTCAATTAAGAAATTTTGCAAAAATATTTTAAATAATTGAAAGAAAAAGTTACCCGAATAGTTAAAACATACAAAGACAGCCATATTTGTTGATGGATTTGTGAATCTTGCATGGCAGCATAACACAACACTTTGAACAATAAGAAGTAGCTTTTTACTTGTAGTCATTGTGTTTGTTATCTACATGGTCTCCAGCTAGGCTCAATGCCTAAATCAGCTAAAACGGTTGACGACCAAAAGAATGACCATCTGGACTAATCTCCTCCCTCCCGTCCTTTTAGAAGTGCGATCATAGAGGCCGCATCCATGTGTTTGCAATTTGAATTTGAAAACAGGAAAAAATTCTGAGAATCGGCCCTTGGGTTTTTCCCAGTATTTGGGGGAAACAAAGTCCCCTAAGGGATTGCAGGCTGCACCCAGCTGCAAGTTGTTTAAAATCTGGTAATCTCCCAAGTGTTTGAGCGTACGTACTTTCAAGCAGAACTGTACATTGCTTCGAAAAAGATATAATTATGGGAGAAAAACGATTTCATCCTTTTTATATTTTAATACTATCTAAAAAAGTAAATTCATTTATGTTAAAGTGGCACAAAATTGGTTCATTTTCAAAATATTTTTTTTAATACGACCACAAAAGTCATTCTTACTACACCTAATTTCACTTCCAAATGGCCGCCCCTAATTCGTCCGCTGTGGGCAATTGCCCACGCCTTAAACCGGGCCTGGAAATATGCATTTGACACAATCCTCAATATATTTCTTTTTATTATGAAAATATTTTCCACTTTTGCAATCTGTTTGCATCGACTAAGATTTTTATATTTATTCCAATTTTTATGATGAAAACTCATTTTTCTAGTATATTATCAATTAAATAGAATATTTTTTAATATAGTTGATCATTATGGCATTTTTTTAACTATAGCTTTTTTAAACAGCATGTGTAGAAAAAATGTTATATCCTCAACTGATGTAAAAAAACCTTTTGGATTTTTATATAATTATCTGCACTTTTAGAAGAAACCTATTGGATTTTCACAACATTTAGTTAGCAGGTATTGTATAAAATAATTGAAATGAAACAACTCGGAAACTGTGATCCATAGACGACTGAAACAAGTGATATGTTTATTGGGAAAGTCGTAAAAATCTGATACAAAAGTTTCAAAATTCATTACAAATGTTGCTGGCAGATGGTGCTGTACACTGTAGTTGCAGTACGGAGTCCGAGATATAGGCTATAAATAGTGGTGAGACAGGTGGTAAAGCAGTCGTTGCAATCACATCAAAATCGATTCAAAAAGTGCACCTTGCACAGCACAGAGATAGTGCAAACGACTAATGAAATTGGCAGTCACCTTCTGTAGTGTGCCAACAGAAATAGACGCACATGCCTGACAGATCAACTAACTCTTCAAGCTTATTCAGTGTTGCAGGATTGTTGTGAAAAAGTGTCCTTCAATGTGCTCCACAGGAAGTAGTTGCAGGGCATACGATCGGGTGAATATGGAGGCCAATCTATGCCTGTTCCAGTAAATGTGGAATAGTTCAAAGCAATGACTCTATTACCAAAATATTCCTCAAGATGGGCAAAAACGGCTGGGTTATGATGTGGTCAAGTCCTGTCTTACATGAACCACAAAGTGCCTGGCCGATCCTCCAACACTTGTAGTGTGGCGACAAATTGTTTCAAAACCACAATGTACCATTCAGTAGTAATCATTTCTCGCAAGACAAAAGGACCAGTGATATCCTTGCTCGATACTGCAGCCCAAATGGTAACTTTTGGGGAATGTAGTGGTCGTGCTTGACATAAATGCAGGTTTTCAGTTCCCCAAAAATGCCAGTTTTGTCTGTTCATGACACCATCCAGGTGGTAAATGAGCCTCGTCTGTAAACCATATGCTGCCAATATCAAATCCATCACCATCAATCATGGTGAGCTTATTGTTCGCGAACTCTTTATTATCTTTGTTGCACAGCTGAAACTGTTATGGCTTGTTGACATTGGATCTTGAATAGAAGCATGTCTAGAGTATTCCTCAGAATTCTGTATGTGCTGGATGGCGTTAATCTGGATTCAGCTGAAACTGTTCGAATTGATTTCCTCCAATTAGACTGAATAATTGCAGCAACTGTCATAACATTTTCAGCTGTAACTGCAGATTGCCTGTGTCATGTCGCCATTTTGTACGCCATGAGCGTTTTGTGTTTTCCGAGAGAAAAACTCTCTTTTCTCGCCTGTGCCTGTATTGAATGTTGCTAGGCCTTGTCCGGATTGCCGAGCACGGAGATTTCGTGTTTTGTCCGGAACCGTTGGCTCGAAGGAGGATTTCTGTCTCTGCCGGAGAGTGACGTCGCATCGCGTGTTGCTGGAGCGCTCGCTTGCCTGCCAATCAGGAAGCGGGTTTTTGGAGAAGTGAGAAGTTCGCATTTTTGCTCTCGCTCTTGGCTCCTGGACTTCAATGTAGAGAAGACGCATTGAATTTTTGTCTTAAAACCTTAAGACAAAGGCTTTGGCCTAAATGGCTAAAATTCGATGGCTGTACCTTTGTTTCTGTTAAGAAACCATTTCAAGATCCAAGGATGAATCTACAGTTCCTGCAGAATTCAGTTTTTATTCAAAATTTTCTAAAATCCTTTTATTTTTTTCAGGACGATTCCTGTCATTGAGCGGTTGATGTCTTCATGTCTTGCGCCTTGCTGATATTTTTTTGGACGGAGATTTGACTAAATTTTGATTGGAAAATTAATGATGTATCTTGTTTAAAGAACTTTTTGGAAGCTAAATTCGGCTCCTTCTTCTCACGTGAATTTTTGTAGAACTGTGGAACTTTTGGTTTGATATTCGGTGCGCGTACATCTGGTTGCAGGCAACCTTTATGATAAATTCCGGAACTAAGAGTTCCATAAAATCAATAGTTTTGATTCAAACAGGCACATAAATTGTTGAGAGAATTATTATTATAATATCTAATTTGAATTGAATTGTTGTTTATTAAAATTCTAAGATGAGCATATGTTTGATTTTGTTCTCTAAGATATTGGAAAAAATGCTCTTAATGATAAGATAAAATACGTAATGATTGAATTGAAGTAATGTTTTTTTTTGATTGAATAAATAGATTTTCTTTAATTGATAAATGTGTTCTCTATCTAGTATCCCTTCATTTTCCATTCTCACTGTATACCATCTAGAATTCAATTCTTCTAGACTGGGGAATCTCTGCATAATAGATAATACCTGGGTTGAGAAAAATGACACTAACCACTATAATTACTCTGTGTTCTTTTGTTGTGATATTTTCGATCACTTGGCTTTTGTGTGTAGCGAAATCTGTTCCTACAAGTTGGTTCTGAAACCGCTACCACACCTGGTACCAGCATATCCCACTAACTCATCAGCTACGCTGCCTGTCAGTTGAAATTTGTCGAAAAGCTGACGAATTGTTTTCACATGAGGACCTTTGGCAACTTTAAATTGGGATTGAAAACTGTGCCTTGTTGTTGTAGGACTGCAATTTAACCGGTGATACTCGAGTAACTCGTTGCTCCACGGAATACATGACTTCATCCACTTCCTTCAGTATGCTAACCACCTTCCACTTTTCAATAGCTGAACCATCCAAAGATTGATCACTCTGTGCTTCAGAGCACTCTTTATAGGGATCCGTACTAAGACTACAGCATGCAGCACCATCTGTCAGCAAGATTTGTAACTAATTTTGAAACTTTTGTAAGAGATTTTTACGGCTTTCCCAATAAACATATCACTTGTTTCAGTCTTCTATCGATCACCATTTCCAAGTTGTTTAATTTCAAAGTCAGGGAGTCCTTTGTGAAACACCCTGTATATACACACACACACACACACTACTTGCAAGCAGGGGCAGCTATTCAGAGGGGCTGTGGGGCCATGCGGACCCCCTTGATCAAGCACTTTAAATTGTTTTAGTTATATAGGTTAATTACAACTTTTAAGGAAATTATCTGAATTTTATTTCAACTAAAATTCGAATTATTGGAAATAAGTGATTAAATTGTCACTAGATGGCAGCACTAAAACTTTGAAAGAGTCTCTTATGCTCTTTTCATACCATATTAGGTCTATAGGGGAAAATACTGCATTACAGGGAAATACGAGGGATTTTTAATGAGGCCGTGTTCCTTTATCGCCTCTGGCTGATAGAATGAACTGTATGTTAATATAACAGCAATAGAAATTAAGAGTTAAAAAAACAGACATTGCAATATTTCAATCCGATGTGAGCCATGGCAGTTACCGCCGCTCGTCGCCAAGAAGAAACTAATACTGTGAACGACTGACTCGAATTGGCTAAGTTTCGCTAATTTGGCCTCGAATTTTTCTTGATAAATGTGTGTTTTTTCTGTCGCTTCTTTTTAAAATAAAAAATTTGGATGTTTAAATAAATATTTGAAAATAAATTACTGTATTTATATATAATTCTGATTTATTTTATTGATTCTATTGACCTAGTTCTTTCAGTTTTGGTTCATGGCGAAATAGTTTAGTATTAGATACAGAAAATAGAAATTCAAAAAAGTTTTGATACATATTTCGTGCTTTTTACTTATTGAATAAGTGGTGGTTATTTGTGGTATTTTGGGGGTTTCTGTTCTTCGCCTTCGGTAGAAAAATGCATTGTTTGGGGCACTCAGTTTAGTTCTGACCCACCCATCCGTCCGGTGGGGAGGGGGGTCATTTCTGATGTAGGGTGGTTCTGTCTTTCGGAAAGGGGATCATTTCTGATTTAGGGTAGTTCTGTGCTATGTTTGTGACGAATTTCAATGCGTTTGACCTCTTAATTGTTTAAAAGCCACGAGAATTGTATTTGTGGCATACTCGTGGATATTTTCAGTGACACTTTCAGAAATGTGTTGTCTGAGGGGGTGGGTGTCTTGACTTACTCAGCTGTCTTACTTTTTAACTTTACTATTTAACTTTAAAGATTGAAAAAATTATAAATATTTGTTAAAGAATGTTAAAAAACAATTTTCAACCAGATACTTGATTATTTGATCTGACGTTGTTTTCCTTAAAATCTCCCCCCCCCCCCTTCACTTGCCACTACTCAATCCCCCTGGTTTTGCTTCTAATTTCATTGAAGACCAATCTTGCTCCGATACTCCCTAGGTGTAAATTTTACTTGAGGTAGTCCTAAAATGTCTCATCTCGCTTCCTAATTAAGCGATTTTGAATCTACTAGTGGCTATAGTCTCTGCACTATCTATACATGTATCGCCTGGACATGCATATTTTTTTATTCAACCCCCCCGAGCGTAACTTTTAGTTTAACTAGCCCGCACGGTTTTACATCTCGGTTACTAAATTGAGCGATTTTGAATCTTCTGGTAACTACAGTCTTTGTACCATTTGAATATAAATCTCTTTCGTATCAATCCCCTGGGCGCTACATTTACTTTAAGTAGTCCCCCTCTAATTTCACATCTTGGTTCCTAATTGAGCGATTTTGATTCCGCTGGTGGCTATAGTCCCGGCACCATTTGTATATGTGAACTGGATATACATATTTATTGTGTCATCTCCCTGGGTGTAACTTTCAGTTCGGTTAGCCCCCCTCCCCCCCAAATTTCTTATTTCTCATTCTAATTGAGCAATTTAGATTTTGCTGGTGGCAATCACTTAGATATACAACCTTATTATGTCAACCCCCTGGGCATAACTTTTACTTTAAGTAGCCTCAATTCCATATTTCGGTTTTACAAAAAATGCATCGCCTTGGTTTCTGAAATATCCGTGTATGACCTTTCAAGGCCGTATGTTGTTTACATTTTCCGCTACAGACCTTACACACACATCGACACACAAATATCATCTGTTATTATGTAATATGAAACAACCGTTGTGGAAGAGGGGAGACCCTCCTCTTTTTCATATTTACATTTTTATCTATCTTAGTGACTTTTGCTCCGATTTTGATGCAATTTTCACACTGTATTTTCTATTCTACGATGGGCCCACTCGATCTGTTAACTCTAAACTTTGATCCACTTTTGTTGCATCCTCGCAACGAGCTAACTACTTATTGTTATAAAAACCGATTGCTATATATAGTGACTGCTAGCAGGCAGAACTAGCTAGTATTTTAAAGACGAATAGAAATAAGCATAAAGCATAAGAATTTTCTGTAAATTCCAAATTAATTCTTGTATTAAAAATAATTCCTTTGTTTCTGCATATAAACGGCCGTAGATTTAGTTGGTTTTCACTCTCTAATTATGTTACTGTTTGGGTTACAAGGACGATAAGGTACAAAACTATTAGCCATAGAGTGTATATGAGAAAAATTGTGTGCATTTTGGGTGTAAAAACATTTGCGCTAATCATAAAAAAATACTGCACATGTATATGACTGAGAGTATTTAATTTTTACAAATTTGATACAAATTTATTTAGAAATGTATTCAAATAATTTCCATGGTTGCAATAGGCTCTTATTCATTTCAAGGAAACTTGCACAACGTATATCAGCGCAAGTAAAATAATAATTTGACATACGGCTGTTTCGAGGTAATGTGGGAACCAATTTATCAGTGCCTGCAAACGACGAACTCGAAGTCTAAACAATGTAGTTGGCACAAACTGAGGGATATATATACATAAATACATAGATGAGCACCTCCCTCTACATGTCGCTCACGAGCCGCCACTGCTAGCAAGGCTCCTGCTATTTGGCAGGTAAGTTATAGATCTAGTAATTGTTTATAGGCACCCTATATTAATTAAAATGCAACTCAGTAAAATTTGCATTTAAAGTTTGTAAGTTTTAATCTATGTTCATTAGTTTTTATTAAAATGATTGCCTTCATGTTGAATCCAATAAAATTACAATGCATTTGCAAGTCAACAAGACTAAAAATAGCAAAAATATTTCTAACAGTTGTTTTTAATCATTTTCTTTTACAGAACTAATGAAAAATGGCCTTGGTCAAAGAAAAAGCAAACAGCATTTTTTCGAGGTTCACGTACTAGTGCAGAACGAGATGGTCTAATTTTATTATCAAGAGAAAAACCAAACTTAGTAAATGCAGCTTATACTAAAAATCAGGCTTGGAAATCTGAAAAGGTATTTATCATTGTATCCATACATTTAAGAATGCTTAAATTTATTTTTTTTATTTATCTTTCTGAATATTAGTTTATAATTTTTTACTTTCCCTACAATGCACAAATAGTATATGTAAACTGAAGATATGGTTTTGTCAGGGTAAAACATTTCATCTCAGAGTTCACTCACCAAATATTTTTTTCATTCATTACTATCATATAAATAAAATAATATTGCATACCTTTTCATCATTTTTTCTCAAAAAAGCAATAATTATAGAAAATTTGTCCACAATTGTGTAATCATTATGTAAAAAAATTTTAACATAA
Organism: Amaurobius ferox; assembly: GCA_951213105.1. NCBI lineage: Eukaryota > Metazoa > Arthropoda > Arachnida > Araneae > Amaurobiidae > Amaurobius > Amaurobius ferox. Next base: position 116,556,943 of record OX578142.1, on the reverse strand, counting down.
ATATATACATAACATATAAGCAGTTAAAATATTGCACGTACACACTTCCTGTGACACCGGCCATTCAATTTGCTGCTCTAAGTCTTCGGACGAGCCGGATGGTCTGGGCTTTCGACACTTCCTGTGACTGTGAATTTGTGAGTCAATTTTGATTTTCATAAATGTTGTAGCATTTTTTAAAAATGATAAAACTTTGAAAAAACTTCAATTAATTTGCAGACATTTGTACTGACCAGATGAAAATATCTATTTGCCATTGGCGAGTAAGTAAGTGGAAATTTTGTACCCTGGTGTTTTTAGCATGGGACTCTCATAGATTCTTATGAATCATAAGACATTCTATTTGGTTTTCAGTTAGCAATGCAAATATTCTAATGAAAGATTACATGCACATACACAATGTAAAAGTTGTAAATAATACTTATATTTCATTAAATGAGTTACCATATTTATCATAATGAAGTAGTCTTCCATCATAATGCCATAAAATGTCTGTGATAATTTTTATATTATTTTTTCAAACTTCTGAAATGAAAATAAGGTTGCATCAGTGAAATTGAAAGGACATCCAATCCTATAATATCTAAACTGATGTACAAATGAACAACTGTTATTTTAATTGGAAGATGCTCATTGGATTAATCAAGAATGTGTTCTTTCTAACAGTTTCAAGTAAAAAAATTCAGTATTTCTTCATTTTTGAACTCTAGACTGACAAATTATAGCATATACATATAGAATTTGCATAGCCCTTCTAATAGTGTCAATCCTACAAACATCGCATCCAGCTGTGCTTTTATGTTCTTTGGTCATAAACTGTTTAGTCTAGTGAAGGTCTTGTGTTTCTATTGGATGAGTGGGTGGACACCTAATAATGACGGAAATTTGGGGTGGGTGAAATTCACCTGTAGTTTTAGAACTATATGTTGACAACAATGACATAACTAAATTTTTTACACATCCATAATAAATAATTTCAGGGCACACCTTCACATAATGTACATTCTTTGGCCTTATAGCCAAAAGTATATTCGATATACTTTCTTAAGGAAAAAGAGGCTTTACATTTAATTTATATGTTGCCATCTATTTCATTGATTTTATAAGTTAACTAAAATTAATTTGCAAAATGACAATTTCACATTGACTATGTTATTTCATTTATGTTTTTCAATGATGAATTTAAAGATATTTTTAATAGTGCACAAGAAAATCTCCCAAAATTTATTAATAACTAGCAGTATACCCTTACTGGTATACTGCTAGTATATATTGCATATTTACTACATATTACTACATATTGCATATTGCTACTGTTTCTATATATTGCATATTTGTAATACGGAATATGCAATATATAGAAACTTATAATTCATAATCATGTACAAATTCCTATAGTATTCTAAATGACATTGTTATTCAAAACATTCTATTAAAATATTTAAATTAATGCTCCTAAAAGGAAGTTTAGAATATCTCTTCTCACTATACAGAATTATCTTCACATTCCAATCTGAAGAATAAAACATCCTGGTCCCATTTGTAAACAAATTTACAAAAAATATGAAATTGAATCAATATATGCCAAAATGGAAAAGCTAAAATTGTGTTGAAGATATATCTGTGCTACTTATATGCTTGTAGATTGGTAGATATAATCATGTATAAGAAGATATACCCGTACTACAATACATGAGTGCGAAAAAACCAAAATAAAACAGATGACATAAGAAATTGATAATATCAATAATCCCCATAATCTTTAAACCCAAAGGCCATAATTGATATATATGATCCAGTCAAAAATGCAATTTCCATAAAATTTGTTTTATACACATTTCTTTATTATTTAAATGGGAAAAGATTTAATAAAAATTGTCTGCCAATATGCATTAAATTTAATTCTGTTTCTAACTGACATGATATAACTTTATTCAAATAAATTTGCAGAAGAAATATCTTCTGCATAATGCTATCTCAATGGAAGGTTTAATAGTGCGTTTTTATCAATGTATCGATAACCCTTAGTCTCAGAAACTCAAAACATGGATAAATTTTAAGTGGAGCTATTCCAAATCTTCCCCCAAAGCTTGTCAAATTTGGTGCAGCCATTCTCCATTGATGAGGAAACAAACACACACAGACAGATTTTCAATATTATTTATATCGATAAACTACTAATATCCTCAGAACAGTTTGCACTAGCATCCTGGGAATCCCAATTTTTAAATTTTTGCTAAACAGTTCATAAAAGTCTTTCACACAAATGATACCCCGGCCATCCAAATAGATACTCTAAGTCCTCTGGACGAGTCGGACGGCCTGGGGCTTTCACACAAATGATACCCCATTAGAGGTCATTATTTCAAGATTCTAAAAATGAAATAAATAAAATACAAGCTTTTATTCCAGATTTTATTCTGTATTCTACCAACTAACAAGGGGAGACTTTGCAATAGTTCTCTCGGATTGCAATCTTTCATGTCCTATCTTGTAAAGGACCATGAATATTGATAAAACGCCACGGCTTTCATCTGCTAAGTGATAGGGGACACCACAATAACAATCTGAAGTTGTCATGCAAACGTGCTCTACTGACGTATATTATTTACATTTTAGTGTAAAAATATTATCCTTTTCAGTTATTATTATTATTAAATAATACCTGAAAAAACAACAAAATATGCACAGCCGTTAGACTGTTACTTCTTCAATCCTTATAAGGCATTTGTAAAACGTATCGAAGACTACATAAAAATTTGAGATGCATGCATTGAAGGGGTCCATATTGAAGGCATCGATGAATTTTGAACCAACATCGATGAAGAGGTTAAATGACAGATTATTTATTTTAAAAATGCATTCATTTGTGTACAATTAACTTGGCGCTGATATATTTCAAGATATGGTAATATATTCTTGGTAAAAAGCTGGATATTCTGTTCATTCTTGTAAAACATTACAAAATTTAACAAGGTAATGGCAACTGTATTTAATGTTGGTTCAGCAACTTGTTTCATTGTAAATTACAATGATTATGCATTTGTTAAATGTGCACATTGTAACGCTTTTATTTGTATTTATCGTACATTTAATCATTCCCATTCATAATTTCAAACTTACAAAGAATTTAAATCATTCATTATTTTACAAATTCCATTTGCTTTGACTTTCATTGTAATACAGTCAATAGTTTTGTTGATTAGTTCAGTTTTGGTTTCCAAAAATTTCAGCCTTTGTCTTTGTTGTGTTTGATCAACTTTTACGACCATGTCTTGGCCCGGCCATCCAAATGGTTTCTCTAAGTCCTCGGACGAGACGGATGGTCTGGGCTTTCGACCATGTCTTGGCAGTTGTTTAGCTAATTAATATGATATAAATTATATTATTATTGGATTTATCGTTTACTACTTATCATTATTGTCCATTTTATTTCAAAATAATAATAATAATTGGAAAGGATAATATTTTCACACTAAAATGTTAATAATACACGTCAGTAGAGCACGTTTGCATGACAACTTCAGATTGTTATTGTGGCGCCCCCTATCACTTAGCAGATGAAAGCCGTGGCGTTTTATTATTATTCATGGTCCTTTACAAGATAGGACATGAAAGATTGCAATCCGAGAGAACTATTGCAAAGCCTTCCCTTGTAAGGTATAATATCATTGAAATAAATTACCTTTTATATAAAGATATATTTACATTATATATATTTGATATTTGTTGAATATATTTAGCCTGATGACTAGATATAGGCATTTTATTATCCTCTTGATTGATGATTCTCTATTTTATCCATCTTTTTAAGTTGGTATTTTTTAAGTTGGTATTTTTTAAGTTAGAGATTAATGAGCTACAACTTCTATCTATTCTGTCATTGGATTTCCATATTATATCATTATTATATATATATATATATATATATATATATATATATATATATGACTTGATAAAGAATTTTTTCGAAATGAACTATTAAGCCTAGAGCTCTTCCACGTGCAAGCTTTAATGTTTGATTATATTGGTATTCCATTTTTTGATTCCTCTTCATTGACATTTGTTGATTATCTTTAGCTTTCTGAACTGTAATATGTATTATAATTTCCTCTTTATTGTTGAATTTCATTTTATTTCATTGTATTCTGTAGGAAAAATTTTTAAGATAGTGTATTATGAGTTACTTCTTCCATTCTACCATTGGATTTACGATTTTAATATTTATATATATATATATATATATATATAAGAAAAATGTAATAATAAAAATAATCAATTCAATTAATCGTCAAATATTAACATCACCATAGAAGCAAAACCACAGCCATAATGCTGATAATAGAAATAAACAGCACCAGCCCAAATTCGAAGATTAACCAGAATTAAATTCATCATCAGGTCTGAGTATTTAATTCTAATTAACCCAAACAAATGCCTGTTTCAGGTTGAGCAATAGTACATTACTATAAATGCCCAAACTCAGACTACAGGCACCAAAAGATGAAAAATTGAAGATAGGAAAAATTAGGAAATCCATTATTACCATGAGGCCGGGACCCTTCTTCTTTCACCAAGTGTAAGTACAATCAACCGCAACAGTATGAAAAATATTGAGAAGTACCGGAATGAACATGGCAAAATACAACCTAGGATGCAGAACATGCATTCACAGCGACCCTCCCAGACCCGTCCAGTGACTCAGAGCCGGAGACAGGACAATTACCCATATAAGCAAAACAGAACATGAACATGAAACATAGATGAAAATTCCCTCTAAACTGGTGATTCAAAGAAGAAATGGATAAACAAGAATGCCACAATACACCATTATAAGGGCGCTCAAATCGCAGTATCAAACTGCCTAAAGTTACAATTTTTTAGTGAAAACAAAATTCAAAACATCAATGTTAATGTATTTTATTTTCCAATTTTTTATTTTATTATTATTCATTTTTATTTAATTATATATCATAATATTTTTATTTTTTTTTAATTGTCTCCATATTATTAGCCACCATAATTGGAAAAGTTGTCTTGGATATTATTGAATAGAAGTTGATACACTGAGGTGATAGATAATTTTAATAATGAATTTGGGAGGATATGCATTGTTACGTGGTAAACCACACGTCCGGTAAGGACGCGAAGAAGACTGCTTTCATATAAGGAAGTAAATCAAGATGCATTATGCAAGTAATTAAAATGAAGAGACTTAAGTTAAACAACAACAAAAAAACATTTATTCTGTAAACAACATTACTTATACTTTACAAACAACATTATTAATAACCTCTTAACATTCCTACTCTGCATAACAAAATATCTCTCACAGTGTTTTAATTAATGTATTTAATTCCCGAACCTTATGTATTCTAATTAGGGTGAGAGAGAGCTAGAGTGCCAAACAGGCCATCGTGTAAAATATGTGTAAAATCACCTACCTTCATCATTGAAGATCACGAGCTGCTCCGATTGCCATCCCAGAACAGCCTGCGCGGTCCGCTGTTGACTCCGTCGTGCTTGCGACCTTTCGATACCACAGCACTCAAGCAAGGCCTCGATTTTCAAATTTCAAACTTCAAAATTGCTCTGTCTCTCTCTCCCCCCCTACAATGTGCCCCAGTCTATTATTGGTCAAGTCAATTAAAAGATACGCCTTGCAGCTCTATTATTGGCCAAGGCCCCCATTCAAATTTAAGAAATCTAATCTCATGTTTTTAGGCGTTGAAAGTTCTCACGAGAATTTTGCCATGAACCATGTGATAAATATTGACCTCTCGGGTCAGCAGTGTCAACCCCTTCTGTTCATTACAGGCACCTGATGCTCACTTGAAATTGAGAAGCCCCCCTTTCTCTTTCCAACCATGTCCGGTACAGCTGCTTTTGAGGGAACGTTATAATTATTACCTCGCTGCATAAGGGACTGTCTTCTCAGGTCTACTTCCTCTTTTAAAACTGTAATGTTACATTGTGATTGCAAATTTCAATGTAACAATTACCCTTCTTCCCCCCCAAAATTTAGTGGGAAAAAAGCCAATTACAAAGTAACCAGTTCTCAGTCACTGTAGCAATATCCGCTGTGTAGTTACGTCATTCCTCTTCCAACTACTGCATTTTCTGTAACAATATACTGCACGTACATATATATACATTTCACTACTACATAATATTATGGCAACAACATGCAAAATACTGTGTGTATACATATATACAACTCAAAATTATTCTGAAAGGGTTGCATATGTGTCGTTTCACCGTATTTTTTTGCAGTTTGAAAGTTCAGAGGCGTAAGCACCAGTTCGTTTGCTGTTGTTCTGCATCTTACATTCTGCAGCTGTATTGTCTGATGTATGTCATTTGTACTGTTCAGAGAAAAAAAAAAGGTTAAAACTTTGTACAATTGTTGCCATGTCATGCACCCGTGACCATATGTCACATAAAAATGTCCTCATGTTATATAAAGTGTTCACATGTTGTAGTTCCAAACTTCGGCTATGAAGTGGATACTTGTTCGTATCCGCGGCTAGCACATACGGTCCTCAATAGAATGATCTTGTCAATCGTAACTTGTTTCACACACTAATATGATGACATCACTGGAGTTTCTTAATCTTGCTTATAATTTTAATTTTAAAATTCTTCTTTTTTTTTATTTTAAACCTTATTTTACACCAAAAAATTTTTTTCTATATTTTTATTTTCATTAATTTCAAAATTATATTTTTATTTTTATTAATTTCAATTATATTTTTATTTTTATTAATTTCAATTATATTTTTATTCTCATCATTAAAATTTAAACTCCGGCACATAACTGGTCTTAAGGCACCAAAATGTTACGTGGTAAACCACACGTCCGGTAAGGACGCAAAGAAGGCCGCTTTCGTATAAGGAAGTAAATCAAGATGCATTATACAAATAGTTAAAATGAAGAGACTTAAGTTAAACAATAGCAAAAAAACATTTATTCTATAAACAACATTACTGATACTTTACAAACAACATTATTAATAACCTCTCTTTACAAACAACATTATTAATAACCTCTTAACATTCCTACTCTACATAACAAAATATCTCTCACAGTGTTTTAATTAATGTATTTAATTCCTGAACCTTATGTATTCTAATTAGGGTGAGAGAGAGCTAGAGTGCCAAACAGGCCATCGTATAAAATATGTGTAAGATCGCCTACTTTCATCATCGAAGATCACGAGCTCGTCCGATTATCGTCCCAGAACAGCCTCCACGGTCCGCTGTTGACTCCATCGCGCTTGCGACCTTTCGATACCAGAGCACTCAAGCAAGTCCTCGATTTTCAAATTTCAAACTTCAAAATTGCTCTGTCTCTCTCTCCTCCCCCCCTACAATGTACCCCAGTCTATTATTGGTCAAGTCAATTAAAAGATACGCCTTGCAGCTCTATTACTGGCCAAGGCCCCCCTTGAAGTTTAAGAAATCTAATCTCATGTTTTTAGGCGTTGGAAGTTCTCTCGAGAATTTTGCCATGAACCATGTGATAAATATTGATCTCTCGGGTCAGCAGTGTCAACCCCTTCTGTTCATCACAGGCACCTGATGCTCACTTGAAATTGAGAAGCCCTCCTTTCTCTTTCCAAACCATGTCCGGTACAGCTGCGTTTGAGGGAACGTTATAATTATTACCTCGCTGCCTGGGGGACCATCTTCTCAGGTCTACTTCCTCTTTTAAAACTGTAATGTTACATTGTGATTACAAATTTCATTGTAACAATTACCCTTCTTCCCCCGCAAAATTTGGTGGGATAAAAGCCAATTACAAAGTGATCAGTTCTCAGTCACTGTAGCAGTATCCGCTGTGTAGTTACATCATTCCTCTTCCAACTACTGCATTTTCTGTAACAATATACTGCATGTACATATATATACATTTTACTACTACATAATATTATGGCAACAACATACAAAATACTGTGTGTATACATATATACAACTCAAAATTATTCTGAAAGGGTTAGATATGTGTCGTTTCACCATGTTTTTTTACAGTTTGAAAGTTCAGTGGCGTAAGCACCAGTTCGTTCACTGTTGTTCTGCATCTTACATTCTGCAGCTGTATTGTCTGAGGTATGTCATTTCTACCGTTCAGAGAAAAAAAAGATTGAAACTTTGTCTTCGTACAATTGTTCCCATGTCATGCACCCGTGTTCATACGTCACGTAAAAGTGTCCTCACGTTATATAAAGTGTTCACATGTTGTAGTTCCAAACTTCGACTGTGAAATGGATACTTGTTCGTATCTGTGTCTGGCACATATGGTCCTCAATAGAAGGATCTTGTCAATCGTAACTTGTTTCACACACCAATATGATGACATCACTGGAGTTTCTTAATTTTACTTATAATTTTAATTTTAAAACTCTTTTGTTTTTATTTTAAACCTTATTTTACACCAAAAAATTTTATTCTATATTTTTATTTTCATTAATTTGAAAATTATATTTTTATTTTTATTAATTTCAATTATATTTTTATTCTCTTCATTAAAATTTAAACTCCGGCACGTAACTGGTCTTAAGGCACCAAAATGTTATGTGGTAAACCACACGTCCGGTAAGGACTCGAAGATGGCCGCTTTCGTATAAGGAAGTAAATCAAGATGCATTATGCAAGTAATTAAAATGAAGAGACTTAAGTTAAACAATAACAAAAAAACATTTATTCTATAATCAACATTACTGATACTGTACAAACAACATTATTAATAACCTCTTAACATTCCTACTGTACATAACAAAATATCTCTCACAGTGTTTTAATTAATGTATTTAATTCCTGAACCTTATGTATTCTAATTAGGGTGAAAGAGAGCTAGAGTGCCAAACAGGCCATCATGTAAAATATGTGTAAGATCGCCTACCTTCATCATCGAAGATAACGAGCTCCTCCGATTGCCATCCCAGAACGGCCTCCGCGGTCTGCTGTTGACTCTGTCGTGCTTGCGACCTTTCGATACCACAGCACTCGAGCAAGTCCTCGATTTTCAAACTTCAAAGTTGCTCTATCTCTCTCTCTCTCCCCCCTACAATGTGCCCCAGTCTATTATTGGTCAAGTCAATTAAAAGATACACCTTGCAGCTCTATTATTGGCCAAGGCCCCCATTGAAATTTAAGAAATCTAATCTCATGTGTTTAGGCGTTGAAAGTTCTCACGAGAATTTTTCCATGAACCATGTTATAAATATTGACCTCTCGGGTCAGCAGTGTCAAACCCTTTCATTCATCACAGGCACCTGATGCTCACTTGAAATTGAGACGCCCCCCTTTCTCTTTCCGAACCATGTCCGGTACAGCTGCGTTTGAGGGAACGTTATAATTATTACCTCGCTGCCTGAGGGACCGTCTTCTCAGGTCTGCTTCCTCTTTTAAAACTGTAATGTTACATTGTGTTTGCAAATTTCAATGTAACATGCATTATTAGTTGCTGTACTCAATAATTCCATGAAATGTGCTAATTTATAATTTTCACCACACATTTTATTGATTCTAAGAACCTGGTTTATTATAATATTTCTAAAAACTGTTATATGCAAACAAGAGTCAAAGTATTGAATTTTTGATGTATTAAATTTAAAATCTTGTCTTTTATCAAGTTTATAGCCAGATTACAATTTTGTAAATCTTAATTTAAATCTAAAAAGTTTGCAACATTAGAGTCATTATTACTTGCATTTAATTGTAAATTATTAGGGTAAAAGTTAAATACTATAATAATATTATTATGGGATATACATAATATATCATCAAAATATCTAAACGTGTATATTATGCAATCTAGGATTAATGTTCTTGTCCTAGAAGAATAAATACAGATTAGCTAATAATGGTGAGGCACACACCCCTTGTGGGATACCAAACTGTTGCTTAAAAAAAGTGCCACCATGTTGAATATAATTCTCATAGAGGGTGAAATTAAGTAATTTTTTAAAAAGGAAAGTTGAATATTTTAGGGTGATATTATATTTTTCAAAAATTAGTAAAATAATTCTATACAAATCATCTATATGAATATTATTAAACAAATCTTTGAAATCAAAAGTATAAATACTATGAATATTAGTAAGAGTTTTTAAATTCTTAACTAATTCAAAACTGTTTTTTACAATATGACAATTATTTGAGATATCATCCGACAAGGATACTTCATTATATATATATATATATACAGGGTGTCCCAAAAACATTGACCTCGGCTTTTATTCCTTAAATATTGATCTTAGACATATATAATAAATTACAAAGCTTAGACATATATAATAAATTATAAATTACAAAGCCAAGTAAAATAAGGTACAGAATTTCATGAAATCGATTAAAATTTTCAAGGGAATTAAATTTTAAGAAATACAAAATTTAAATTTTTATATGGCCCCATACAAAAAGATTTCCAATGAGTAAAATGTGCTCCATACACTAATAAGGTGGTGTACAAATTTTTCAGCATTTTATCATAAAAAGTCCCAGAAATATGAAAAGACAAAAATGCTGACTTAAACCACTTTTCAATACATCGACATGGGTTCTCGGAGGGGAAAAATCATGTCGGCAGATCGCGTTTCAAGGGTCATACACAAATTACGAAAGAAAACAATGATTACATAAATAAATAATAATTTTGCTATTTATTGGTACAAAAGTATCTACACTATGTAGAAATAATAACTTTACACAAAGATTACAAAGCTGGTTCAAAATGTTTTCCATCCATGCCAAAGATCCATTAAAGATAGGAGGCAGATATTATTTGCCTATGATATATTTCTGCATTGCATCATTTGCACTCTTGCTGTAAACATTTACATTTTAATTTGTGATTAATCCCTTACCAACTTTGTTTAAACATATCTCTGAGACTTTTTATGATAAAATGCTGAAATTTTGTACATACCCTTATTAGTGTATAAGGCACATTTTACTCATTGGAAATGTTTTTGTACAGGGGCCATATAAAAATTTAAATTTAATATTTCTTCAAATTTAATCCCCTGAAAATTTTTATCAATTTCATAAAATTCTGTAACTTTTCTTATGCAACTTTGTAATTTATTATATATGTCTAAAATCAATATTTAAGGAATAAAAGCCAAGGTCAATGATTTTGGGACACCCTGAATATATACGAGGGGCATTCTAAAAGTAAAGAATGTTTTGATCTGACAAGCCGCGCAGTTCTCCCCCCACTGCCGCGTCATAAACTTTCCAATTCCTTCGCGCCAGTCTGACGCTAACAGCCAGCCGCAACGGTTACCTATGATATATATGTTTATAGTGTGACTTTGAAAGTGTGACAAGAGTGTGACTAGTTGTGACTGTTTATAGTGTGACTTTGAAATGTGTGACAAAATTAAAGATCCCGCCATGTGTGAGGTTCGTAGTGTAATATACTTTGAATGCGAAAAAGCCCTATCGAAATTTACAGACAGATAACCAAGGTTTATGGTAATGTGATGAATGAAGCTTCAGTTGGAAAATAGTGCATCATGTTTAATGGCGAGTGAACAAATATTCATGATGAAGAACTTTCGGACTGACCTTCAGTTGTGACTGACGAACTCAAATCAAGGATTCAGGAAAAAATTCAACAGGATAGACGTTTCACTATAGATGGACTCAGTTCGTTCTTTCCTGAAATTTTAAGAACAGTTCTTTATGAAATTGTTAGTGGTGATTTGGGCTACCGAAAACTGTGTGCCAGGTGGATTCCTCGAGTTTTGACAGATGAACACAAACAGAAATTAATGGGAGCTGCACTGACTTTTCTCAGTCGGTACAACAAGGATGGCGAGGAGACCACATTGTTACTGGTGATCAGACCTGGATTTTGCATAAAACTCCAGAAACAAAGCGCCAGTCAATGGAATGGCATCATTCCCTATCCCCAACAAGACCAAAAGCCAAACAAATTCTGAGCACCAAAAAGATTATGGCTACAGTGTTTTGAGATCAAAAGGGCATCCTACTCATCGACTACATGCCTAGAGGGGAGGACCATAAATGCAGTGGCCTATTGTCAGACCCTTCACTGACTTCGCCGCACCATTCAAAACAAACGGTGGGGATTGTTGTCCTGAGGCATTGTGCTTCTTCATGATAATGCATATCCGCATGCTGCTGCGTTGACGAACAACTTGCTTCAGCAGTTTAAGTGGGAAGTTTTTGAACATCCTCCTTATAGCCCAGACATGGCCCCGAGTGATTACCATCTTTTCCCCAAATTGAAGGATTTTTTGGCTGGGTACCACTATGGAAATGACAATGAACTGAAAGAGGACGTTAATGACTGGTTCAACAACTTGGCGGTAACTGAGTATGCAGAAGGCATAGAAAAGTTGATGATATGCTATGACAAATGTTTAAATTTGTATGGCGACTACGTAGAAAAATAGCTAAGGTGTCATATGTGTTGTAAAATAAGTTTTATTTCATTATCTTAAATAAAAATATCTAGAGAAACAAACATTCTTTACTTTTAGAATGACCCTCGTATATATATATATATTTATAGTAATGATTTTATTTGCTTGTTATATTACCGAATACTTATGACTCATCCCCTATCAAATTCAAAGGTCGATAAAATATATATAAATAAAATATACAAAATTTTCAAAACAATTTGTCAATTGATTGTCACTAGCCTAAAAAGATAGACAATGGAGTCCAAGGATAAATCTATTGGATCCTGTGGATGTGCATGAAAAGGAAACTCATAAAGTTAAAGGTCATTTGGCGTTTTATTCAAAAAATTTTATTTTATAGTCTGTGGTCCCATCCTTCTGTTATTTATTTATCTTTTGAATGGAATGGAGATCTTTAACTCTTGATACATAGATGAAATTTCTTTTCAAAACTGAGTGAGTCTGTCACAAGCAAACCACAAAGGACTTAAACAAAACAAAACCATTCCTAGTCAGATATATATAGTATAGATATTGTACTTGGTGTTTCCTGATAAAGACATATAATTGCCAGATTGAGTGACATTCTGCTATTCGGACTACTTTTGAACCCGTATAATGACTTTTTGAAACATAAATTAACTAAAAAACTTATTTGAATTAGAAAAAAATCATCCAGGTGCATCTTTCCATGATTTGGAGTACATATGTACCATATTTTATGGCTGTATGGCACCTAGATTTTCTACTACAGACTTCACACACATATACACACATTTTCCTTTATTATGTAAGAAGGCCAAAGGCAACTTGTAAAAGTAGTATATACAAAAGCTAGTATATGTCCAAAACTGTTTACCCTCTTCTAGAAGGGACAGAAACTTGCAATTTGATACATGCATGGTTTGAATGGTGTAACTAACCAAAAAATTCCAAACATCCAAAAGAATATCCTAGGATTGCTGGGAGAGCAGGATTTTATTCTCCATATCTGGTTTATATTTGATGAAACCTCTCTAATGCATCAGATATGAATAACCATTATTGTATGAAAGTTAAAACATAGTTCAGTATTCAGCTTCATTACCCTACTATTTTCTCTACTAATTTTATTTGCATCTTTTCCCAAAAAATTCACTTTTCATTAGCGGAATCAAAAGTAGAAAAGAAAAAGGAAAAACGTCTTCTATAACCTCTCCTAAAAAATTTATAAATAAAGTAGAAAAAGAGATTGAAAGATCATGAATGGTTTTCTTCCCCATCTGCCCATTAAATTGCAAGTTTCTTTACAAAAATTTAGCTCAATTATTCTTTGTTTGGATGTCAATTTGGACTAAAAAGTTATGAAAATTTGAAAGTTTAAAAAATATTTTCTAAGCATACCTTGCAGTCCGCTATGGTATGTTTAGTTAATTGCAAAAATTACAACATTTTATTGAGATTGAATTGGATACACAGGCTTGTGACCAGTGCTTCTAACAAATTTTCAGGCCTCTATACAGTAAATGCACCCCCTACTACCCCCTATTTTATGAGTTATTGGCCCGGGGACCCAAGCCTACCGGTACCCTAAGCAAAACATTCTTTTGCCCCTACTTGTCAGTGGCCCTACTCACAATGGGCTTGCTTTTGGTTTATTCATCAGTTGATGCATACATAGTCTTTCTTTTCCGGTTTCTGCCTCCTCAGCATTTTTTCCATTGAGCCACTACATAACCATTGTGGCAAATAATAATTTTCTGAAAGGTTGCCTGGAATGTTTCCCACTGCAAATGATTTCTGCCAAAAGTGCAGAAAAGATTATTAAATGATGTTTAGTACAATGCACCAGCATGGATATAACTAGCAATGCATAAATATGTCTCCTTAGAAGTACAATAGATAGAAAAGTTTTGATTATGATTTTATTCATGTATTTCTATTCTCTTATATCCATAATTATAATTCAAAATTTTGTATTTTATACAATTATTTCCTATTCCCTATAGAACAAATTTTTTACTCTGTTCAGATTAATGTGAATTATATATTATTTCGCAATCATTCTTTTACTATGATTTTCAGACGAGAGTATAAAATATTTATTAATATGTGTATTATAGATGTTTTCATTTTTTAATATTTACGAAGGTATTTAGTTATAAATTATGGCTAAGAAAAGTTTTATACATAATTTAACAGCAATTATAAATTTGTCATATGTTATAATAGCAATCTAATCAGTATCGGATCATATCAGTCCTTTGGTAATCCTATGCTATCAGTTATTTGATACCAGTTCTTGTTTGGTTTCATGACATCCCTAGTTTGAACGAAGGACTATCGTCTGACACCAACACAGAGTTCTTCACAATTCATTCTTCATTCCATGCAATGTTTCAGAAGATATCTAATTGGTAAAAGCCCTATTAAATCCATAGCAATGCTGGGTACTTTTTCTGGTATCTCTTGTACAATTATATCTGACAATTTTTTTTTTTTTTTAGGATACTCTTGGAGAACCTCCAGCAAAAGAAATATCTTTGGAGGACCATTGCAAATACAAATACTTATTTAATTTTAGAGGTGTGGCTGCTAGTTTCAGACTAAAGCATCTGTTTTTATGCAAATCATTGGTCTTTCATGTTGGAGACGAGTGGTTAGAATTTTTTTATCCAAATCTAAAACCTTGGGTTCATTACATACCTGTTAATAAAGATCTTGCTAATGTAGAGTAAGTATTCCATATATTAATTTCAACTTATCATTATTATTGCTTTGAGTTTACTCATGACTTTCTGTGCTAGCCCATGATACATGCCTACCAATATGCAGATAATTGTGTTTGGATTATCTGGCTGGATATCAACTTGCATTGAAAAGTGTTAAAATCTACTGGTTTATTTTCCTTCTGAATGTTGAGTAATTTAGATCTCTATCTCATAACTAGGGCTAAATCAGAAATAATCTTAAAATTTGATATATTTTGTTTAAAATCAAGTAACTTAATAAGTTATATTAGCATTAGAAGGCCTGACATCTCATTATTATATTTAATCCTCTCAATAACATAAAATGTCACATCTCTGGTTCTAATAGTAAAAATATTTGTTATTTCTCCAAACTTAAGAATAACTGTATATACTTTTATATCTGTCAATTGTTGAACTTTTAAAAACTTCTATCTGTTAATACCTTGCTAAGTTATCATTTTACAAATACAGTTTTCTTCTACAAAGATTAAAGCAGTGACGTTACTCAACCTGTTTTCACCTGTTTCCAAAAAAGTTTTGTTAAAATATGAATGAATTCAGAAAATGCTTGTTAATTGACTGGAATATATATTTTGGTCATAATAAATTTTTCTACCCAACTTTTAAATCTGTAATAAATGTTGCAAATGATTACATACAGTAAAGCAGTTTCATGATAGGTAAAACTAAAATAATGCCCTGCATTATTAATTGATTTGAAATGCATGCTTCTATAAAAAAAATCTGAAATTCTTGCTAAGAGTTTTGTGCTTACTGATTATCTCATTTCTGTACTGTGTTGATGAGCAGCAGTTACTGTGAAACCATAGCCATGAGTGGTGTTGGATGATCAGTTTCTTTGCAAAAACATTTTGACATTCCCAAACTTCATTATTTAATCACCACATATATGTAAGAAAAAATTGAATAGATGCTTATAGATAAAGTATTTTCTTAACTGCACCATTAATGAAGAAACTGCATCATCAGTGTAATGCAGAAGGAGAAATTACCCTGATTTTATCTATTCATATCTCGAAAATGGATCATCAACAGACTCACATACTTTATCACTGATTTGTTAAACTTTGGGAACAGATTTATGGTTAAAAATATTTCAGATTTTGTACATCTTTAATATACAAAAGTAAAAATTTGATAATATACTTTCAAGCTCAATATCTCTATAAGCATATGACTTGTTTTGATGAAACTTTTTCAGTGAATGATACAAAGTTCAGGGATTGGTGCAATATAAGTTTCATCCTCAAACATCTACCGGCAGCACAATGGTAATTCAAATACCTGTTTTTGTCTGTCTGTAATGACTTCTTATAACTCAAACATGGATCAACTGATTTACATACTTTTATTGATCCCTTAATCCCAAATAACAGCAGGTTTATATATTTTGAATTTTGTACTGTATTAATATATAAAAATGAAAATTTGAAAATACACTTTTAAGTTAAGCATCTTTTGTAATACATGATTTAATTCAATGACACTTTTCAGGCAGTGATGCTTAGTCCATTCAATACTCTGTCCATTCAATATGAGTTTTATCCTCCTACACCTACTTGCAAAACAATGGAAATTAAAACACCTTTTATTTCTGTCTGTATTGACCGCTAATAACTTAAAAATGGCTCAACCAATTTACATTCATTTTTTCTTTCTTTGCTGGTTAAAAGAACTTAATTGGAAATGTGTTTATAGCAAAAAAATATTTAAGATCTTGTACTGCATTGTTATATAAAACTAAACATCCAAAAATATGCTTAAAAGCTAAGGAAGGATCTTCAGAAATATTCAATTGATTTTAATCATATTTTTTCAGAAAATGAGATATCTAAGAAAATATATATCAGTTTTGTAAATATAAACAGCTAGAACTAATAAAATAAAACAATTCAAAAGAGTGCACTGAAAATGGGTGAGAGCACTGTAGTCAACTATGTGCTTAAACAATTTTATATATTAATTATTTAAAAATACTATACTTTGAAAACTTAAAATTATCTTAACCACTATATGCTGAAAATCCATTTGAAAATTATCAATGGCTTTTTTTTTTAAACTGAGATTTTCGTGTAATGTGATTTTTAAAGGGAAATCAGATTTATTCTTTCTGAAACTCCCAAATACACAAACGGATACTTCGCCATATTGTTTCTGTGACTAAGTCTACTTCATAAACTACTTAAGTTTAATGGTAGTCATTATTAGAGTGTTTCTTCATCTTGATATTGCTTAAATTTAGGTAACTGTCATGTTATTCAAGGAAAATGCCTCATATATTTTAGTATTATATATGACTTTTTTCTGTGAAGATTAATTAATAGAACCATGTTTGACCCAAAATGGTGGATCCATTAGCCTTGCCCAAGAAATTTTCATTCATGAAACGTCACGTCCCATATCCAATCATTATCTAAAGTTACTCTGTTTATAAAGGGTTGAAAATGGAGGATGCAACAGCCACACCTTTCTAGAAGCAAGTTATAGTTCTAGCTTATCAACCAGGGCAGAGTTTAACATTTGGGTGGTCCTAATACCATGCTTCTTTCAATGCATCATAAAGGCTAGATGATTTCAGCTTCTAGATATGTGTTTTAATGGGAAAATACTTTGAAACGTCTCATTTTAAGTAAGTAAAGTCGAAAGCCCAGACCGTCCGGCTCATCCTTGGACATAGAGCAGCAAAGTGAGTGGCCGGAAGTAAGTAAAGTGTAACAGTTTTCTAAAAAGGGCATATATATTCGTAAAGTTATTTTAAAAAATATAATTATTTAAAATATCTTTAAATTAGATTTTAACCAGGGGAGGTTCAGCTTCTGAGCTTCAATGGACGCTACACCACTGATATCTTCTAATCTATGAGAATATAAGTAGTATGGGTATATCTTCCAATACATTTTTGCTCTTTCATTTTGGCATATATTGATTCAATTTCATATTTTTTGTAACTTTATTTACAAACGGGACCAGAATGTTCCATTCTTCAGATCTGCCTATGAAGATAATTTTATATAGTGAGAACAGAGATTCTTACACTTCCTTTTAGAAGCATTAATTTAAATATTTTAATAGAATGTTTTGAATAACAATGTTATTTAGAATACTATAGGAATTTTCACATGATTGTGAATTTTAAATTTCTTTATAATGTATATTCCGTACGAAGAATGAGTATACTGCTAGTCTCTATAAATGAAATAACTTTTCTTTTCTTGTTGCAAAATATATTTTTAGTATTTATATATACTAATCGCCAAGTGTCCATCTCAGTCTGTCATACTTTTTTTAGGCACTTCATTCATAGAGACTTGCAATCTGGTACATGGGTTGATCTTTCGATAAAACCCCCTGGAAAAATCAGAATTTTTTGATAATGTTCTGTTAAGAGGTGCTCCACACCAAAATGTTTGAACAGAGA
Source organism: Amaurobius ferox (assembly GCA_951213105.1). NCBI lineage: Eukaryota > Metazoa > Arthropoda > Arachnida > Araneae > Amaurobiidae > Amaurobius > Amaurobius ferox. The sequence continues at coordinate 116,538,332 of OX578142.1, read as the reverse complement.
AATGATAGATGAGATAGAGACTTCAAATTTGGTATATGGGTAAATCATTCGAAAGGAAGAAAGTGTGTAATTTCAGATTTCCAATATATGCTACTTTAGGGGGTTCCACACACCAAAATGTTCTATTTTCTGAATAAATTAGAAATGCCTGCTTTAAAATTTGGTAGAGGCTTGATATTTGGTATATGAACTAATAATCTGATAAAGAAAACTCAAGAAGAATAAACTTTTTCAAGAATGTTCATTTAAGGGGGTGGGTACTCCATACAAAAGCATTCGACAGGTGAAATGATAGAAAGAGCATGCTCTGAAATGTGATAGAGACTTCAAATTTGATGTATGGGTAGATAGCTTGAAAAAAAGAAAGTATGCAATTGGAGTTTTACAATACTTGCAACTTTAGGGGTTTCCATACACCAAAATATTTGCCAAATAAATGAGAAATGTTTCTTTTAAAATGTGATAGAGGCTTGAAATTTGGTACATCATCCAATCATTTGATAAAAGAAGAAAAGAGTTTCTCAAAATTTTCTTTTAACCCTTTGTAGATGGCGCCATTCTGGATCTGCTATGGCCCAAAGAAGAGCCGTTTCTCTTCCGAACTTTTCCCAAGGAATATCACATTTTTTGCACTAAGCCAAACTCTAAAAAAAAACATCACCCATTCAACACAGCATTCTACATTTTCTGGAATAAAGGAAATACTTATTTTGCATTTGATGCAAACAATTGTTCCACACAAATTGTCTTTTATTTAAATATTACAAATTTAAATCATTAATTAACTTGATTAAAATGGTTATTTATTATGCATGAAAGATATCCAGATGAATGTACTCAAAACTTTATATAGCTAATGGAGATTAAGTACAATTTTTAAGAAGAAAATAGCATTGTCATTTTCACGAATTAATATGTCTTTTACTTATGATTGATATATTTCAAAACATGGAACCACACACAGGCCAACATTGCAATCTATGCATTCATAATAAGCTGTCCATGTGCTAATCAATAATACCAAAGTTCCACGAATCTTCACTGTCTGTATTACTTTCATGTGCATATATTCTTTCATATGTAGAAAATATTTTGACCCAGCGATTATTTTTTCCGAAATTACCTTACAAAATCACTACCGTACATTCCTCTAAAACCCAAACTTGAACAAAAATACTCTCTTGCATTCCCGTATTTCACCAACGCAGTCATTAAACTAAAACCAAAACGAGAACCCATACTCAATTATAACATAACAAAGTCTATAAGAAATTATCTCTTTGTTTATATGACAAAACCATGTTTTACTGCTCTAGATGAAGCGATGATTCATTGGGACCCCTTTATACCAAGGTCAAGTGTTGGTAAAATATGTTAGAAATGTTAGAATGGGCATTTAGTGCCATCTAATATTAAAATAAATTCAAATAAAAATGTTCCATATGAAAATGCACATTGGTGTCCATTGTCCTTTAAGGATAAATATATCCTCGAAGCAAATGCATGAATATCATCTTTGAATGTAGTCGACGCACAGACATGTTTGGTGTCCGCAAAGGATTAAGGGAGAGGATGCTCCACAATGTTTGAACAGTGAAATGATAGAAAAACTTACTTAACGATGAGATAGAGACTTAAAATTTTATGTATGGGTAGATAATTCAAAAAAAAGAAAGTGCACAATGTTAGTTTTTCAATATTTGCTACTTTAAGGTTTGCCAGTGGTGCACACCCCCCTCCTTGGGCTGACAAAGCAAAAAGCGAAGGACGCTGTTAGCACAAGGGAGAACTAGGTCTGCCTTCGAGAAAGTACCAGTGCTCTGAAGAGTGACGTCACAGGCACCTCCCTGGCCCTATGTAAAGAGTGAATGGCGGGGAAGCGGCTGTTCGCTCGAAAACTTGAGGATTTCGTTTACCCAGTGAGAAAATTGTGGAAGTGAATAAATAGATCGTGCCAACGCTTCGCGAATTAAGTGTTGCTGTGAGTTGAAATAAAGTGCGACGTTACTACACAGGGTGATAACAATGAATTGGTAGTTTCGGAATGAGGGCCTGCGTGGTGAATAGCTGAATTTAATAATGGTCCTGAACTTTCAACTGATCTAACAGTGAAATGCATCTTTAATGATCAGTGTGTGTGTTTATGTGCGTATTTCGGCTATATAGCAAATTTTGTTCTTGAATAACTGAGGAGCAAGGTCAAAAAAACGACAATGAGTGAAAATCGAAAAGAGCTAAGTCAACAGACACTGGGAAATTATTTTTTTTAAAAAAGTAAGATTGAAAATAGTGATGTTCCCAAGGACGTTTCCCTGAGCTCTGGTTACATTGATGAGACTGCAGTCGAAGCAAGCAACAGCCGTGAGCCCGGGCTGTCTTCAAACGCTTGTGAGGAGGTAAAGGTAGGCCAAAACACAATATCAAACACAGTTGAAATGGAAATTCTGGCTGCAAATATTTCTAATTATGTCAAGAAATCTAACCTCACTGATAAAGATAGGATAACAGCGCTAAAAAATCTTTGGAAACCATATGCAAATTACAGTTTTCCTGCTACTGTCACTAGTGCTGTATCAAATCAAGGAAAACCTCACCACACTCGGAAGTTCTGCTCATCTTGGCTGAGTAAGCATAACTGGCTAGCTTACTCAAAGACAGAGGACAGTGCCTATTGCAAATTTTGTGTTCTCTTTGCACCCCATGAAGTCAGTTTAAAATCGACACAAGCTACAGGTCAACTTGTTTCAAAAGGATTTAATAATTGGAAGAAGGCCTTGGAGAAGTTCAGTCAACATGAAACTTTTTTCTATCATAAGGATTCAGTTCTCAAAGCCAATGAGTTCTTAAGGGTCATGGAAGGAAAAACAGTTCCTGTGAATCAAGTAATGGACAGAGGCAAGCAAAAACAAGTTTTGCAGAATAGAGCTATTCTTAAACCTATTATCAAAACAGTGATTTTTTGTGGAAGACAAGGGCTGGCCAGGAGAGGGCATAGAGACTGTGGGGATTTGGACGTATTGTCAGAACCGTGCCAAGGCGAAGGAAATTTTAGCGCCCTTTTGCGACTCTGAATTGATGCAGGAGAAGAAATACCGAAAACTCATCTACAAGGTTGTGCAAAAAATGCAACTTACATAAGTTGGAATATACAAAATGAGATTATTTCAGCATGCAATGATTCCATTGTGAAGCACATAGCAACTGAGGTGAATGAGGCCAAATGTTTTGTGGTTTTATGTGACGAAACCACATATATTGCAACGGTAGAGCAAATGGCACTTTGCGTTCGTTATTTGAAGCAGTTTGATACAAATGATAAGTATAAAATTGAATTTAAGATAGTGGAGAACTTCTTTAAGTTTGTGCCCCTGACTGAAACTACAGGTCGAGCAATTGCAGATGCTGTTCTTAAAGGCCTTGCAGACTGCAACATTGATACGTCTTTCCTCCGTGGACAAGGGTTCAATGGAGCTTCTGCAATGAGTGGGGAATACAATGGCGCCCAAGCAATTATATATGAGCAACACCCCAAAGCCCCCTACATTCATTGTGCATCACACTGTTTGAACTTAGCCATAACTTATTCATCTAGAGTTCCAGATATCCGAAACAGCTTTGAAATAATAGGGAAAATCTCTAGATTTTTCAATACACCAAAACGAAACCTTGTTCTCACCAGCAAAATTAATGCAGCTAATCAGGGAGAGACAGAAATCAGTGCCAAAAAACTGAAGAAATTATGCCCTACTCATTGAGTGGAGAGACATGATGCCGTTACGGTTTCATTGTTTGATCAAGTAATTGAGGCTCTGGAGGAGATTACTACCTGGAATGACAAGGAGACATCAACAGAGGCTCATACCTTGTTATGTTCAATGTTAACATCACAGTTTGTCATAGCACTTTTTTCAGCTGACAGATTACTCAGCTACAGTGTTTGTCTGAGTGAAAAGCTGCAGGAAGTTAACCTTGATCTGGCAACTGCTGTGAGTGACGTAGAAGACATTTTAAAAGCTATATCTATAATTTGAGAGAACGCAGAGAACGAGTTTCACCATCTGTTTGAACAAGCTATTAAGAAGCTGGAACAGCATGGAGAAAACATTACTCTACCACGCTGTGCCACCAGACAAATTTATAGATCAAATTTCAATGTACAGACTCCTGAAGAATACTACAGACTTTCTATTTTCATTCCATGGATTGATAATTTCATCACTCACCTCCATGAAAAATTTCTCAAACATAAGGAATTTCTACAAAGTTTTGCATCTGTCGTTCTGAATGGAAGGCAGCCGACACTGGAAGAAAACGAGAGATTTGTTGCCTTATCAAGGAAATTTGCAGATGATTTAGGACCTAGATCAGATAATACTCTAAAAGCTGAACTACATGTGTGGTACATGAAGGTCTCTGCATTGAATAAGAAAACTAAAAGCCCAATCGAACTGCTTAACTTTTGTGACCAAAGGATTTTTCCTACTGTGTTTGAACTTTTAAAAGTGTATGCCACCCTCCCAGTATCAACAAGCAGTGCTGAGAGGTCATTCTCCACAATGAAGAGGTGGAAAACTTACTTGAGAAACAGTATGAGTGAAACCAGACTGAATGGACTTGCGCCAATGAACATTCACCGTGAAGTGAAAATTGATCCAGACCAGATAATAAATGCTCTGGCTACAAAGAAGAACAGGAGGCTGGACTTCATTTTATGAATATGTATAGATCATAATTGAATAATATAACAATATGTAATCATGAGAGAGTGATTGAAAACAAGTATACAGTATAAGCAGACCAGAACAAATAATTTTATCTTCATCTATTTCTTAATTTGTGTTGTATTGTATAAATATCTACTACTTCTTCTTCTAATCATTTAATTCTCTTGCACTGCACTGAAGAATTGTTAGTAATTTGATAAAAATAAATGTACAAAAAAAGACAACCGCCTTGTTAATTGATATGGCCTCTGACCATTTTTTCTCGGAAAATTTATCGAGGAGTCATCCTCCTTCATAAAAATTTTATGCACTACTAGCACCCCCCTTAGGAATATTCTAGGTGCGCCACTGAGGTTTGCCATACACCAAAATGTTCAATTTCTCAAATAAATGATAAATATATTTTCTTAAGTAAGATGAAGATTTGAAATTTTTTACACAAGTCAATTATTCAATAAAATCCTTGGAAGAATAAGATTTTTTTCAAAAATATGTAGTAAAGTGGGTGGAGGTGAAGGGGGTTCCACCCAAAAGGTGAAATGATGGAGAGATATAGTTTGAAAGGAAGAAATTGTACAATTTCAATTTTTCAATATTTACTTCTTTATGCATGCCACACACCAAAATGTTTTATTTGCAGAATAAATGAGGAACGCTCTTTTTTAAATGAGATGTAGACATGAAATTTGATATACAGGTCAATCGTAAAAATCAAGTTTTTAAAAATGTTCTGTAGAGGTGTGTGGGGGGGCTCTAATCCAAAATGTTTGAAAGACGAAATGAGATGTAAAGACTTGGCACGGATTAAACAATCTATAAAACCTCAAACCTCAGGAAATAGCCATATTTTTCAAAAATGGTCATTTATAGGATAGGATGTTCCACACCAAAATTTTTGAATATGAAATGATATTAAAATGGACTGTGCAATGAGATGGAGACTATAAAATTAGTGCAAGGATAGATTGTTAAATAGAAATAAAGTGTATAATTTCAGCTTTATAATATTTGCTTATTTAGGGATGCTGCAAACAGTGGCATATTTTGATATTTAATTTAGAGGGATGGTCAATTTTAAATTAAGTGTATACCAATATCAAGGGGTATAAGTTAGAAGTCTGCATGAGTTCGTGCCTAGCCCGTAGGCTTAGGCCCGACCTTGTCTACGGGCTGAGCTCGGTCTAAGTTTTATTAAATTCAGATTGGGTCGAGCCATGTCAAAATAAATGAAAATCCAAAAATAGATCAAAATTGATACATAAAGATTTAATATTACATATGAAATAAAATTCTCAATTAACGGATTAAAGTCTCCCTGTCCCATATTAAGTAATAAAAGTTTTCTTTGCACAGTGAGCACAGATGGGTTAATTAGAAACGGATATAAAAAAATTATAAGTTCAGATAAGAAATGGAAGACTTGTTTATTTGATGACATTCCGAATTATCATGCAAATACTATAATTTTCACATGCATCCTGCAATGCTAAAAAAATATGGTATGTAGAGTATATACGTGCATCATATATTTTTAGTACTGTATCATCCATTTCAAACTCTAAATGACATAAAATACACTCTAATGTATACTATTTAACAAAGAAAGAATAATATATTCTAAATGAATACCATGACTAAGTAAATATCAGTTTTATAACATTTCTCTGGATTCATAGACATAGAAATATTATTAATTTTATTTTTAATTCCAGTTTTTTAATACACACACTTTAATGTTGTACTTGGGTTAGTCTGCAAAACACACATTGAAGTTACATATATATATTAATACTAGAATTAGAAGAGCTCTTTGGTTATCCCTTAACAGAAAATAGAATGGATAGAAAACTTTCAGTAAGTGGAAAAAGCCTCTAGTACATTTTTTTAACACTTTCCAACATAGTTGTAAAGTGTTTATGACTTTGTCCATTCTGTCTGTCTGTTCACATAAGTGCCTTAAATATGACTTTATCAAAATGAAATTTTAGTATGTTGTTGAGCCAGTTTGTGGGACATATGGGAATGTAAAAGAATAATATCACCCAATTAGTTTTGGATTTAACCCGGGTTGAAAAAATGAAATATATTGAACCCTATAGGACCTAATTTTTCAAACATTTTTTAAGTGGAGTTAAAATTCACAAATTGCTTCGAAAATTTTAGAAAATATTCAAATTATCACATAAAATGTGTTGTTGTTGTTGAAACCCAGACCGTCCGACCTACCAGAAAGGTGTAAGGTAACTGTTTGGACGGTCGGGAAGTGCCACCCAATTTAGACCGGAACCCAGTGGGGGAGGCATCCACAGGGACCGTACCCTCCTTCCCCTACCACCAACCTCTCGGAAGGACTTTCGGACCCACATGTTTAACGTGATCGTACTCCGCATGAACACGGCGGCAGTTTTGGCAGTGACTGGAATCGAACCCGGGCCTACCGAGTGCAACTCCAGCGCGCTAACCAATAGGCTACCGCGCCCCACATAAAATGTGTAAAACAATTTATCAAAATATGTTAAGTAGTTTTTTAAATAAAAATTGAAATAATAATTACACCCATATTATATGAAATAATAATTGAAATAATAATTACACCCATATTTTTTCCCGGCCACACACTCTGCTACCATTAACCTTAGGGTTGGTCGTGTGGTCTGGGTCTTCAACCCATATTATATGAAGAGATCGCGTGACTCACTGCAAAATAAAATATGGCATCCATTTTTTTTTCGCTGTGTCAAAATCATGATTTTTAAGGAATGTTTATGTTTAGTGTTGCATCTATCCTGAAACCTCTTTATTTTTGCATATTATCTGTATATATAAATTCTGTACATATGCAGTTACTACATTTTTTATTTTAAATGATCATTGAACTTTGATTATTTCTACAACAAAGTCTAATTATATAGGTGCAGAATGTAAACAAGTGATTGTAAGATGAGTTGTATAAGAATTGCTGAATTTTTTTCATGCAAAATTATTTAGCTCTAGAGTCTGGAATATCTATATAAGTAAAATTGAAAATCTATATGTTTATTTGTGTATTTGTCTCATCATCACAAGAGAACGGCTGCACCAAATTGAATAAAATTTTCAAGTTAGACTTAGAATAGCCCTATTTAAAATTTGTCCATGTTTCGAATTTTTAATACTAGGGGTTATCGAGATATTAATAAAAAATGCACTTTTAAATCTTCCATTGAGATAGCATTATGCAAACAAAATTTGTTGTGCAAAATTATTTGAAAAAAAAAATATCATGTTGCTAAGCGATGGAATTAAACTCAATGAGTTATTACAGCAATAAATATTTTTCAATTTAAATCATAAAGAAATATATATTAAATAAATTTTATCGGATTTACATTTTTGATTGAATTACAGCCTTTGGATTTAGCGTGTATAAAGATTATAGATATTTTCAAATTTTTGCACAATCTGTTTTATTTTGAAATTTGATTATTGAAATTTGTTTTATTTGATCTGTTTTTTTTTTTTTTATGTTTTGGTTGCTTTTGACTGTGAGTCCAACCATCTTACTTAATAACAAATTTAGCAACTTTTTTAAATGTGTCCAAATTGCTCAAATATCGCCAAATTAACAAAAATATCTCCAAATCGAAAAAACTGTTGTCAAATTGATAAATATGACACCAAATCAATGAAATTAATTGCATTTTGAAAGATAATAATATTGTAATGATGTTTCTGTAGCGTTTGTCCCTTAGTCCAACTGTCCCACTTTTTGACAAATTTGGCGACTTTTTAACATGCTGTCAAATTAATGAAAATGCTGCTGAATTGATGAAATAATACTAAATTAATGAAAATGACACCTAATTGATGAAAATTCAATATTTTTCAAAATTAAGTTCCATTTTCCTGATAACCCTTGTAACTTTGTGAGAATTAAATAATAGTGTTTGTAAATTTGTTAACAAATGGGACCAGGATGTTTTTTCCTTCAGATCTGCCCGTACAGATAATTTTGTATAGCGAGAACAGATATTCTTATGCATCTTTTAAAGATAATTAAATTAAATATTTTAATAAAATGTTTAGAATAAAAATGCCATTTTAATATTATAGGAATTTGCACATAATTGAAGTCTTAATTTCTTTATATTATATATTCCATGCAAAGAATGGGTATACTGCTAGTAAATGAAATGAATGAAATATTTATTGATTGAGAGGCAGACTATTTATATTCCAATGATGTAATTGACTAAAGTTTATTTTGTTTAACTAGAATTGTCTTTTTCAATGACGTTTTAAGTTTTCAAGTATAATAAATTACTGTAGTACTGTAATGATAGTTTTAATATCAATGCCGAATGTATCGCATTTTAGAGATATTAAAATAAAATTGCACTTCAGTTGGAAAGTGTTTCATAATCAATGCTTTATGCTTGATTCATCTTTCTTGTTTATTCTTTCATTCATTTACCCTGTCCTCCAAACTGCACACCCTCTAAGATTATCTCATTCATACCCTCAGACAGGCGAGCTATTATATAGGATATCTGCAAGGCAAGCAATCCATAAACTAGGGGGTCCAAGGGCCTTTTGTCACCTTACTTACTCTCATAGTCCCATCAGATGTCAATCATTTGAAAAAAGAACTGCTCATCGCTTGAGCAACCAGGTGCTATTTTAAATGAAAGATATTTTTTTTAACTGAAGCATCCTCTTAAAAGTATATACTAAAAGAAATTAATTTGTGTCAAACTGGAATTAAGAAAATAATTCCTTACATTAGACTCTATATTATTCAAAACATCCTAACTAAAATTGAAAATTCAAAAATGTAGAAAGTATATGAAGTTGTCATCTTGGAGCTGCTTTTAAGTGGTGATTTTTAACACTTTACAACAAAGTTGAAAAGTGTTTATGACTTTGTTCATTCTGTCTGTCTGTCTGTCTGTCTGTCTGTCTGTCCGTTAGCACGATAACTCCCATAAAAATGAGTTTATCAAAATGAAATTTTAGTATGTTGTTCAGACGGTCTGTAGGACCTATGGGAATATAAATAAATAATATCACCCAATTAGTTTTTTATTGAACCCGGGTTGAAAAAATGAAATACATTGAACCCTATGGGACCTAATTTTTCAAACATTTTTTAAGTAAATTTAAAATTCACGAATTGCTTCGAAATTTTTAGGAAATATTCACATTATCCCATAGAATATATAAAAAAAAATTCAGTAAAATATGTTAAGTAGTTTTTTAATTAAAAAAATTATTTAATATAGGGAAAAAAACAAATTCAATTAAATTCTGACTTTGGGATATCTTCCAGAAAGAAAAGAGAGAGATATTATATAATAAATATCTCTCCATTTGTTTAAACGTTTTGCATATGGGAGTGGCTTCATATTTTAAGATAAATTTGGTAGATAACAATTTTTCATTTTTTTTAAATTTTATATAACTCTTCATGATAAATTTAATTGATGGCATTTTAAATGCACTTTCCTACGTCCTAGAGAGTTAAAATTTGGTACACAGCTTAAATTTGTTGAACATTTTATTCGACAAAAATTTGATGGATCTTTAAATATAGATTATACATTTTTTTCGAAATGGCCTGAAAATAATCCCCGTTCACTTCTATAAATCATTGGTGTAATATTGTTAAAAATTCTGATGTGGACAGCACATGTCTTTCTCTGCAGACTCATATTCGTTCTCTTTATTTATTCAATGATAATTTGAGTTTATCTGCACAACATAAGTATTTTAAATGACATTGAATTTACACGTTAAACTTAAATTTGGTTCTCATTTGATAGCTGGACTTATTGTCAAAGGTGGCGTAGCGAAAATGCGAAAAAACTAGAATAACTCAAGAACGGCTAGTCCTAGAGTAATGGGGTTAGTCTTATTCTTTTTGTTGTCAAAAATCACATATAAAATAGGAATTTATTTGATATAATTGAGCACACGTAGTCTTTTATTTTTATATATAACGATTTTTGCTGGCCATTTCGCAAAAATAGCCCGTTCCTTTTTCCCGAATCGTAGTAGAATAACCTACAAATGATTTATATACAAAATTTTGTTAAATTTGGTATATAAATCTCTTGTAGGTTATTGAAATATTATACTCTAAATTTTGTTAAATTTGGTTCATTAGTTTTTAGCTAGAGTGGATAAAGGCAATTTCTGCGGCCATTTCGCAAAGAAGGCAGATTCTTTTATTACGAATCGTACTATAATCTAATGAACATCAGGATTTCCCACAAAAAACATACCTACCAAATTGTATGAAATTCGGTCCATTAGTTTTTCAATTAGAGTGGATGTAATATCCACACAGACACACAGAAACATACACAGATACACCCTTACACACACAGACGTCTTCCTAAAAGTAGTTTTTTCGTGTTCTAGAAGTCCCAAAACGTGTAGATACTTTGAAAATTCGAGTTCCGATCCTCGGCACGATTCCAATACTTTGAGTACATACACATACACATATATATTATCTGTGTATTATCTGTGTATCTAAATTCCGTGCCTATGCAATTACAATAGTTGTGATTTTAAATGATCCCTAAACTTTTATTATTTCTTCAAGGAAGCCTAATTTTAACATATGCAGAATGCAAATATCTCAAGCGATTGTAAGATGAATTACATAAGAATTGCTGAATTTTTTTCACACAAAATTATTTAGCTCTGGAGTCTGGAATACAAGTTATATGAATGAAATATTCATTGATTTTGCATAAAGAATCAGATGATTTATATTTCGATACAGTTTTAAATATTTAAGTATAATAAATTACTGTAGTTCTGTGATAATGTAAAAGATATTACCACTGAATGAATCACATTTTAGAAATTTTTAAATGAAATTACATTTCAGTTAGAAAGTGTTTCATAATCAATGCTTATGCATGATTGATCTTTCTTGTTATGTTATGGTGCTATTATAATGCAAAGGAATTTGTAATTATTTAAAATTTTAAGAACTTTTAGATTTTTAAGAAGAATTTTAAGAAATTATTCGAAAATTCAACCCCTGGAAAGGTTTGGAAAAATATTCAACGATTTTGATATTTTTTTTTTCTTGTTATTATATATTGCCCATAAGGCAACTTTTCTGCACTAGCCATAGTTTAAATTAGATAAAAAATTTCTTTTGACCCAGCCTAATATATACCTCTGAAACAAATCGCTATGAAAACCAGTTATTAAAATTTGGAGCACTGGATAGAAGTTATGTAAAGGAAAGAATTTGTACTTTATACTTACTTTGACTTTTCAAAACAGTCTTCAATTACACTTCTGTTTCCTTTATCTGAGACGTTTAAAACTTGTATTATATGTAATCAGTGCAAATCAGTTTAGAATGGAAATTCTAATGATTTTTACAATATTTGTGAAAACTTTTTTAATAATAATAAAGAACATCGAGTTCATTTTTGAAATGTGTATTATGAGATTTTGAAAGACAAAAATTCATAATTTTAATTTATATTTTTAGGGATCTTGTAAATTTTGCAATTGAAAATGATCATTTGGCTGAAAGTATTGCTGAAAGGTTTGTATTTTTTTTTTCATATTGTATTTATTTTGTACATGTGGGTTTTACTTCAATATTTTTATAAACTTATAGTTCCAATTCTAATATTTATATATATAATACAAAATTAATTTTTTAGTATGACTTTTTTCAGGGGATACAATTTCATTTGGAATCATTTAAGAATGGAGGATGTTCTATGTTACTGGAAGAATCTTTTGCTTGAGTATGCAAAGTTGCTTAAGTATAAACCAAAGAGGAATAGTCAGTTCAAACTAATCACTCTTCGAAAATCTTGATGAAAACTTATTTGCAATTAATTTTAAATCTGTAATGTTTAGTTGCATCTTAATTTATATAAAATATTTTTAAATATTTTGTAAAATTTTTATCATTTACAGAGGCGGATTTAAGAGAAATGGCTCAGTAGGCAAGAATCTTAGTGGTGCTAAATGCAGTGGCATAGGCAGGAGGGCACAGATGGGGTGGAGGCCCCCATTTTTTTGTTTTAAAGTGAATTTTTAAATTCCCCCCCCCCCCATCCCAAAAACAATCTTGCCTACGCCACTGCCTAATACCAGGGTCAAGCTGTCAAGGTGCGGAGCCTCAATAAAATTTGGAAAAATAGAGTTCAAAAGATGTGTACTAGAGTGGTATAGAATCGAAATGAGATACTTGGAACTATACTCCAAATAAACATAATGTATGTTGTTTTTCTTACATTTATCTCCATCTATGTTCTTCTACTAGTAACCTAGAACAATGTAGATGGAGATAAATGCAAGAAATTACTATGCATGCTCATTAAATATGCATACAGCTTGTACACAGACATTTACATGACAAAAACAAACACAATTCAAACTGAACACATAACATGTTTTATTTTATCAGTAGTAAGGATTGGTGCGTCACCAGTCCAGCAGAAAAATCTTAACTAAATGAATAAGATATAAAACGGGAAAATATGTAATGCAAGTTAATTAATTACTCCTACTTTGAGCTAAGCCCAAACTTAGCACCTCGACAAGCTTTAGAGTATGCAAAAGTGGCGATCACGTCACTGACATCTAAAGAAGCTATGATTTCACGTTCAACAACCAGCATAGACAAATCATTCAGGCAGTATTCCATTATATTCGAGTGGGCATAACTCTTAATTCGCTTGAGAACACTCAACACGTTCACAGCTGGCATTGCTCATAGGAAGAATCAGAAATATGCGAAGAACAATTGCCAGTTGTGGATAGATATCCAGGATTCGATTTGACACAAGAAAAGTCAGGTGCATCTTGTACTGTAAACTGTCAGTTTGTCGATTGTAATCTTTTCGAGATGAAAAGAACAACGACTGGAACCCCATTCAGTTCCGAGAAGAAAGAAGCATCATCTATCCACTCAGGATACTTCTTGATATGTTCTGTATATCCTCGCAGCTCTTCTTTGGATTTGGTGTAAAAGGAGCTAAATTGTAAGAACCCAAAGCACTCCAACACTTGTTCCAGTCCATACATTCTCTCATGTAGTCATTTATTATTTGGTCCAGTGTAGAAAAAAATATCCACTGCTGCTCCACATCAGGACTTTTAGGCTCGTCTTCCACTCTTTCGTCAGCAAACCATTTTTTCCTTTGAATACAACTCTGACAAAAGCCAACTCCTTCGTAGTCTTATTGTTCCCATAAGGAATTTGCTTTACCAACAAAACTAGCATAAGTAGTGTCACACCAAAGTTTCATCAGTTCCTCAAGAAAAGCTTTGAAAGCATCCATAATGATTTCAAGGTCTACATTGACCTTTTGTGGGATCTGGGAAGCTTTGTGCACCACCCCAAGAACTTCATGCCACCACAAAAGATTCATATAAAACTCCCAGTTCAAAGCCTCAAGAAGAGTAGCACATTTAAACATGTCATCGCTCGACATGATTTCACTGTCCATTAATTCCTCCAGGCATGTGCGCACTGTGATGAAGTTTGCCTTCAGTGCGTGAATATCCAAATACCGGTATGACCACTCTCTTGTTTGCTGGCTGCTGCAGTAGCACATTTAAACATATCATCGCTCGACATGATTTCACTGTCCATTAATTCCTCCAGGCATGTGCGCACTGTGATGAAGTTTGCCTTCAGTGCGTGAGTATCCAAATACCGGTATGACCACTCTCTTGTTTGCTGGCTGCTGCGGATATTCCCATATACCCTGCTGTTGCTGCATTTTTTTAGGACTCTAAAGATGCAAGCCCGAAATAAAGTATTTTCTAGTGCGGATCGCGAGCTGCAGCCGCAAAGTCTTTTTCCAGCTTTGCCTTTCTGTTTTCAATACGTCTTTTTTTTCATATTTCAATGCTATTAACACACTTGCGCCACTTTCAAAGAACATCTACCTATAATGAAATATGAAAATAACCTATAATGAAATATGAAAATACTCTATAATTTTAAAACTTAATTATTTATTGCGTATTATACATACCAGATATAAATGTAAAGTTAATTCATTAATTAATGAGCCGTAATGAGTAATTAAAACGATAAATTAATTAAAATAATAAAAATATTGATTAATTTATTAGTTAATATTTATTAAAAAGATACATTATTATTTAATGATAAATCAAGTTACATAACATACCTTTTAATAAATTACAAGTTTTGTTCATTTCAAACATAACAGCTTCATTTTCTATTCTCATCAATATATCCCTTTCTGATGACATTTAAAGGGATGATGGATACTGAAAATAAGAAAAATTAGGAAAAAATGAGATGTTCGCTTTATTTTATATTTGGGTAGCTCAGAAGATTTACTTCATAACGAAACCAACTGCTTTGAAATTGGGTGATTTTTATACACAATTTGCCTATTATTTAATAAATCATCATTGATACCAATAAAAAAAATATTAATAAAGCACTTATTTTAATAGGACTAAATTTAAATATAATTTTTTGAAACATGATTTTCCATTTTTATCAGCTTTTGGGGACTGTAATTTCAATTTGGAAGTCTAATGCATATTCAAAACAGTATAATTTATTATTTAATTTGTAGAGACTGGAACCATATTCAAAAAATATATGTCTAAATAATTAAATCATAATCAAAGCCCCTATCTTTGTGGAGAGAACATCGTGACTGGGACTGCCGTTATAAAAGCTGCAAAAATATTGCCATTTAAAACAATGACTACCCTTATCGATTGCGAACCTAAAAATTTAACCTGCTATTCATTTTGTTTTATAAAGCAATAAGACCATTACTGCATCATTCTTACAGCAAATAATATTTCCAGGGACCGTTGTGATCCTGAATAAACCTAACTTTAGATTTCTTAAGATTCAAATCTCTTTAAAAAATGAACTAAAAGTTTCAGACATTACTTACCTGAAATACTTCTTTCAACTACTGCAACAAAATGAGGATATCACGTGACGCTGACAATGCCATCTACCATCCAAAATAATCATTTGTTAGTCTAGGGACTGCCGGATTCCTTTCTTTTTGGATGTGTATTTCGAGACTAAAAAATATTGGAGGAGAGCTGTATATAGGATTGAGAATTCGTTTTTTAGAGAGAACTCACTTTGGTTATGACTTATGACTTAGAGGTGGGTGGCTCAAAGAGAACCTAGCACAATGACCAGAAGTCTATTGTACAGTCCCCAAAATATAAAACAGTCCCTAAGACAAGAGACCAGTAGTTGAGGCAAAGATCAGCAGGCACTTGATAGGAATATCTTGCAACTCCCAGGGCTTGATCACATGTCGACCCAAATGCACGAACCTATGAGCAGAAAACACTTAACACTCACAGAGTATGTGTGTGGCAGTTTCTTCGCTGCACTTACAGCCTCTACAGATCAGATCTTTAGTGGCACCCATAATGCTTAGGTGTCTATTAAGGATGCAGTGCCCAATAAAGAGCCCAACAGCCCTTCTAATGCCAATTCTATTGAACTTGAATAGCTCCCTATGATGTGCACTAGAACACTTACAGTTCTGTTCTTTTGCCTTTGGCCCTTGATGTCGTGCCAGTTCTTACACTGCAGCTTTCTAAATATGTCATAAACAGTTCTTCTGATCAGTTCATTGGAGACACCCAAAGCTGGCTCTGGACCAGCAAAGGGTGTGCTCGAACATCGTCTAGCCAACTCATTAGCCAATTCATTGCCTGAATGCCCAGGTGTAAAGTGTGACTTGATTGTTGCTAGCAATATTACAAAGTGCAGTATAGCACTCCCTGACAAGGAAAAAGGTCATAGTAGGCTTCCCTAGAGCCATAAGAGCAGCCTGGCTATCAGAGCAGATATAAATGTGGTTACTCCTGTAATTTCTGCAATACATTAGAATAACAAAGACCTCAGCCTAAAAGACAGTAGTGTAGCTGCCAAATGGGTAAAACAGTTTTGTACCATCATCTGGACAGCATACTCCAGCACCAGTGCTGATACCTAGCTTGTAGCCATCAGTGTACCATACAATGCACTTCTTCTTATTGTAGGTAAGGGTCTTCCTCCAGTCATCCCATGAAGGGGCCTGAATCCAGTAAGGCTTGTCAAAGGTATATTTGACAAGAATGCCATCAGAGGGCATATAAAAATATTGATGATTCGTAACATTACTATTAATATTATTCCAAGACAAATATTTAGAGTAATTTTTCCAGTGACCCAAATATTTTAGTCTTTTCAGGCTTATGAGTGCCTCAGTCTCAATATGCATGTAGAGATGATGCAGTCCAAGCAAAAGTTCAAAAGTTGCAGTGGGAGTAGTTTTCATGCACCCAGAAATTGCAATACAAACCATCCTTTGGAACCTAATTTAATCTAACTTGGCAGTTTCACACCTGACTCTAGACCACCAGATAATAGAACCATAGGTAATGATGGGACAGATCACCATAGAATAAATCCAATGGATAGCCCTGGGATTCAATCCCCAAGTTTTTCCAGTAGCACTTCTGCATGACCAGAAAATTCTTCTGGCTTTAGTCACACAGTAATCGAAGTGTCTCTTCCAATTGAGACCCATATTAAAATAAATTCCTAAGAATTTTACTTCTTTAGAACAGATAAGCTTCTAACCAAAGAAACAAATGCCTCTAAGGTTGAGAATTTCTGGTAAACGCAACCATGGCTGTCTTCTGCAAATTAACAGAGAGACTCGCATTATCGCACCATGTCTCAACACTCCTCACGGCACCGGACATAATGTCAGAGACAGTATTACCAAACTTTCCTCTAGCAACGATTACAATATCATCAGCATATCCAATGCAGGATAAGCCACAACTAGTTATGTTCTCCAAAAGAAAGTCCACAACTTAACACCAAATAGGTGAAAGAATACCCCCTTGCGGACAGCCTGCACAAGCATGAACCGTCATGTTATCACCAAGTAAAGAAGCACAGATGTACCTGGTAGATAACAGATTCTTGATCCAGTGAGAGATGGTCATATCAACACCTTTCCTGTCGAGTGCATGAAGGATGGTGTCAATGGGCACTTTATCAAAGGTGCCCTCAATGTCAAAAAAAACAGCTAGAGCAATTTCCTTAGCATTCAAGTTTCTTTCCAACATGAAGGAGAGACTGTAAAGGGTAGTATCCATGGATTTACCCGGTTGATAGGTATGCTGGGAGTTAGAGAGTGGCATTAAAGCTAGAACGTCTTCTCCTAATATACCTGTCAAGCTTTTTAATTGTCTTTAAAAGGAAAGATGTAAGACTAGTATACCTAAAAGACTTGGCCTCATAATAATTATCTGTCCCAATCTTGAGAATAAAAATGACCTTAGTATGCCTCCAGGGTGATGATATGTGTCCAAAGACAATACAGACCCTGTAGATCTTATAGAGAATGGGAGAAGCACCTTAATTCCCTCCTTAAGAAGAAGCAGAATAATGTCATCAATCCCTAGGGTTTTATAGGGTTTAAGAGAATTAATTACCCAATTTACCCTCTCAAGAGTAACCACCTTCTTGGCAATACCCCAATTGCTACTATCACAAGTAAAAGTGGAACACTCAATAGGAATAGTCTGTTAGCTATTCATCTCTGAAACTAAAAAGTGAACCCTAAACAATTCAGCAAGGGTCGCCTCCCCAGTTTCAGAGAACTTGCCATTAGACAACTTAATGGTGT
This sequence comes from Amaurobius ferox, assembly GCA_951213105.1. Classification (NCBI taxonomy): domain Eukaryota; kingdom Metazoa; phylum Arthropoda; class Arachnida; order Araneae; family Amaurobiidae; genus Amaurobius; species Amaurobius ferox. The sequence goes on along the minus strand of OX578142.1, from coordinate 116,519,923 downwards.
TTAGACTGCAATTTCTGTCTTTAGACATGATTTTTACCAGTTTAGCAATGGCAGAAATATCCTTTATACCATCACAATAATTTCTCCAAGAGTTCCTCTTAGATTCTCTAACAGCCTTATTATAGGAGGTAAGGGCAGTCTTGTAAGTCTGCCACTTGCCACTCTTTTTGACTCTATTAAAGAGTCTTCTACACTTACCACATAGACAGCTGAGCTCTTTCGACCACCAAGGGCTAACCTTGGGAATCAAGGGTGTGGTAGCCCAGTGGTTAGCACGGTAGAGTTGCACTCGGTAGGCCCGGGTTCGATTCCCGCCACTGCCAAAGCTGCTGCCATGTTCACGCGGAGTACGATCATGTTAAACATGTGGGTCCGTAAGTCCTTCCGAGAGGTTGGTGGTAGGGGAAGGAGGGTACGGTCCTTGTGGATGCCTCCCCCACTGGGTTCCGATCTAAATTGGGTGGCACTTCCGACCGTCCAAACAGTTACCTTACACCTTTCTGGTAGGTTGGACGGTCTGGGTCTCAACAACCTTGGGGAGTCAGCTCGCTTTGGTTAATGTAACTTTAAATTTTATATACGTAGCTCCTTCGGTTTTCTGGCTATAACTTTTACCTAAACAAAAATCAGAAGTGGGACATGGGAGTCACTGGACCGCCATAACATTTTGGAAATTTCACAGTGATTAAAAATATTAAAGTAAATTACTTGCCTCAGTTTAAACATATATTTTGATAGAATACGTTCCATATTATATAAAAACTTTATTTAAAAAAAAATTATATGTGAAAATTATCATTTATGGGCCGAGGACACGAATGTTCCATGTTTGAGATTTTGACCTTATAAATGCTTCCAAACGACATTGACTTAGATTATTACAAAATCTATTTGAAATATATTTTAATTTCAAAAATGATCTTTAGTAAAACACCTGAGTGTGAGTGTACGACATAGTTAATTCGAATCCATGAATGATTCTACCATTCTACATTATAGATGTTAATTCGAAAATTATCGCAAATGTTCCTGTTCCTTTTGTTTTCTGAAAACTGAAAAATCGTCGGTGTCTCTTCATGGCACAGTTAGCAAATACCTGTGTGCCACATGTTAAATCCGCCTCTGATCATTTATTTAAATGATAACCTAATTAGAAATATTTTTTAAATTATCATTTTATGTATTGATAAATTTCCTCAGGTATTATAAAATTATGTATCCCATTTTAACCTGATTATGTGTGAACAAACATATATTTTATAAAAAACTTCCACTCGTTCAATTCATGTAAATAAATATTCACTAATTTTCATTTTTAATAATGAAAACAATGATTGTTTATATGCTTTATGTTTGCATGCTACTTATAAACATGCAGCATAAAATATTTTAGAATCTTTTGATTATGGTGATATATGTAGATATGTGTATATTTTATATGAAATCAAAAGACTTTTTTTTTTCAATATTTATAATCTCAGAATATTGTTTGTAAGTTTGTCATTTTAATATGTTTTCATAGATAAATTTTTTAATAATTTTAAAGTATGGTTGCTTCTTAATTTAAAATTTACAAAATCTAAATAGCTCAGCTTTTGTAAAAATAGAGGATATAACTCAAATGATCATATTATTACTGTTTAATGTATAATCACTCTCTTCCACTTTTTTGAGCTTCTTATAATTTCTAACATTCCATTTTCTTTTCTAATTTTTATCAAGCTCATTAGTTCACATTTAATTTTTTTCCAATTTTTTTACGTTTTTGACTTTCTCTTTTACATGTAATTGTTGTGCATAATATTATATATTTCTAAATTTATATATTTCTTTATATATTTCTAAATATTTGCCATAGATTTTCACCTTTAACTTTTTCATCATTTCTTTCAAAATATTTTTATTTAACTGGCATTTTACTTCTTATGTAGTGATATGATATGATTGAATTTATATGGATAAAATATAGCAAAAGCATGATGTTATTTTACTTCATATTCAGCGATAAGTAGCAAAATATCTAATTACCAATCATCTTAAAAAGTATATCTATTTACTAAAGATAAGTTAATAGCGTGTAATTTTCAGGGGGATATTTCAAATTTATAATTACAGAGGTAATTGTGGGCCGAATTTCCCCAGGAATTTCATGGTTTTTTAATTGAATAACCCTTGAAATTCCAAAATTTTCAGTTTTGTGATCTGTCTCTGAAATCTTGTGTTCCTGTTATTTAATTTTTCATCTCATCATTCTAAAGTATTTAATTACTACACTGATAAAAGAGACATGAAATCAGTCTCAAAATTGAAAAGAAAGTCACGCATTTTCAAATCAGAGTTTTCCGTTCCTACATCTGGAAATGAGTTTCTCCGCAATTGCAAAATTTGTACTCATAAGCACTGATCTCTACCCTCTCTCCTACTACATCATGAGAGAGAGAGGGTAGAGATCAGTGGAGAGAGAACCAATGATTATCTTTCTACCCCTTCAGCAATCTATTTGCATTGACTAAGATTTTTATAATTAATTCATTTTAAATGCAAAAAATGTTTTTTTCTAATGCATTATTAATGAAATGAAGGACTGTTTTGCAATAATATGGTGGAAAACTGCATTTATGCCTTGAACACCATGTATTCATGTTTTTTCAATTTTTGAAATTCTGAATCAAATTTATCTTTAAGTTTTAAAAGAAAAGGATGTACCTTCCACTAGAGCACACAAAATGAGCCATCATTGATTGAAATTTGTTTGGTAGTTTAGGCTGTGATTTCATCAACACTGAAGAAAATAGCCAAAAAATCATATTTTGTTCAATTTTTGAAATTCTAAATCAAATTAATCAAGTTTCACAAGAAAAGTATATACCTCCCACCAAAACACACAAAATGAGCCAACATTCATTAAAATTGGCTCAGTGATTAAAATTGTAGAACCATTAACATTGAAGAAAGAAAAAGGTTGGGCCAAAACTCAAGTCCTTTTTACTTTCCCTGCAATACATGGTAATGCATAGGGAAAGTATTGGAATCATGCCGAAAATCACAACTCGAGTTTTCGACGGATCTACACGTTTCGAGACCTCTAGAATACGAAAAAACCATTTTTAACGTGACGTCTGTGTGTGTGTCTGTCTGTCTGTCTGTCTGTGCAGATTTTGTATCCACTCTAACTAAAAAACTAATGGGCCGAATTTCACAAAATTTGGTAGGTAAGTCACTTGTGGGCGGGGCTGGTGCTGATTAGTTTTGGGTACAATTCGGGATAAAAGAACCCTCTTTTTTGTGCGAAATGGCCCGCAAAAGCTTGTATCCACTCTAGCTAAAAAACTACTAGACTGAATTTCACAAAATTCGGTAGATAAGTCACTTGTGGGTCATCCTGGTGCTGATTAGATTTTGGTACGATTCGGAAAAAAATAACCTGCTTTTTCTTACAAAATGGCCCGCAAAAATCATCAAAATCTAAACTAAAGAACTACGCATGCTCAAATATATCCATTAAATGATTGTTTAATACGTAATTTTTTAACGAAGAAAAGAATAAGACCAACCCCATTACACTAGGACTAGCCGTTCTCGAGATATTTTAGTTTTTTCGCATTTCTCTACGCCACCTTTGAAAAGAAGTCCAGTTATCAAATGAGAAAGAAAATTGAATTAAAAGTGAACTAAATGTAATAAAAATAAAGAGAACGTGAATATAAGTCTGCAGGGAAAGTCATGTGCTGCCCACATCAGATTTTTACTTTCCCTGCAATACATGGTAATGTATAGGGAAAGTATTGGAATCATGTCGAAAATCGCAACTCGTGTTTTCGACGGATCTACACGTTTCAAGACCTCTAGAATACGAAAAAACCATTTTTAGCGTGACGTCTGTGTGTGTGTCTGTGCAGATTTTGTATCCACTCTAACTAAAAAATTAATTGACCGAATTTCATAAAATTTGGTAGGTAAGTCACTTGTGGGCGAATCTGGTGCTGATTAGTTTTGGGTACGATTTGGAATAAAAGTACCCGCCCTTTTTTTGCGAAATGGCCCACAAAAGCTTGTATCCACTCTAACTGAAAAACTAATGGACCGAATTTCACAAAATTCGGTAGATGAGTCACTTGTGGGTTACCCTGGTGCTGATTAGATTTTGGTATGATTCGGAAAAAAATAACCTGCCTTTTTTTGCGAAATGGCCCGCAGAAATCGTCAAAATCTAAACTAATGAACTAAGTATACTCAAATATATCCATTAAATGCTCGTTTAATACGTAATTTTTAACGACGAAAAGAATAAGACCAACCCCATTACACTAGGACTAGCCGTTCTCGAGATATTTTAGTTTTTCGTATTTTCTCTACGCCACCTATGAAAACAAGTTCGGTTACCGAATGAGAACGAAAATTGAATTAAAAGTGAAATAAATTTAATTAAAATAAAGAGAACGTTAATATAAGTCTGCAGGGAAAGTCATGTGCTGCCCACATCAGATTTTTACTTTCCCTGCAATACATGGTAATGTATAGGGAAAGTATTGGCATCATATCGAAAATCGCAACTCGAGTTTTCGACGGATCTACACGTTTCAAGACCTCTAGAATACGAAAAAACCATTTTTAGCGTGACGTCTGTGTGTGTGTCTGTCTGTCTGTGCAGATTTTGTATCCACTCTAACTAAAAAACTAATGAACCGAATTTCACAAAATTTGGTAGGTAAGTCACTTGTGAGCGAGTCTGGTGCTGATTAGTTTTGGGTACGATTTGGAATAAAAGAACCCGCCTTTTTTTTTTTTGCGAAATGGCCCGCAAAAGCTTGTATCCACTCTAACTAACAAACTACTGGACCGAATTTCACAAATTTCGGTAGAAGAGTCACTTGTGGGTTACCCTGGTGCTGATTAGATTTTGGTACGATTCGGAAAGAAATAACCTGCCTTTTTTTGCAAAATGGCCCGCAAAAATCGTCAAAATCTAAACTAAAGAACTAGGTATACTCAAATATATCCATTAAATGCTCGTTTAATACGTAATTTTTAACGACGAAAATAATAAGACCAACCCCATTACACTAGGACTAACCGTTCTCGAGATATTTTAGTTTTCCGTATTTTCTCTACGCCACCTTTGAAAATAAGTCCGGTTACCGAATGAGAACGAAAATTGAATTAAAAGTGAAATAAATTTAATTAAAATATAGAGAACGTTAATATAAGTCTGCAGGGAAAGTCATGTGCTGCCCACATCAGATTTTTTCTTATGTGCTACCTCACTAATTGCAATTTTTTTAACATCATGATAATATTACATTTAAAAATATCAAGTTTATAATTGTCTTAGGAATTGAGATACAGACTCCTGAAAATAAGGTTTCATCACATCATGTATAGGATATACATGTCAGCTACAGATTTGGAATTGGCAACTTGGCGAGGCAAAATGCTGTCATATTCCTAAAACTTGGACTTTTGACTTTCTTGGTTTGTTAAGAGATATATTTACCACAGACAATTAAATGGTTGATTCTTGTTCATGAATACTCAAAATATGTAAATCTATCAAAATTAGAGATCCCATTTTTTCCCCACTAAAATCCTTTCCTTGTGATAAAAATGTGAAAATTAGGAATATGGAAAGAAGTACTTATAGTAAAACATTAATAATGATGGAACAGAAAAGGGGGAAATTCTAGACCAAACGAAAAAGAAGAGATATAGTAAAAGAATCAAGAAATGAATAAAGTTAGGGATGTTAATGAAGATTAGTTTTTAATAATTCAGAAACTTGTGGAACAAGTGAATGGTCATCAATAAGTTTATCAAAATTAAAATAAGTAAAAGCACCTTCTAAAAAATCTAATTTAGATAATAGTGTATATGAGTAACAATTTTACTCTGGGAGAAATGAAATAAATAATTTTTTGTCCAACTAAGGCAAAAATTAGACAATTAAAAAAAAATTTCTAAGAAAAATCATTCTTTGTTAGCATTCCTAATTTTATTTATTTTTTAATTCTTTTATTATGCTCAATTTTGTTTGATTTAGCAGAGATGTGCATTGAATCACGAGAATAAATAAAACTAACCCTTTAAATCTATTTTCTACCACCTTTCTTATCTTGAATTAGCAAGTTATGTTATTATTTTTGATTCTACTACGCTTTTACCTTCCTCTGCATGCTAACATTGGCCATAGCATGTGTTGAATTATCAATATACATTTGAAGTAATACATCTTATGGATCATTTTTATCAATGAAATAATTGAATAACTTTTATTAAATGCTAGAGCACATTACCCAAGTTCTAAATAAGTGCTCCCTATATAAATAATATTAGATACATATAATACCACTCAATTTCCAACTCTCTTGTTTTGAACAAGAATCATTCCTACATTGTTTTTTCCATGCACAATTATGCCAATTGTATAATAAATTAAAAAGTTAAAACTGGTAGATCAGAAACGAATGTTAGTAATCATATTAAAAAAGTTAGAAAATAGAAGACTTGGTTTAGTGTTTAAGTTTAATTTAATTTTTTAATTTTTGCTGCATTTTTTATTCATTACCTGAAGCTGTATGAATAAAATTATTATACCTTATTTAGTAAAATATAGTACAAAGAATATTACTTTCATACTGAAAATTTCATATTACACAGTTGCTTGAAAATGCATATGGGTTTTAAAAATTAAAATGTTCTGAGCAAGGTCTCATTATCTATGATCAAAGGATGCAAATGCTAAATAGTTAGACACACTAGAAAGGGATAGTTATTATGTCGCTTTTTGGTTATTTATATTTTACAATGTAATTTTATAATTACTAGCAAATTTCTGGTTATATAGAGAATTTTACAATTTTTTTAAAAACATGTATTCATCTCAAAAGTAGTACCTTTTTATATTCAATATATTGTTTGACATTATCTTTGTAGAATATTCATGCATTATAGATATATTGTAGAAACTGAAGCAAGATATTTGATTCAATTTTGATATGTATAATTTAATACAGTAAAGCACCATTTATACTTTTCTTGAAGTTCCAGTGGCACAACCAGAGAGGAAATTTTTAGATTAAAACCCCTCACAAGAGAAAAAAAATCATTTAAATTATTTATTAAGTATTTAAATTATTAGAAAATAATCATCCATATGCAAATATCTGATAAGGTTGCAGCATAAGTGGCCATGTATATTAATACCAGTTCAGTTGATGATCAGTAAAGCAGATGATATCAAATATAATTAAGATTGTAGAAAATATTTTGGAATTTACAGAATTTTATGAGATGCCAGCAAATATTGCATGATTTATACTATGGCACCAATTCTTATTTTCATCAAAGAAACCTCAGTATATCATACATGTGTTCTTTCCTTTTGTAATGATAATATTTTTCTAGTTATACATCAGCTTTTAATTATAACTAGCTGTGGTGCCTATAGCTAGCTACTGATTAAAAAAAATTGATGTTAAAAATAAATGCTGCATGTGCAAACTAATGATGTATACCAAAAGTACTCAAATCGGACCAATAGATATATATTTTTTTTGTTTTGCAACTTCATTAACATGCAGTATCTAGATAAAGATTTGTGTTAGTATTACAAATATTACAAATATATGAGTGTGATTGCATATAATATGATTATTACTGAATTAGCAATAATGTATCTGATTGAAAACAAGATATATACTAATTAAAAGAACCACCTTTTGCAATACATATTCTTAAAATCTCGCCTCTGACTGCAGCTGTATCTGTCTCACATTCAAGTTTATTTTGATATTTTATGATAATGAAATTTATCTATTCTAAAACTGTGAAATGAGAACATTATTTCATCAATACTGTTTTGTCATTAATTTTAAGAATGTTTTTATGAATAAATAGAAATTTATTAATATTTTATTTTGAAATAGTTATAGTCTTCCATAAAAACAGCATTTTTAGCAGACACAAACTATGATTCTTAGGAGTAGAATTATCTGAGAAAGAAAAAAACTTATAAAATTAAAAATTAAAATTTTTAACTTACATTTTTTAAAATAAAGTATACTTAATTTAAAATGTATTTTAAATTTAAACATTTTAAAAGTTAAACTCAGAAATTTCCATTTTTATGAGTAAAACCTTTGGAAAATTAACCATCTCCAGAAAAAATTTCTAGCTGGCTGTGCCACTGTGAAAGGACCAGCGAAAGCAGCATATAATGGCTAAACTTAAAATTGGAATTAATGTCAATGGATTGTAATGTCTAAGGACCTACAAAGAAACATATAAGCTTATAAATGAAATGTATATAAGCAATGCTTTACTGTATTATGAGCATAAGCAATGCTTAAAATTCTTCATGAATTTATAAAATTGTGCAATTTGAAATGAATTTTTCCCTTATTTTTATACAAAGTAAAATATTTTTGTATTATTCTTTGTAACTCTTTTCTATTAATATATTTAATATACTGTTTATCAGTCATTCAGAATTAAAATTTAAAAAAATTATTCAGTTGCATGCATAACTGGGAAATTACTAACTGCAGCAAAATGCTAGGGTTACTTAGCAGTCCAATTTCATTCGGAATGCCTGCTTTTAACTGGAAGCTGATAAATAAATGGGGGGTTTTTTTTCAGGAGGGGGGATGAGAATTTTACACCTTACACATTTGTAAAAGTTATATAAAAATGCTTTAATTATTTTTAGTACATGTATTAAACATAACCAGTTTTATATACAATATTATTTGCCAATCATAAAAAATTTTGTATTCATCCAAAGACCAAAACATGTATGCATTTATCGTTTATAACAAAATGTTAGTGGATATTAGAGATCTGCATGTACGAGATTTTCAGGCAAGGCCTGTTACAGTAGTAAGCCAACCCGGCCCATTAAAATATTTAGAACAGATGGCCCACCTGACCCCCAAAATTTCAGCACTTGGGCTGGCCTGCTACTGCATATGAAGCTGAATGTGTTTATTTCAGTTTTTGTGTTAATGGGAGCAATGTGCTTTCCTTAAATATATGCTTTGATTGATATATCTGATTTTTACTTTCCCTATGTATAGTATAATATATATAGGGAAAGTATTGTGATTGGGTTGAAAATTTTAATTCATGTTTTTGGTGGAAGAGCTTATTTCAAGCTTCCCTTTAAATTGAACATTTTTAAGGTGATGTATGCATATGTGTGTCCATGAATCTGCGGAAGCAATAGCTCAGAAACAAATGGAGGTTATTAAATGAAATTTGGTACATGTATTACGATTGGTGAATACTGTAAGCCTATTGATTTTAAACACAATCAAATGTATAGAAGACTCTCAAAATTTTGAATGAAATTTTGAAAAAATCAGAACCTTCAATAATACTACATAAATGATTGTTTCTTATGTAATTTTTCATTAGAACACGAATGACACAAACTTTAGAAGGCTAGCATGAATCGTTCTCAAGATATTGCATGTTTTTCTAAGAAATTTATATAAAATATATAAAGTTTTAAATAAATATTGACTATAATTACATATGTTCATTTCCATGCAATTTATGTGACAAATTTGTTATTCTTGTGGATCAAGTTCGTTCCATTCATGAGAGAAGATACTTTTGTAATATTTTTGTATTTTTGTGACCAATTCGCCAATAGTCATTTATATATGAAAAAAACTCTTCTCTCTGTCTGTGTCTAATGTTTGGTGATAAATTTTGTGAACTTGGCGACTGATTTAGCAAAATATCACCATAGCAATATGTCACCCACCATAGCAATATGTCACATTCAATGTTAAAAACATTGTGTCGTGGATCTTATACATCATTTTTTTCAGTGTGAAAAAAGTAAATTTTTGCATTGTATAGAGAAAGTCATGTGCTGCCCACATCAGATTTTTTTGTTTTTCCATTCCAATAGACTCCTCTCAAATCGGTTGAATATCTGGACTTGGCTCTGAAAAATTATGGCAACCCTAACAATCATTTATTTTCTGAATGTGGATGCGAAATACAATACTTTATTGTAACATGATATAACAGCATTTGTTTATAAAATTAAAATTTTGTCTGGGAATAAACATGTGAATAAACACTTGTCATATATTAAAAAACGATCGAAAACATAAACTTAGCCAAGATCTCAGAAGTGGGGGATGGGGGTCAAATTGGGGGGGTTACAGTTCTGAATACCATTTTCCAATATGGACCCTATGGAATACTAATTTAGTTGAACAGCCAATGGGTGTTTGACCCCTAACCCACCATGCTTACTCCACCGCTCAGAAATGCATCATATTCAAGTTCGCTGTTTGTTTAACTTTAACTTAATACCCATTTTAAATGTTCTTTATCAGGGACAGACTAAAACTATCAGACTGTAATTTTCAGTCTACCAGATCTGGTTGCAGGGCCGCTGACATTGCACCAAAAGGATGTATTGCATAGGAGCCCAGAAAGCTTGAGGACATGGCCACATAAATAATTTATGAAAAATGGCTTTAACTTGTGTCATATGTGATAGTAGAAACCCCTGCGAAATTGCTACATATGAGCCCAGCAACACCATCTGATAGTTCTTTCATTTTTCAAAGTGATGGCAGGAATTGGGAAAAAGCATCTGACTTAAATAAGCCCTGTATTAGCCTACCACTGCACTGGATTGTTCCACCCAAATATATCTATAGCAGGGGTCAGTTGGGACCATGGTACTGGGATCCGGCAACTATTAGAGGCCCGTGAACATTACTGAGGGTAAGCTATTTATCATGGAACATCTGTGTATGAATTTATAATTTTTTTTCCTAAATTACTTGACGATTGTCTGATTTCTGAAACAGTAAAAAAGGTTCAAAGAAGGTCTCCATAGTTCAATACAAGTTGTATGGATAGAGATAGCTTCATAGCGTCATTGTGTTTAATGACAGAATCTGTCCATTATATTTTGCTGTTAAGAAAAGTGATGTCAACAAGGCAATAAAAGAACCGATCACTTCAGGGAAAGCAGGGAACAATTTTCTAGAATTGCTCTAATAAAATAGACACTTTTATAACTCTATTGGATAAGTTTGCTCTCGCTCATTCATTGAAGTTTACAGCTCATATCAGTCACATCCAGCTGTCTACTGAGACAATCCTTGTCTACAGGTTTTTTTTTATGAAATTATAAGTGTGGGAAAGGGTGATCTTATCTTAAACCAATTAACGCGATGGATGACCTGGTGTTCGACTGAATGCAGGACTGTAGAAAGGAAAATTCTAGTTTCTTTCTATAGCCTCGGCATGAACCAAAGAGCTACTATCAGATTAAGTTGCTCCTCAAAGGCATGAATTTGCCTCCTACATTGATTTCAGTGATGTAATAACTGATATTTCTTTAAAGAAAGTTCAAAAAGCAAGTTTATTTTAATTTCTCATGCAATAATATTATATGTGTTATCAGTGCTAGTGCATATCCCAATATGCGACTAAATCTTACAATAAATAAATTATTCACTGAAACAATAGATTGAAGAGGCAGTATTTATCCCAAATCCTAATGCTGCCATCTAAGATTTAAGGTATGTTCAAAATTATCTTATATTTTTCAAATATTATTTTAAAATATCTTAATCTTAAAACAAAGTAAATCTTAGAATAAATTAAATTTATTTTATCAAATTGCTATACTGCTTTATAAATTTATTTCTTTAAAGCAACTATAGTTAAATATGTGCAAAACTTAAGGCAAAATATTGAATTATTAAAGGAATATGAAGGCTTTGGTGCTTATAATACTTTTTTAAGATTTCACTTTACATTGTATGATTTTTTGTCGAACTCGGTAATTAGTAGGAACTGTGCTCATTAAAAGAAAAAATTTACACATTTTCTATTATATACATATTACATTTTGCCAAGGAATATCCAGGGGAGGAAAGGGAGATTTGGGGGTCTTATATTAAAAACTAATAAGTATTTAAGAAATAAGATCTGCTTTAAACTATGACATCATCACATGAACTTTGGACTGATGACGTCATCTTAAATTAGATAAAAACTGATAAGATCTCATTTTAGTACTCTAATTAGTGTGTATACCATTCATTTCTAGTTCGGATGTCTGTTAATGAAGATCTCATTCTATAAATTATTTTCATGATTTTTCTATCTATTTTCATATATTCCACACAATGTGACAAACATATATTCTTTAAAGTTATAAAAATATACAAAATTTTCCTAAATATTTAATGTCACTGTGATTAAAAATTCTGAACTTTAACTAAGTTTGGTACATATTTTCACATTATGATTTCAAAGATGAATAAAATAATGTAGAGTTTCTCCCATGTGGATAAAAATTGCATTTAGCACAATCCAATGTTGTACAAGTGACTGAAAATTACAAGCTCTAAGCACTTTGTGTCTTATCTTACATAATCAGTTTGCACACGACATTCGATTTAGATCACGTGATTATACGTATGACGTGAACTGATAAGATATTATGACCTCGTCTGTTGCCGACCACTCAAACTGCTGCTCATGCCTCAGGGTGAGTAGAGTGATCTGGGTTTTCGACCTCGCCAGTTATGTGGATAAGTTTGGTCCATTCATATCTGTGACAAATTTATAAAGTTTTAAGATCTTAGTGTTTTAGAAATAAATCTTATTCTGCAAATGTGATACTTGGATGTTACAATCCACAAATACTGTCTAAAATTGAAAGTATGACATTACTCGAACAGTTAAATTTCTAGTGAAAATGCTGTGGATTTGTCAGTTCCTGTCTGTAAATATGAGGATCCTGGACCAGCAGGAGCTATATTTCCCCATAGTTCTGGATGGCGATGGGTGGAGCTTTTACATGTCACATGATTTTTTTTCTATGAATGGAGATTTTATCAGTCAGGTAAGAGTAAGAAGAATGCTATTAATCAGCAGGTAGATATGAAGGGGGTTTTTTTTCCCCACAGTATAAATCTAATCTTTGCTTTCAATAGATGAGATAAAATCCATGGATATTGTCACAGATGTTTTAAATTCACCCTCACAAAAGTTTGCGGTGGATTGGTTAGACACCTACCTTATGTCTTCCATAGCCCCAGCTGAAACATATGGCACTGGCACTACCAATTCACACGTCCTCACCGATGCCGGAAGTTCAACTAAAGATCTGGTTTCTTGTGCTGTACCACACAGCGGAGTTTTATCCCCCATTGTAGAATCTGTTTCGACTGGATCTACTTCTTCAGATTCAGTGCAAGATACAATTTGTCGATGGCACATAGGTTCTGATGTATATGCATATTTGAAACTTCGTAATGGGAAACTGAAAGTGCAGATATGGAACTATCTCCCTAATGAGCAAAATGAACTACTGTCTACCTGTGAAGGTGTTACATTTTCACCTGCTACTTGGAGTGAATTTTCTCAAAAATTGTAGTCATTTAATGCTCTATATGCAGATACCTCTTTCGTCACTCACAATGAGTTATTATGTTTTAATGACAATGGTAAACTTCATTTACAGAAGATAATTCAATTATATGATTTAAAATTTTGTCTTACTTAAAAATCAAATAACATATTTAAAAACTTGTGTTCATAACATTAGTAATAAACTTTGTGAAAGTATATTCAAAGACTGGCTTCTTACTCATATTAAAAATAAAAGACAGTATAAACTTACTACCATTAGCTATCTGTGACAGAAAATTTGCTTTCGATCATCTAATCTCTTGTATTCATGATAGTGTGATGTAAGAAAACTTTTCAAGTGTGTTGGTTGTGTTGCCCGAATTGAAGATCAAAGTTACCATGAATGTCTTCACAGTACGCCATTAGAAATGTACAACAGTGTGCATGAACAAGTACTTCTAAATCTTAACATTAATACCATGACAAGGAAAGTTTTGCTGCGTAGGGAAGGAGTCTTACTGGTATGATCGAAAATTTTTCAAGTCTTTCAAATCAGAGGACTATGAATGTGTGATAAGAAAATTATTTTAAGTTATTTGTTTAAATGTACGACAAATAATGATTAATGAGTATTTTATGAAGAATAGATTCATTAAATATTTTCTATCTTTCAAACTGAACTCCTTACATTTATCTACTCATTTTTTTCTTGTGCTATTTAAAATAATATGCCTTCGTGGGTTTCGTATCAGTACATTCAAATGTATTGGATTTACTATTCTCTATTTTTTTAAAAATTGTATAAATTTATTCGAATCATATCAAATGTCTATAGTGTGTGACTTTCATACCGAAAGATATTTACACTTTATAGAGTTCAATTCATAAATTTATGTTCAGTGTTAAAATTCTGAAATTATATCCCCTTATTCGTTAAAAATAGATGCTAAGTTTCGTTCCATTCTCTAAACAGCATGAAGATTCATTGAACAAGTACTTCTAAATCTTAACATTAATACCATGACAAGGAAAGTTTTGCTGCGTAGGGAAGGAGTCTTACTGGTATGATCGAAAATTTTTCAAGTCTTTCAAATCAGAGGACTATGAATGTGTGATAAGAAAATTATTTTAAGTTATTTGTTTAAATGTACGACAAATAATGATTGAGTATTTTATGAAGAATAGATTCATTAAATATTTTCTATCTTTCAAACTGAACTCCTTACATTTATCTACTCATTTTTTTCTTGTGCTATTTAAAATAATATGCCTTCGTGGGTTTCGTATCAGTACATTCAAATGTATTGGATTTACTATTCTCTATTTTTTTAAAAATTGTATAAATTTATTCGAATCATATCAAATGTCTATAGTGTGTGACTTTCATACCGAAAGATATTTACACTTTATAGAGTTCAATTCATAAATTTATGTTCAGTGTTAAAATTCTGAAATTATATCCCCTTATTCGTTAAAAATAGATGCTAAGTTTCGTTCCATTCTCTAAACAGCATGAAGATTCATAAAGAATGTGGGGTTTGAAACTCAAAGCATCGCCAAAAATTCGGCCCTAGTTTCCTAAAAATCTGCTAAGTTGGGATTCATTCTGTAGGAAGTGTAAATTTTGTCTTAGATCTTAGTTTCGCCCTGTCATTTTCCACAATTTGTTAAAATGGATACATTCAAATATGCTCATCCTTCCCTCTCTATGATTGGTAAGCATTTGCCATACTTTCATTTAAGTACAATGTTAAAATATCTATAATTCTTTCCCCATTAAAGAAAATCGGATCCATCGGTTGTCTGCCTCTGTTCGTTAAGAATTGAATGGTTTTATGGTGTACCTACAGCCTACTATCTCGACATTTCCATTTGTATGTCAACAATGTCTCGCAATGAGATATCAAAACTCATTACACGTTTCTTTTAAAGTGGTAATTGTGTATCTTTCGTATTTTAATGTTATTAGAATGTACTGCACTTCCCCTCAGAGGATCACTCTTTCATTTAAATTCAATTTTAACAATCACATATCTTTAAAAATAATCGCCGAATCGCACGTTAAAAATAGTGCCATTCTATTCTCCTAAAATTTTTAATTTTTTTTTTTAATACATATACCGATTTAAGGGTTTTAGACTCCCTGTAACATTAAAAACGAGTCTCTTATTCGCCAATCATCTACTAAATACCAGACAATTCACTAAAATAATGAAATTTTAGGGTCTTAGACTCCATGTAATATTAAAAAACGCACCTCTAGTTCTCCAAACATAAATATTGATCTCCAGAAAACAGCTTTGAACTTTCAAGATGCAAATAATTACATCAAAGTGTAAGTCTGTTCAGACTCTGAAAGAAAAAAATAAGTTTGAGGATTTGTGGGAAGAAGTAATAAAAAAGGGTGTAGAATTGGATTCAGAAGATCCTGTCCTTCCACGGATTAAAAAAATTGCAAGAAAATTTGACGAGGGAAGTGATCCTCATCAATTTCAGTCGCTTAAAAAAAGATATCGTCAAATTTACTTTCAATTAGTGGACAATGTCATAGGTTCCCTAGAAACAAGATTTGAGAAAAAGACGAAGGAGCATCTTTCCATGATTGAAAACTTTGCCCTCAATACAATTAAAAGTGAAGAACAAATAATATATTTTTACGGTTCTGATTTTTATGGCAAAAGGTTGTCCGTGATATGTTTTGGGACACAGTTAAGGCGAATTCTGCAAAAATTAATATATCTGATATAGTTGAATTTTTTGATAGAAAATAAAACATTTCTCTCCACTCGCTCATACCAGAGTTATGTAAATTAATAAACCGAAAACAACAGTTTCGGTTACATCCTGTACAGCTGAAAAATATTTTTCTACTCTCCGACGACTCAAGACTTACTTGAGATCTACAATGAATCAGCAGACTAAATAGAGTGGCTATTCTGCATGTTCACAAGGAGATAACTGCCAAATTGAACATGGATTCAATCGCAGACGAGTTCATAAAACGAGCACAAGTCCGATTTAATACATTTCGTATAAATAATAATAGAAATTACTAGCAAATGAGACTGCAAATACTTTTCTCATTTATGTTATTACGTTTTTTAGGCCATTTGCCCCCATCCTGGATTTCGGTCTGGAGATACCCCTGATGGGGATATATGTTCTGCATAGGTTTATGTTCCATCTTGATCAATTTTACAAACCTTGTTGGACTTCATTAAATTCATGATAAGCTATCATTTTTCCGAACGAGTAAAAAAATTTTAAAGACATTTTAATTTTTGAGTATCCCCCGAAATTTTTGAAAGTCCGCGCCTGTGCCAATGAACATAATCATCCAATCACTAGCTGGTAACATTTATGCATTTCTGACTGATCCAGTTTATACAGTAAATAAGGGCCTTATACAGTAACGGGACGGTCCGGACCATCGAACATTTAAGTTTACACGGCTAATACTAGAGGTTTACAATGGCCAGGTAGATCAATTTTGGGGCTGGTCCTCAGGCCGAGCACATTGTTGCACAGTGATCGATTGGAATGAGTCACTTTCGTTGGTAGCGATTTTTATTTATAAGTTTTATAGAAACAATGAGTTTTTAATAATGATGCTATTTCTACAGTGCTAAATCGCGTATTTTGTTTACGAAGATATTTTTAACTTTTTGGCTATCTGTGGCAAAACGTGATAAAATAATTTGGAGAGACATAAAACCACGAACCAAAATTCGCAAACAAAATTATTTTAATTTGTTTTCTACATTTTAATTTATTTTGAAACACGTGTTTGTGTGGATCTTTAAAATGTGATTTTTTGCTCGCTTAAATTTCCAAAAAGATATGCATTTTCCTATGCTGGGCCCTGGATATACTAGACCGATAAGGTTCAAAATCCCAAACGAATGTATCACGAAACACGAGTACCAAACTTGAGCTTTCTATTTTCTTCGGTTCTCGAGTTATTGCCTAAAACATGTAACTTCGTATTACAAGCCCAGAACGGGCTGGACTTCTAAATTTCAAAATATACAATGAAAGACAAGATATGCCTAATTTGAGCTTTCTAGCTGCTCCGGTTCTCAAGTTACTCCCAAAAGACATGCAACTTTCTATTATGGTCCCAAAACGGACAGGATCGGTAAGGTTCAGAATCCAAAGAATTAAAATATACAGGGTGTCCCAAAAAGATTGAAACGTGCTTTAATTCGTTACCTGTTGGAGATAAGTGGGCAATGTAAATTTCAAAAATGTTAAAAGTAAGATAGAAAATAAGACTACGTTAATGAAATAGTCCTCCCATTAATTTTCAAAAAGTTACACTTTTTAAATTTTTATACGACCCCCTTAGACAATTTTGGTCAATCAGAATTTTTTTTATTTTTAATGCAACAAGATCATTAAAAAAACCGCATATCTGTATCTTTAAAATAAACTGAATTATGATAAAAGAATAAATCTGACTTATTCCACTTTTCCGTACCATGTCAAAGTCTGTTTCATCAGTGAAAATAGGGATCATAAACAAATTGACGATGGAAATTGTTTAGATAAAAACAAGAAAGATCAATCATGCTTAGCATTGATTATGAAACACTTTCCAACTTCAATGCAATTTTATTTAAACATGTATAAAATGCAATACATTCCTCGGTAATATTTTAAAACTTATCACAATACTACATTAATTTATTATATTTGAAAACTTAAACCTTCATCGAAAAAAATGAACTTCATTCAAATGATGGCATTGACATATAAATTGCCTGGTCTAAATAACATCTCTAAAATGTGATATATTCCTCGGTAATAATTTTAGAATTATCATAATACTACGATAGTTTATTATATTTGAAAACTTCATCGAAAACGACTGAAATTCATTCAAATGACGTCATAGAAAAAATAACACGCCTCGCTCTCTCTAAAAAAGCAGCATTTCATTCATAAATAATTTCCCATTCATGTCTTTCATCAGAATACTATAATAATTTATTTTATTTAAAAATTAAGACCATAGAGCTACACGTAATTAAACTCTATGCGTAAAACTTCATCGAAAAAAATCGTCCTTCTGTTTGTAAAATCAATGAATATTTTATTCATATCAGCTATGTAGACTCCATGAACTAAATGATTTTGTGTTAAAGAAATACAGCAATTATAATATAACTCATTCTACATATTTTGCTGTTTACATTTTACATAGGTGAAAAATAGGTTTCGTTTTAGAAATAATCAAATTTGGATGAGCATTTAAACTCAAATATATTGTAATTGCGTTGTTTCAGTATGTAGATGCACAGAATTTATGCAAAAATAAAGTGATTTTAGGACGGATACAATACTCAATATGAATTAAAAAGAACTTTAAAAATCACGATTTTGAAGATGGATGCCATATGTCATTTTGAAGTGGGTCACGTGATCGCTTCATATAAGAGGTGTTATTAATATTTTAATTTTTATTTAAAAAACTACTGAATATATTTCGCTAAATTTTTTTTATATATTTTATGGAAGAATTTGAATATCACCTAACATTTTCGAAGCAATTTGTGAATTTTAAATCCGCTTAAAAAATGTTTGAAAAATTAGGTCCCATAGGGCTCAATGTATTTCATTTTTTCAATCCGGGTTCAATCCAAAACTAATTGGGCGATATTATTCATTTATATTCCCATAGGTCCTACAGACCGTCTGAACAACATACTAAAATTTTATTTTGATTAAGTCATTTTTACAGCAGTTATCGTGCTAACGGACAGACAGACAGACAGAATGAACAAAGTCATAAACACTTTTCAACTTTGTTGTAAAGTGTTAAAAAGTACTTAATTATTGAAAAAGTACTTAAGAATCCGTGATTGCATCGTGAACCTACGCGGAATTCGCAAAAATGTCTCCTATCTATTATCATCCAGTTTTATTAACACTTTACAACAAAGTTGAAAAGTGTTTATGACTTTGTTCATTCTGTCTGTCTATCTGTCCGTTAGCACGAAAACTGCCATAAAAAGGACTTAATCAAAATGAAATTTTAGTATGCTGTTCAGACGGTCTGTAGGACCTATGGGAATATAAATGAATAATATCACCCAATTAGTTTTGGATTGAACCCGGGTTGAAAAAATGAAATACATTGAGCCCTATAGGACCTAATTATTCAAACATTTTTTAGGCGGATTTAAAATTCACAAATTGCTTCGAAAATGTTAGGTAATATTCAAATTGTTCCATAAAATATATAAAAAAAAATTCAGCGAAATATATCCAGTAGTTTTTGAAATAAAAATTAAAATAATAATAACACATCTTATATGAAGCGATCACGTGACCATGATATGGAAAGATCACTTGACCCACTTCAAAATGATATATGGCATCCATCTTGTCTCAAAATCGGGATTTTTAAAGTTCCTTTTAATTCATATTGAGTGTTGTATCCGTCCTAAAACCACTTTATTTTTACTTAAATTCTGTGCATCTACATACTGAAACAACGCAATTACAATATATTTGAGTTTAAATGCTCATCCAAATTTGATTATTTCTACAATGAACCCTAATTTTCACCTATGTAAAATGTAAACAGCAAAATATGTAGAATGAGTTGTATTAGAATTGCTGTATTTCTTTAACACAAAATCATTTAGTTCATGGAGTCTGCATAGCTGATATGAATGAAATATTCATTGATTTTACAAGGAGAAGGACGATATTTTTCCATGAAGTTTTATGCATAGAGTTTAATTACTTGTAGCTCCATGGTCTTAATTTTTAAATAAAATAAATTATTATAGTATTGTGATGAATGACATGAATGGGAAATTATTTATGAATGAAATGCTGCTTTTATAGAGAGAGCCAGGCGTGTTATTTTTTCTATGACGTCATTTGAATGAATTTCAGTTGTTTTCGATGAAGTTTTCAAATATAATAAATTATCGTAGTATTATGATAATTCTAAAATTATTACCGAGGAATGTATCACATTTTAAAGATGTTTAAACCAGGCAATTTATATTTCAATGCCGTCATTTGAATGAAATTCATTTTTTTCGATGAAGGTTTAAGTTTTAAAATATTACCGAGGAATGTATTGCATTTTAGACATGTTTCAATAAAATTGCATTGAAGTTGGAAAGTGTTTCATAATCAATGCTTTAAGCATGATTGATCTCTCTTGTCTTTTTTGTGATATGTCACAAATTTACATTTCTAATTTGATAGTATATGATCCCCATTCACAATGTTCAATTTTAAATTAACTATAACTCGCTCAATTTTAAAGATACAGATATGCGTTTTTTTAACACTTTACAACATAGTTGAAAAGTGTTTATGACTTTGTTCATTCATTCTGTCTGTCCGTTAGCACGATAACTGCCTTAAAAATGACTTTATCAAAATGAAATTTTAGTATGTTTTTCAGACCGTCTGTAGGACCTATGGGAATATAAATAAATAATATCACCCGATTAGTTTTGAAATAAACCCGGGTTCAAAAAATGAAATGCATTGAATCCTATGGGACCTAATTTTTCAAACATTTTTTAAGCGAATTTAAAATTCACAAATTGCTTTGAAATTTTTAGGAAATATTCAAATTATCCCATAAAATGTATAAAAAAAATTTCAGTAAAATATATTAGGTAGTTTTTTAAATAAAAATTATTTAATATATGGAGAAAAACAAATTCAATTAAATTCTGACTTTTGGGATATCCTCCAGAAAGAACAAGAAAGATCAATCATGCATAAGCATTGATTATGAAACACTTTCCAACTGAAATGTAATTTCATTTAAAAATTTCTAAAATGTGATTCATTCAGTGGTAATATCTTTTACATTATCACAGTACTACAGTAATTTATTATACTTAAATATTTAAAACTGTATCGAAATATAAATCATCTGATTCTTTATGCAAAATCAATGAATATTTCATTCATATAACTTGTATTCCAGACTCCAGAGGTAAATAATTTTGTGTGAAAAAAATTCAGCAATTCTTATGTAATTCATCTTACAATCGCTTGAGATATTTGCATTCTGCATATGTTAAAATTAGGCTTCCTTGAAGAAATAATAAAAGTTTAGGGATCATTTAAAATCACAACTATTGTAATCGCATAGGCACGGAATTTAGATACACAGATAATATATATGTGTATGTGTATGTACTCAAAGTATTGGAATCGTGCCGAAGATCGGAACTCGAATTTTCAAAGGATCTACACGTTTTGGGACTTCTAGAACACGAAAAAACTACTTTTAGGAAGACGTCTGTGTGTGTAAGGGTGTATCTGTGTATGTTTCTGTGTGTCTGTGTGGATATTACATCCACTCTAATTGAAAAACTAATGGACCGAATTTCATACAATTTGGTAGGTATGTTTTTTGTGGGAAATCCTGATGTTCATTAGATTATAGTACGATTCGTAATAAAAGAATCTGCCTTCTTTGCGAAATGGCCGCAGAAATTGCCTTTATCCACTCTAGCTAAAAACTAATGAACCAAATTTAACAAAATTTGGAGTATAATATTTCAATAACCTACAAGTGATTTATATACCAAATTTAACAAAATTTTGTATATAAATCATTTGTAGGTTATTCTACTACGATTCGGGAAAAAGGAACGGGCTATTTTTGCGAAATGGCCAGCAAAAATCGTTATATATAAAAATAAAAGACTACGTGTGCTCAATTATATCAATTAAATTCCTATTTTATATGTGATTTTTGACAACAAAAAGAATAAGACTAACCCCATTACTCTAGGACTAGCCGTTCTTGAGATATTCTAGTTTTTTCGCGTTTTCGCTACGCCACCTTTGACAATAAGTCCAGCTATCAAATGAGAACCAAATTTAAGTTTAACGTGTAAATTCAATGTCATTTAAAATACTTATGTTGTGCAGATAAACTCAAATTATCATTGAATAAATAAAGAGAACGAATATGAGTCTGCAGAGAAAGACATGTGCTGTCCACATCAGAATTTTTAACAATATTACACCAATGATTTATAGAAGTGAACGGGGATTATTTTCAGGCCATTTCGAAAAAAATGTATGATCTATATTTAAAGATCCATCAAATTTTTGTCGAATAAAATGTTCAACAAATTTAAGCTGTGTACCAAATTTTAACTCTCTAGGACGTAGGAAAGTGCATTTAAAATGCCATCAATTAAATTTATCAAGAAGAGTTATATAAAATTAAAAAAAAATGAAAAATTGTTATCTACCAAATTTATATTAAAATATGAAGCCACTCCCATATGCAAAACGTTTAAACAAATGGAGAGATATTTATTATATAATATCTCTCTCTTTTCTTTCTGGAAGATATCCCAAAGTCAGAATTTAATTGAATTTGTTTTTTTCCCTATATTAAATAATTTTTTTAATTAAAAAACTACTTAACATATTTTACTGAATTTTTTTTTATGTATTCTATGGGATAATGTGAATATTTCCTAAAAATTTCGAAGTAATTCGTGAATTTTAAATTTACTTAAAAAATGTTTGAAAAATTAGGTCCCATAGGGTTCAATGTATTTCATTTTTTCAACCCGGGTTCAATAAAAAACTAATTGGGTGATATTATTTATTTATATTCCCATAGGTCCTACAGACCGTCTGAACAACATACTAAAATTTCATTTTGATAAACTCATTTTTACGGCAGTTATCGTGCTAACGGACAGACAGACAGACAGACAGAACAAAGTCATAAACACTTTTCAACTTTGTTGTAAAGTGTTAAAAAAGAGATATATTATATAATAAATATCTTTCCAAAAGTTTAACTGTTAAAAGTGTAAAAGTTAACGCCGTCAACTTCTGCACCCTGGCAGTCTACGTGATGACTCTTCACATCAAGGAACTGTGGTTGAACGGACTACTGGGACAGGAAGAGAACCAAGATTCTAGGTTCGTTACTTTCTGTGAACTCTTTTTTGTTTGCCCAGAAATTGGATAGGTTTATTGATTGTGATATTTATGAGATTTCTAAATGTGAGGGATGTAATTCTAGTGTTCAAATCAAAAGTAAAATGATAGAGCTAGGCTTAATTAAGGAAATTAAAGATGAAGATAAACTTAAAACGGTTGAAAATCCAAATAAAAAAAGAAAGATGGAGGGGCAATCCACTAAGGATGCTCCTACTAAAAGCCAGATTGTAGAAGAAAACTTAAATGTCCATGATAACATGGACTGTAATGAAATAGCTGATAACGTTGTAAATGTAACTAACAATGATTATGTTAAAACTAAGACTTACGCTGAGATTGCCGCGCAACCAGTTGTGTTTAAAAGTGCACCTAAACCTAAAACGGTCGAAAATAGTGACAGGCTAACAACAGTTGAAGTTGAGAAAAAAGACCCAAAAGCTGAATGTTTTTTCATAAAGTTCAATGATAATTACAAGGTTCTCCTTAAAAAACTAAATGATATCTCAGGAAATAAAATATCTGGCAAGCTCACAGGAGACATGCTAAAATTGATTCCAAATGACGCTGACACCTACAGGGTTGTACAGCGCCATTTAAGTAGTGAGAAAATCCCCTTCCACAGCTTAAACCTAAAGACGGAAAGGCCAAAAAAGGTAGTTCTGAAGGGGCTACCAACAAATTATAACATGGAGGAAATAAAAATCACTTTAACATCCGAAGGATTAGATGTAGTCCGGGTTTCTTAACTGAGAAACACTAAAACGAGATTACCCCTGCCGATCTTCTTAGTCAGCCTTAGGCCTACGGCAGACTGGCAGAGAGTCTACAGACTAACAAGATTAGGTTACTTGGCTGTGAAGGTAGAGGCCTTCAGAGCACGGGGCTTCAAAATCTGCTACCGGTGCCAACAGTTCAATCACTCCTCGGAGAACTGCAGTATGCCACCTAAGTGCCTTAAGTGTGCTGAAGAACACTTCACACGGGACTGCCAGAGACCTAGGTCTGAGAAGGCTACGTGTGCAAATTGCAATGGAGACCACCCAGCGAACTTCAGGCATTGCCCGAAGAACCCCTGGAACAGAGGAAAGACACCGGGGTATGCCCCCCCCTCCCCAAAATCAGATACCCCCTTGGAGGCAAAAGGCCCTCGGATTAAACTCCCAGGCACCCCCTCAGGGCTCCTTGCACACTGTGCCACAGCAAAATAGATACCAATCTTCAGCACCCACCAGATCGGTGCAAGAGCATACCCCCAAACCTTCATCTTCCAGAGAATTGACTCCGGAAGAAGAAAAACTGGCTACTACAGCCATTATAAAGAGAAAGGAAGCCGAAAAAGCCAGACAGGCGGAACTAGAAGCTAAAATTGTAAATCAATATGCTAAATCAAAAGAAGAAATCAAAACACGTGAAGCCAAAACTAAACGAGTCAGAGAGGAAGAGCTCGCGCAAACCCAGCTGTTAGAAAAAGCGGTTGAAAAAAGGCAAAAAACTACTGAGGTCCAAAAGGATACTCACAAAAATGACCAAACCGCAGTTGAGGCTGAGGATATGGAAGCTGAGACTGAACCTGCTGGTAAAACCAATGATGAAAAGATGGATGAAATCCTCAACCTCATCAGAGGGTTTATCACCATGTTCGACCTAGATGCAATAAAACACCTGTTGATGCAGTTCGCAGAGCTAATACAAAAAAAGAGTGATCCAATGCAAATGGTCTTTGAGGCTTTTAAATTAATCGCGGATTTTAAAAATAACAGTGAGAATCAAACCCGCCATGGCTAGGTCCCAAAAAGAAAGCTTTAAAATAATATTTTGGAATGCGAACGGCATATCTCCAAGAATAAATGAACTTAGGAGCTACGTAAATGAAAATGATGTAGATGCCCTGTTAATTCAGGAAACTAAAGTTAGAGAAAATAAAAAAACTAAATATAGCAAACTATATTGGCTATCACAACCTAAGCTCAAATACAACTGCTAGAAACCCCCATGGAGGAACAGCAATATATATCAAAAGAAATATTCCCCACGAGGAAATAAACAATATAAATCTTCAAGGAGTAGAAAATACTAGCATAAAAATTAAAATAAATAATGTAAACCCATTTATCCTAACTTCAATATATGTCAAAAACATGAGTGGTATAAATGTAGCTGCGCAGCTGGAACTGCTTTTCTCGCGATATCCAAACACAATACTCGCGGGCGACTTCAATGCACACCACCGAGCGTGGGGCAGCAGGAGAGCCAACATACGCGGTACACAGATACACAAATTACTGAACACAACAAACACCAACATCATTGCACCGTCGAGACCAACCTGCTTCTCAGGTGCCAACGGCTCATTCATAGACTTTGTCCTAACGAGAAACATAGAATACGCTCACACTATCGATACCCTAGATGAATTCGACTCGGATCATTTACCGATATTGGTGACATTCGATCTGAACACTCCCCTTCCAGCGTCTCTGGGACAAGAGAGGGTGAACTGGAACGTTTTCAAAAGAGCACTTTTTGAGCCGCACTTGGCAGTACCCAACATTATGAGCACGGCGGATATTGACTCTGCCACACACACACTCACAACAGAAATCAAGAGAGCTATTGCCTCTGCCACAACACATCGTGAGTCACCAAAAATGCCCACACTTTCCCACCATGTCAAACAATTAGTTAGGCAAAGGAACAGAATGCGTAAGACATGGCAGGCTAATAGAGACCCTACCCTCAAAAGGGAGCTTAACAGACTCACGTGGAAAGTCAGGGATAAAATTGTCGCAGAAAAGCAGCAACAGTATAAAGAGTTAATTGAATCCCTTAGCCCAGAAGACATGTCGCTCTGGCAATTCGCTAAAAGACTCAGAAAACCTCAAATTAAATTCCCGCCACTAATAGATGGCGTTAAAATCGCGTACTCAGACGAAGAAAAAGCAGAGGCGCTTGCTAGGCATTACGAAAAGCAATTTGAACCAAACCACGATCTAATGTGTCAGGACACCCTAAGAATGGTTAGGCAAACTCTAAACAACTTCAGGAACTCCCCGGTCACGGCTGAGATTAACCCAGCCACCCCGCAAGAGATAATTGATATCATCAAAAACCGTAAAAGCCCAGGGCACGACAAAATCAGGAATATTGCGGTCAAAAACCTACCCTTAAATATAATATTTTACTTGACCACCCTAATAAACAAAATACTAAAACTAAATTATTTCCCCAAAGAATGGAAGGAAGCGATAATTATAGCGATCCATAAGCCTGGTGAGGATGCCACAATTCCAGCCAAATATAGACCAATCAGCTTACTACCGACACTTAGTAAAATTACTGAGAAAATAATTCTTAATAGACTGAACACGCACCTTAGTGAGAATGATATTATCATTCCGGAGCAGTTTGGATTTCGGCCAAAACACTCCACCACTCATCAATTGCTGAGAGTGGTAGAGTACATATCTTCTGGACTTAATAGTAAGACACCCACAGCTGCGATTTTTCTTGACATACAAAAAGCATTTGATAAAGTGTGGCACTGTGGATTAGCATACAAATTGATCACTCTAAAAGTCCCTGACGCACTTGTCAAACTTTTAATCTCATACCTAAATAACAGACACTTCCAAGTTAGAGTAAAAGATAACTTGTCTACACCCAAGCTCATTAAAAGTAGTGTACCGCAAGGATCCATCCTGGGCCCGACACTCTTTAACATATATCTAAATAACATCCCCAGGACCCTAGACACGGAGCTGGCACTCTATGCAGACGACAGTGCGATACTTGCAACCTAGGTGTAACGATACCTAGGTGTAACGATAGATTCCCACCTAACCTGGAAACAGCACGTAACGAACTTAATCAAAAAAGCGTATATGGCCACAGGAGCCTTATACCCAATGATAGGAAACGGGAATCTAAGTTATCAAAATAAACTCCTAATTTATAAATAGGTCATCCGCCCGGGAATGCTGTATGCAGCACCCGTATGGGGATATGCCTGTAAAACTACTATAGACTTACTAGAGACAAAACAAAACAAAACCTTAAGGATTATAAGGAAAGCTCCTAGATACTTAAGAAACTCGGTAATTAGGAAAGACTTCAAAATAAAAACTGTTAGAGCCCAAATTAAAAAGCTAGCGCTTAAATTCTATAAAAATCTGCCATCTGTTCCAAATGAACTACTATTCAATCTGCATGACTATGATCATCGCAAAGCCAAATCACGTAAGAGACCCCGCGCGGTACTTAATATTGAAAATCGGAATTAGGTAAGTCCCAACTTAAATAGTTGATATTAAATTAAAACTCGATCAATGTTTTCTAAAAAATGTTCTTAAACCTTAAACTGCCAAATTGATAGGAAATCCTTAGAACTGCATCAACTCCCCAAAATTACTCAAACTCTAAATGTGCAACAAACTGCCACACTAGGAGCTAAGTCAAATAATAAAAACAGTAAATCAAAAACCTCGAACCTCCAACTATGGGCAAATGAAATAATGTCACAGTATGAAGATAAGAACCACACCTAGAGATTGGAGATTAAAGGCGCTTCGCCCCTGGTGCTCTTTTCTGGACGAAACACATGACTTTATTCCTTTAATTACTTTGTATATAAGATAGGTTTCACATTTTAAAATAAATATGGTAGATAACAATTTTTCAAATTTTTAAATCAAATAAATTATTATAGTATTGTGATAAATGAAACTATTGGAAAAATATTTATGAATGAAATGCTGCTTGTATATAGAGGCGATTTATATTTTAATGACGTCATTTGAATAAAGTTCATTTGTTTTTGATGAAGTTTTCAAATATAATAAATTATTGTAGTATTATGATAATTTTAAAAATATTAGCAATGAATGTATCGCATTTTAGAGATGTTTAAACCAGGCAATTTATATTTCATTTGACTGAAGTTCATTTTCTTCGATGAAGTTTTCAAATATAATAAATTAATGTAGTATTGTGATAATTTTTAAAATATTACCGAGGAATGTATCGCATTTTAGAGATATTTATATAAAATTGCATTGAAGTTGCAAAGTGTTTCATAATCAATGCTTTATACATGATTGATCTTTCTTGTTTAATGATCTTGTTGCTTTAAAAAAACAATTTTCTGATTGACCAAATTTGTCTAAGGGGGTCGTATAAAAATTTAAAAAGTGTAACTTTTTGAAAATTAATGGGAGGACTATTTCATTAACGTAGTCTTATTTCCTACCTTACTTTCAACATTTTTTCAATTTACATTGCCCACTTATCTCCAACAGGTAAATAATTAAAGCTCGTTTCAATCTTTTTGGGACACCCTGTATATACAAAAAGAATTATATTTTAATTTGGACATTTTAGCTGTGCACCTATTTGGTTCCGAGATGCACCTATTTGGGTTCAAGGTGCACCTATTTCGGTCCGAGGTGCACTTATTTGGATCCGAGATGCACCTATTTGGGTCTTGAAGTACCTGTATTCCAAATTTCATAGCCATGCGGTGGTTAGATTTCCCGTTACAGACTACACACACATACAAGCATCTTCCTCTATTATATGTAAAATAACTTTCCCTAGAAAATCACGGGCTTTCACATTTTTTATTTTACTTTATTTTTTTAATTACGTTGACTCCTTTCCCTCCCCCACCATCACTTAACTAGGGCTGCTACCTTAAAATCTCCCGGGCCGAAATTCATTCCCAGTTCAATCTTGCTTGTTTTGATGGCAAAAATACACGTCACTGTTATTTCTCAAAACGCACTGCTTGAACTTTCCTTTGTTCTTCACGACCATACGTTCTGGTTAATAAATGAAGGATACTTATATGCTGAATAACCGTTCCACATAATATTTTAGCAGTTCCTATTTTGCCAACTTACTTGCCAAACGGATGTTCCATAGGTATACAGTGTCCCAAAAACATTGATCTCGGGTTTTATTCCTTAAATATTGATCTTAGACATATATAATAAATTACAAAGTTACGTAAAAATGGGTACAGAATTTTATGAAATGGATTAAATTTTTCAAGGGAATTAAATTTTAAGAAATACAAAATTTAAATTTTTATACGGCCCCGTACAAAAACATTTCCAATGAGTAAGATGTGCCCCATACACTAATAAGGTGATGTACAAAATTTCAGCATTTTATCATAAAAAATCCCAGAGATATGAAAGGACAAAAATGCTGACTTAAACCACTTTTCAATGCATCTACATGGGTTCTCAGAGGAAAAACATCATGTCGGCAGATCGCGTTTCAGTGGTCATGCATAAATAACGAAATTAAACAATGATTACATAAATAAATAATAATGTTGCTATTTATTGGTACAAAAGTATACACACTGTGTAGAAATAATAACTTTACACAAATATTACAAAGCTTGTTGTATTCATATGCGTTAAATCCGGCTATCTAGGGGGAAATTCGACTGGCCCATGCAAGCCAATCCACTTGTCTGGAAACTCATTATTTAACCAGTGTTTCACAACTGTAGTATGGGGAGCTGGAGATCCGTCCTGTTGAAACCATATAAGTGGAAGTGCTGTTAGGGGCAGTTCATCCATAAAATCAGGAATAACCGCATTCAGAATCTCATTAACATATCTATCACCCGTCAACATACCATCATACAGTATGGGTCCAAGCAAACGGTTTCTGAAAATACTACACCATACATTCACAGAAAATTGCTTCTGCTGATGAATATCACGTATGGATTTGTGCCAGACCAGAAGTGCTCATTTTGAGGATTTATGCATCCATCTTGTTTAAAACAGTATTGGTCAGTCCAAATTACGTTTCCCACTGAAGAGGGATTTGCATCTTCCTGATTTAGAGCGCAATTACAAAAATCTAGACGACGTTGATAATCTGTTGGCTCCTGTCCTTGCACACCATGAATGTTAAACGGATGCCATTTATTCAGTCTCAGTATTCTTCATACTGTTGCACGTGGTACGTTCATTTCTGAAGTAGCGGTACGAACACTATGTGGATGACTGCAAAAGTAAGCCAAAATATCAATTTCTACATCAGTTGAGTGAGTCTGGGCCTACCTAGTCCACCTACACGATGTACGCTTCCTCTTTCACGCACTCGTTGCACCAATCCGAACATAAATCTCCCAGAAGGATGTCGAGGAAAAGTACGTTGATATTCCCGTGCAGTTACCGTTGCATTGCGATTGCATAAACTGTACATCATAAGAATTTCAGAAAGTTCTTCGTTGCTGTATTGCTACATACTGGCGGTACAGACTAACTACACTCTCAAAATGTATCAGAAATGTGAAATACTTAAGGGTTGCTCAGACTGCTGGGCTCCGCGCGCTACGCTTGCGTAAGCGAGGCGATTGATCAATGGCAGAGCAAAAACAACTTTCTCATGTGATGATGCGTCTGTTGCGATTGTGTGACGCACCGATCAGAGGCAGATATTTGCATATGCATACATTTCTAAGCTGTTTTAATGTTCATTTTGATTGTGCCATTTCCAAGTTTTATTCTGTAATTAATCATGTAAAATTTTAAGGTTATTTTTCAGGAAGCATATTTTTGAAAAATTGTAAATAAATCTAAAGAGGCAGATATTATTTGCCTATGATGTATTTCTGCGTTACGTCATTTGCACTCTTGCTGTAAACATTTACATTTTAATTTGTGATTAATCCCTTACCAACTTTGTTTAAACATATCTCTGGGACTTTTTATGATAAAATGCTGAAATTTTGTACATCACCTTATTAGTGTATAGGGCACATTTTACTCATTGGAAAAGTTTTTGTAAGGGGGCCGTATAAAAATTTGAATTTTGCATTTCTAAAATTTAATTCCCTTGAAAATTGTAATCGATTTCATAAAATTTTGTACCTTTTTTTACGCAACTTTGTAATTTATTATATATGTCTAAGATCAATATTTAAGGAATAAAAGCCGAGGTCAATGTTTTTGAGACACCATGTATATATATATGTGTGTGTGTGTGTGTGTGTATTTCCTATCTACCCCCTGGGCGAAACATTTACTTCAAGTAGCTCCCCTCCCAAATTTCTAATCTAAGCTCCTAATTGGGCGACCTTGTTTATGTTTGTGACAGTAGTCTTGCACTATCTGTACGCCTCATCTGGATATACATATTAATGTGTCAACCCCCTGGGTGCAACTTTTAGTTTCACTAGCCCCCACAGTTTTACATCTCCATTCCTAATTGAGCTATTTTAGTTTTGGTGGCTATAGTCTCAACACCGTTTGTGCATGTCACCTTGAATATGCATTTTTATTGTGACAAGTCCCTGGGCGTAACTTTTACTTCAATTACCCCCCTCCAAATTTCCCATCTTGCCTCCTAATTCAGCGATTTTGATTCGACTGGTGGCTATAGTCTCTGCAGCTTCTGTACGTTTCACCTAGATATACATATTTTTGTGTCAACTCCCTGGGCGTCACTTTTAGTTTAACTAGCCACCACAATTCTAATTGATAGATTTTGGTTTTTCTGGTGGCTATAGTCTTTGTACCATTTGTACGTATTACCTGGATATACATATTTATTGTGTTAAAGCCCTCAATTATTTCAGCTAGCCATCCTAAATGTCTCATCTCGCCTCCTAATTGAATAATTGAGATTCTGTCGGTGGCTATAGCAGTGGCGGCTCGTGAGCGAGATGTAGAGGGAGCCGCTCATCTATGTATTTATGTATATATATATATATATATATATATATATATATATATCCCTCAGTTTGTGCCAACCAAGGTACTTTAAACTACGTGTGCCAACTACGTCTTTTACACTTCGAGTTCGTCGTTTGTCCGGCACTGATAAATTGGTTCCGGCGTTACCTCGAAACAGCTGTATACCAAAATATTACTTTACTTGCGCTGATATACGTGTGCAAGTTTCCTTAAAATGAATAAGAGCCTATTGTAGCTTTGGAAATTATTTGAATACATTTCTAAATAAATTTGTATCAAATTTGTAAAAATTAAATACTCTCAGTCGTATGTATGTGCAGTATTTTTTTATGATTAGCGCAACTGTTTTTACACCCAAAATGCTCACAATCTCTCTCATATACACTCTATGGCTAATAGTTTTGTACCTGATCGTCCCTGTAACCCAAACAGTAACATAATTAGAGAGCGAAAACCAACTAAATCTACGGCCGTTTATGTGTAGAAACGGAAAAACTATTTTTAATACAAGTTTAAGAATGGATTTGGAATTTACAGAAAATTCTTATGCTTTATGCTTATCTCCATTCGTCTTTAAAATGATATTAGTGAGTTCTGCCTGCTAGCAGTCACTATATATAGCAATCGATTTCTTTAGCAATAAGTAGTTAGCTTGTTGCACGGGTGCAACAAAAGTGGATCAAAGTTTAGAGTGAGCAGATCGAGTGGCTCCATTGTAGAGTAGAAAATACAGTGTGAAAATTGCATCAAAATCGGAGCAAGAGTTACTAAGATAGGTAAAAATGTAAATATGAAAAAGAGGAGGGTCTCCCCTCTTCCACCACGGTTGTTTCATATTACATAATAACAGACGATGTTTGTGTGTCGACGTGTGTGTGTAAGGTCTGTAGCGGAAAATGTAGACATCGTACGGCCTTGAAATGTCGTGTACGGATGTTTCAGGAACCAAGGCGATGCATTTTTATAAAACCGAAATATGAAATTGAGGCTACTTAAAGTAAAAGTTACGCCCAGAGGGTTGACATAATAAGGTTGTATATCTAAGTGATTGCCACCAGTAAAACTAAATAGCTGAATTAGAAGGCGAAATAAGAAATTTGGGGACGGGGGGCTAACCGAACTGAAAGTTACGCCCAGGGAGCTAACGCAATAAATATGTATATCCAGTTCACATGTATAAATGGTGCCGAGACTATAGCCACCAGCGGAATCAAAATCGCTCAATTAGGAGCCGAGATGTGAAAATAGAGGGGACTACTTAAAGTAAAAGTTACTCCCAAGGGATTGATACGAAGGATATGTATATTCAAATGGTACAAAGACTGCAGCCTGTAGCAACCAGAAGATTCAAAATCGCTCAATTTGGGAACCGAGATGTAAAACCGTGCCGGCTAGTTAAACTAAAAGTTACGCTCAGGGGGGTTTGAATAAAACAATATGCATGTCCAGACGATACGTTTATAGATAGTGCAGAGACTACAGCCACCAAATCACTCAAAAAATTCAAAATCGCTGAATTAGGAAGCGAGATGAGAAATTTTAGGACTACCTCAAGTAAAATTTACGCCTAGGGTGAAATTAGAAACAAAACCAGGGAGATTGAGTAGTCGCCGCTGAAAGGGGGGGGGGGGGAGATTCTAAGGAAAACAACGTCAGATTAAAGAATCAAGTATCAGGTTGAAAATTGATTTTTAACATTCTTCAACAAATATTTATAATTTTTTCAATCTTTAATGTTAAATAGCTCAAAAAGTAAGACAGTTGAGTAAATCAAGAGACCCACCCCCTCAGACAACACATTTCTGAAAGTGTCACTAAAAATATCCACGGGCATGCCACAAATACAATTCTCGTGACTTTTAAACAATTAAGAGGTCAAACGCATTGAAATTCGTCACAAACAAAGCATAGCACTACCCTAAATCAGAAATGATCCCCTTTCCGAAGGACAGAACCACCCTACATCAGAACCGGCCGTCCATTAAGCTCCTCTATGTCTTAGGATGAGTCGGTCGGCCTGGGCTTTCGATCCTGTATCAGAAATCCCCCCTCCCGTCCGGGCGCTTACGCAGCGAAACTAAACTGAGTGCTTCAAACAATGCATTTTTCTACCGCATACGAAGAACGGAAACCCCCAAAATACCATCAATAACCCCCACTTATTCAATTAAGTAAAAAGCGCAAGATATATATCGAAACTTTTTTGAATTTCTATGTTCTGTATCTAATACTACTAAACTATTTCTTCATGAACAAAAACTGAAAGAGCTAGGTTAATAAGATCAATAAAATAAATTAGACTTACATAAATACAGTAATTTATGTTCAAATATTTGTTTAAACATCCAAATTTATTATTTTAAAAAGAAGCGAGAGAGAGAACACTCATTTAACAAGAAATATTCGAGGCCAAATTAGCGAAACTTAGCCAATTCGAGTCAGTCGTTCACGGTATTCGTTTCTTCTTGGCTTCTTTAGATGAGAGCCGCGGTAACCGACGCGGCTCACATTGGATTGGAATATTGCAATGTCTGTTTTTTTAACTGAAATTTCTATTGCCGTTATATTAACATGCCGTTCGTTCTATCACCCAGGGGCGATAACGGGACGCGGCTCTCATTAAAATCACTCGTCTTTCCCTGTAATGCAGTATTTTCCCCTATAAATTTAATATAGTATGAAAAAGGCGTAAGAGATTTTTTTGAAAGTCAAAGCTTTAGTGCTGCCATCTAGTGACAATTTTATCATTTATTTCCAATAATTCGACTTTTAGTTGAAATAAATTTCAGATAATTTCCTTAAAACTTGTAATTAACCTATATAACTAAAAGAATTTGAAGTGCTTGATTAAGGGGGGTCTGCGCGGCCCCCTGAATAGCCGCCCCTGGGCTATAGTCTCTTCATCATTTGTACGTATCACTTGGATATTCATCTTCATTGTGTCAAACCCTGGGCATAATTTTTACTTCAAGTATCCACAATTTCACATTTCGGTTTTGCAAAAATCTCGCCGATGTGCATCGTCCTGAGATCGGAGATACCCGTGTAGCACATTCCAAGGCCGTACTATTTCACGAGCGGATAAATGAGCAAATTCCCACTTAATGCTGTAGCGCGAGTCCTGGAAAAAATGCTCACAGCATGTGGAACTCAGCGATCTGTTCAGAAGAGTATTGGAAGCATAAAATTTAAGTTAGTTGAGGAAGATAAATTTGAAGAAGATAAATGAGTCTAATTCTGCTGCAATTGTTGAATCGCTGAAACATTTAAAATGTTTTTTAAATGTTTGCGAACAGTATTTTTAAATAAATTGAAAAAATATTCTTATTTAGTGATGAAAGCTACAAAAGGTCGTTTGCACTTTATGAAAACGATTTTGATAATTAATTTTTATGCATAAAGGGCGTATTTCTTGCGGAGATTTGCTTCTATCTGATAGCCTTGATTCTTGACTATAGCTCTATCTCGAATTTTTCATGAAAGTAAACTTTTTCTTAGCACCCTCATGTCAATTTTATCCCACTCCTCTTGGGTCGTTTTCCAAAGTCCTTTCAGTGTTCTTGAATGACGTCTTCCTAAGGCTCATTTTAACAAATCGAAAGCGCAAAAGTCCATATTAGAAGCGTTAGGTGATTTTACAGGTATTTCATTAAATGGGATACATTTTATTCCTGTTTCTGATTCTTTTTTTGCTAAATATGCGGCAGTTGACTTAGACGTGTGACTAGAGGCTTTGTCCATACGAAACTCAACTTTATTGATGTCCTTTCCATATAAGGCTGGAATTTCTTCTTCAAAAATTGGTTTAAAATATTCTGCTGATACTAGAGTGAATTAATTTTAGCTTTACCTTGAGACTTTCTTGAGTTTTAATTTATCGTTGTAACAAAATCCTGCAACTATCATAAATCCCTTTGGGAACTTTTCTGTACATTGACGAAGCCATTTTGTACTGTCATTTTCGTCAGTTGAGCAATATAAAATTGCTCTTTTTTATTACAGTCACTTAAATACACCCATGCCTCATCGAGTGTTACCACAAATTTCCATTTATCAGCAGCTAGGTTTTTTTCATATAATTTTCTACAATTTGTTTTTCTTTCCGCAATATGCTTTGGCAAAAGCAGATGAACTTTCATTTCACTGCAATTTCATGATTTTCGGTTCAGAGTGGCCAGATTTGGCAATTATTGCCAATTTGGTGACTTTCGCCACATTTCAAATGTTCGAGAACTTTCTCGATATATCGAATATTCACGAGATACGAGCCCCTTCTGGAAGTTTCCACAGAGAGTATATAAAAGGTGGCATCACTCGGAGGGCAATTGACGTGATACGAGCTATATTGAATTGTGATATATATCTATGTTTTGAGAATATTGGCTGTTTTGTGAAATTAGCCGAGCATAATTGCCGTTTTGCTGTACCTGACAGTTGTACTGCATTTCAATTTCCTATGTGAATTCCATGGAAAAGTGATGTAACTGTTCATGTAGTGTGTGTGTTGTTGTTGTTGTTGTTGAGACCCAGACCGTCCGACCTACCAGAAAGGTGTAAGGTAACTGTTTGGACGGCCTGGAAGTGCCACCCAATTTAGACCGGAACCCAGTGGGGGAGGCATCCACAGGGACCGTACCCTCCTTCCCCTACCACCAACCTCTCGGAAGGACTTACGGACCCACATGTTTAACGTGATCGTACTCCGCATGAACACGGCGGCAGTTTTGGCAGCGGCTGGAATCGAACCCGGGCCTACCGAGTGCAACTCCAGCGCGCTAACCAATGGGCTACCGCGCCCTATGTAGTGTGTGTGTGTTATAACTCTCAAAACCCCACCATCGAAATCACTGCTTTAAACTACCCAAATAATTTATAAACAAAATATATGAAGCATGCAATATAAATAGTATGGGGGCTGGGATAGCTCAGCAGATAAAATGAGAGGATCGCTCACAGTGCAACGGAGTTTGATTCTCGACGACACCCAAAACTATCTCCGTGTCTATGAAAAGTATGGGCACGTTAAAAATAGTCGTTAAAGTTCGAAAGTTCATCAAAGAGGGGATAAATTAGGGGACGAGTGGTTCCCAATTCAGACCGAAATCCATCGGATTGGATTTCAGTCTAAATTGGGTTGCACTTACTAGCTGCCCAAATAGTTACCTTACACTTGGAAAAAATAAATAGTGTATTGTTGAAACAATAAATATTTTGTTAATCACACAGCATATAGAAAATACAACAGACCGAATTCATTAATAACAAAACAATTGAAAGTTGAACCTTTCAACTTCTCTGTTACAATCTGTCGTGTTTATAGGTCAATTTAGATGAAAGCAATTCATATGTGTTACGATTTCAAATTTACATGCACAATGATTTAAAAAAAATTATATGCATCCTGAGATTGTTATTTAAAAACATCATATCAATTTTATACCAAATCTTTTCAGACATAGTTAGAGATGTGTATCAGTAAATTTTCCATTTTTATTTTATTTTAATAGATTTGAAAATTAATTCTTTTTACACTGCTTTTTAAAAGCAAGTAACTTTACAAGTCTTTGATTATTTAGTTTTTTTTAATTTTGAGGAAGATGGTTCAGT
Source organism: Amaurobius ferox (assembly GCA_951213105.1). Taxonomy (NCBI): domain Eukaryota; kingdom Metazoa; phylum Arthropoda; class Arachnida; order Araneae; family Amaurobiidae; genus Amaurobius; species Amaurobius ferox. Next base: position 116,482,235 of record OX578142.1, on the reverse strand, counting down.
CTTGATAACAGCCATGTAAAAATAATTTGCGGAGACTGAAAAACAGAGTTCAAAATTTGCAAATATGAAGTTTCATGCTATATATTTCAGCTAGGTTACATTTAAGACTGACGGACTATCAGCTGTCGAAATGAGGTAAGAAATAAAAAAATCAATTTAAAGCAAAATATTGGGCCATAAATATATTTTTTCCAAAAGCATTAGACAAAATGGTCACTGCATAGTACGTGTGAAAAACATTTAAATTAATTTATATATTATAAAGTAAACTTCGATAAACAAAAATTTGCATACAAAAGCATTTAATCTATTACAATAAATATACCTTAGTACATCTGAATGAACCTGAACATAGCCGCCGTCAGATATTTTGGGCATATACAACAAATGTACACCCCTCCGTATTTTATAAGTTATTGATCTATTTTTACAAACGGTTTAGGCAAAAAGGGGTCCGGTTTGTGGAACAGTCCAGTTGTTAGTGCACGGGGATTGCACTCGGATCACCCAAGTTTGATTCCCAGCTCTGCCCAAACTGTCTATGTGTTCATGCGGAGTACGGGAATGTTAAATATGTGGGCCTGTAAGTTCTTCCTAAATATACAGTCCTTGTGGATGCTGCCCCACTGGTTTCTGATCTAAATTGGATGACACTTCTCGGTCATTTAAACGGATACTTTACACCTTCGGGTAGGTCAGATGATGTGGGTAAAAAAATGAATCCTCCCGAGCCCCTATGCAAAGTATTTTTTGCTGTACCTATCAGTGCCTCTGTACTAGGCTGCGGTTTGAGAGGTATGCAATACTGTTTTAAGTAATTTCTTGGTAATAACTGAATTACAATTAAAATAAATTAATGACTTTAACAAATTTATTGAAGTGAAACCCCGGTTTTGTAATACAAACATTATATGCAGGAAAATAAAATACAAAGAAAACTCCATTTTAATTAGAATATAATAATCAAGGAAAATTTATTAGAAAATAAAAAAACCACTTATCAAGCTATACTTTTTCATTTGATAAAAATTTAATCAAGAACAATTTCAAATATATATTCGTAATTACATTCAAGATTAATTTGGTTTCCATAAGAATTTTTTACCTTGACCTTAATACATAGACTTGTAAATTTCTTTATTATAAACAACTATGCTACTTCTAATTTATACAAAATATTGAAGCAAATAATAAATAAATATCAAAGAATGTAAGGTGAAATTGAATAAATTAAAACATCAGGATATTTGAAGTCAAATTTCCTGTTAACTATTAAGAAAACAGCCACTTTTTTATTGCTTAGACATGTCTATCAAAGACCTGCTGTAGCTTGAGTATAAATTGTGTGCATATTTTCTCTAAGTTCCATTTCCAATGGAATATCGTCCGATATGGGTAGACAGAGAGAGATTCTTCACTCCTGAAAATTCCGCTTGACGCTTAGCTTTACTAGACAAAGTAAATATACTTTGTTGATTTACAAATTATTTGGATAGACGCTATCTCCCTTGTCAGCCATAAAATCAAAATAAATAAAATATTTCTACAACGTTAACGCTTTATAAAAACTTAAAACAAAATTGTAATATATTACATATATAAAAGTACAAGGTTACCTAATTGATTTTTAAATGAAAGGATAGAATCAGTGGTGTGCAGCGATATTTTACTGTAGGTACTGTATTTTACTGTACAACATTTAATCCTGGTATATAAAAACAATAGAAAAATATATTACAGTCAACCCTTCTATATCGTGGTACTCTCATAATGCGGATTCTATATTGTGGAGCGAAAATTGTGACAGCCCTGTCAAGGTAATATTCATAAAACGCGATTGTCTTGTAAAGCGGTTTCTCTATAATACCATTCAGTTTCAGCAGTCTCCCTATAGCATGATTTTTTCTATTACAATTTTACGGTTTGAAATTAATTGGAAATTCTCCTGTTTTTTCATCCACGTACATCACCATATTTCAATTTCAGTTATCAGGGAAAACCTCTGTAAAATAAATTAATACATTCACCTCAAATGCAATGGTAGACGAAAATATGGGTAAAGAAGAATGGGTTTAAAATTTCAATTTAAGTGATGCGAAAAGGGGACTGGGTTTGGATAAACAATTACAGAGGTAATGAATATTAATACAATTTTTGTTGGAAAAAAGTTATTAAGTTTATATTTCACATTGTTTTTTAATTTTCTTATAAAGTCTTAATAAATATAATTTGAAATATGTAAAATATTTTTGCCTTACTTTTGTATCTATAAACTTATATTTCATAATCATATTCACCATAACATGGTACTCTAAAAATACAATTTTATATAACGTAGAATGAATCAGTCTGATTTATATGTTTTGAGTTCCACTTAATGTGGTTTTATTATTACACTGTACGAATTGTTCTGAGTTTCTTATAACGCGGTATGCAGTTTCCTTATAACATGGTATGAATTATTCTGATGTGCACTAATCTGAGTTTCATAATATAAAGCGGTATGAATTAACACTAGAACTACGGAAGCGGTCATTTTGACCGCATAACTACTTTGAGAAACAATTCCCCCAAAACGACTAATCCCAGCCCATTGAAATTTTATGACATTTCTTATTTTATTTGCAAAAAATGTGTCGAAGAAACATCCTAAATTCTGTAACTATGATATTTTGGTTTTGAATTAAAGGTATGTTGTACTTTTCCTATAGCAGTCAAATTGACCGCTGCCCGTCGTTCTAGGTGGTTTAAAATATCAGTCATTCTAGTGTTAATTGCATTATGGGAGAGTTGACTGTACGGTTGGACCTATTTGTACATACATTCCAATCTTACTTTTTTTGCAAACGCTTTAATGACATTTTCGTGGAAATTAAGAGTTCTTATTTCTCAAATTTGAAGAAATTTTTTTAAGATACAACAAAAAAGTGTATCTTTGCTATTATTAATTAAGATTAATATGAGCTTGGTCGCCAATGATCTATCATCAATCACCGTTACACAAATTCTGCTGAAATATTATAGTATTTTTTTTTATTTTTTTTAAACTGATGTTAGGTAAGCAATGCTTGCACACACACACATTGTTTCTATCGACTGCATACCACTGGACAAAATTTAACTAAAACTGATAATATTTGGGAAACAGTTGAAGAGTTTCTACAATTATGACAGGTGACCACCAGTCATGACCAGAGAGTTCGAAAACTTTTTCATAACCACTGCCATTTAAAATCTTGTTTCGGTCACAGTGCAGGTATAACCAGAATGACCAAGGATTTTCTCAATTAATGTTATGTGGTCACATGATACACAGAACACGTGTTTTGCTTGAAATGCTGTCTAGAATCGTGCAGGATAACCATCGTTGTTTCGTCATTTATGAAGCGCCTGGCATGTTGTGCCGTATCTTCGATGTGTGCGTTGAGTATCTTGAAGCTTTGACATCAGTTGGCTGGATTGCAGGTGTGCAGATAGAGTCCATAGGGACCACCCACAGTAGGCGCAGCAACGGGATCTGTTTTTCCTGTTGGTCAAGAGAACTGGAGCACAATTCCGAAAAACTATCTTGCAAGGCAGAGTTAGTTTAAATTATGAGGAAAGTTTGAAGTTTTTTGATCTGCAATTAGTGTGATTATATCAAAGGTCTTTTGCATCGGGTCTACGTCTGCTTTAATTATTTTGGTGATTTGATTTAAGAAGTTCCTGACATCATTGATATTGAAATAATCTTGTATTTCTTTAAAGAATTTAATGAATTCTAGAAAGAGGTTATGGATTTGATTTGAAGATTTTTGGGCATCTGAGTGCGTGTGGGCCACGTGCTCTTCAGAACTTGGTGTTCTTGTCTCGGCACGCGCCATCGCCACATTGTCTGTAACAATTTCGAGGTTTTGTGATTTAGGGAGCTGTGGAAAGTTTTCCATGCTCAGGTTTGAATTATCTGATCTATTGGTACGAAGGTTTTGGGATTTGGTTTTAGGTTCCTGGAACTTGTTACGGTTGCAGGGGTTTTTGGGGCAGAGCCTAACGTTGGCGGGGTGGGCCCCACCACAATTAGCACACTTTGCCGAAAGGTCCCTAGGTTTAAAGCATTCGCGAGTTTGATGGTTTTCTCCGCATTTTAAACACCTGGCGGGAAGCGAGCAATTATCCGAAGAATGGTTGTAATTTTTACAATTGTAACAAATTTTTACTCCTTTTGATTTGAAGGCTTGCACTACGATTCTCATATAGAGAATGGAGGTGAGGTTGTAAATTTTATCCCATACCTCACCCGGCTCTAGGCAGACCAAGAAGATGGGGAGAGGTGACTTATCACGACAATTTCTAAGCTGTGAAATCCTAACAATCCTTAATCCCTCACGGGATATAGCGTCTTTAATAGAGTCTATGCTAGTGTTGGTTGGCAGCCCTTTTATCACTATTTTTTGGTCTTTCGTTTTTACTTTCCTTATATACATAATGTATAAGGAAAGTATTGTGACGGGGTCGAAAATTCGAATTCGAGTTTTCGACGGGAGAGCACGTTTCAAGCATCCCTGATCACGAATCAAACATTTTTGAAGTGATGTCTGTGTGTGTGTATGTGTGTGTGTGTGTGTGTGTGTGTGTGTGTGAAAGTATGTGTGTGTGTGTGTGTGTGTGTGTGTCAGTGAGTCTGTGGAGACGATAACTGACGAACGAATGGACCGATTCGAACCAAATTTGGTACGAAAATCACAATCCGTAAACACTGGAAGCCTGTTGTTTTTATACGTAATCGAATGTTCAGAACCCCCCTAAATTTTCGAATGAAATTTTGAAAAAATCGTCAAAAAATTAAAACCGCTAATAAAGTTGCGCAAATAGACATTTCTTATGTAATTTTTCATTAGAAAACGATTGGCATAAATTTTAGAACGCTAACACGAACCGTTCTTGAGATATTGTACATTTTTCAAAAAAATTATGAAAAAGTCACATAAAAAAAAATTCATATTGAGAAACATGTTCACTTTTCATATGTAATACTATGCGATAAATTGAATGATATCATTCTCGTGGATCTAGCTCGTTCCATTCATGAAAAAATATACTTTGAATAATACTTTTGTATTTGAACGCCAATAGTCATTTATCTGCTGTAAGAATAACTTTTTTCTTAGTGCATAACGCTTGGCAAGATTTTGGCTACGAATTTGGCGGAATGTCGCCAACTTGGCGACTTTTTGAAATGTTGCCAAATTAATGAAAATCTCGCCAAATGGATAAAAATGATGCTAAATCAATGAAAATGACGACTAATTGTCGAAAATTCAATATCTTGGAAAGAATATTAGTATCTACTATAAGAAAAACCTATTTTTTACTGTAAAAGTAGTAAATTCATTACATTATATAAGGAAAGTCATGTGTTGCCCACATCAGATTTTTTAAGCATATGGAACTAAAAGGGATTTTATTCTGAGTCAGGTGAGTCTGTACACTCCTGTAATCCTCAACGGATCCTGGAGTGAACCTAATCACCCTCCCCATCAGCAGTCCTTCAATTTTAGTGCCTAAAGTTTTGTTTAATTCTTCTATGAGGGCTCCCCAATTACTCGAGGAGTCAACATAGAAGGAAGAAATTTTGGGATTAGGTTTTGGGTCACTATTTCCATTCTCTTCTTCCTGATTATCAAGCGGCATGAATTTATTTTTAAGTAGAGGGAAGTCCTTACTAGATGCAGCCTTTCGTGGCATGGCCTCAGCTAACTCAGCAGCCGTAATCTCGTCATTAGGCTTCCTGTGCTTATTGCGCGGGAGCTCAACATTTTGTTTGAAAGATTTCGCGATTTTGTTTTTGTATTGACAATACAAAAAATCCTCAGATAAGCTATTCCATGTTTTGATGACATAAGCCGTAGCCTGATAGGATTTTCTAACCAAGAGGTTCTCAGGGGTAGGGGTATCCGCTAGCAAGATAGCATCAAAAGTTATGCTTACCAATATCTCTTTGATGAGTGCCGCCTTGTCGATGTCCTCAACTTCCTCGATGGCGATTTCGGCATCCAGGTGTCTCTTGGCCCAGTCATAGATCTCACAGTGTCTGTGGATATTGAAGGCTTCATTTTCAGGTGTCTCAGGGGTATATCCCACGCTTGCTTCGCATCTGGCAGCGAAGGATGTGAAGTACTCAGGAGACTTGTGTGCCTGTCGCACCAGCTTCTCAGCACGTGCTGCTCCGTCCAAGTCTTTCTTTTTTTCTTTCCTCCTCATCGATCTCCATGGCATCTGCCCAGCTGAGAGTCTCTTTTTGCTTGTCCTTCCTGTGCCTTTCGAAAAGATTTTTTTTCCTTACTCTTGGTCTGTATGCCTTTCATATCCTCCTCTTTGCCTTTGGGTATCTCCTTACTGTCGTTGGCTTCCTTGTCTTTAGGCCTAGGCATCTCGGCTATCTCCTGTCGTCCCTCAGTTTGTACACTTTCCTTTGAAATCCAATTATATTCCTCTAGTTTCCCCTGCACCTCCTCCTCTGTTCTTCCAAAGCTCTTAACAAATAAATCTCTAATAAGCAGTAATTTCTCTTTTTCCTCCCGCGAAAACATCTTGATTAGCTTAGCCCGATATATTCTACCAAAACTTGGTACAATTATACCCAGGCTAGTACTAAAAGTCACCACGTGCAATAGTTTCAGGAGCTAGCACGAACACGCAGAATAACCATGCTGTTTTTTCTTGATAACTCATTATCGCGACTTGATAACACATAAACAATTGTTAACGGAAATGAACATTCAGTTAACTTTTCAAACACATCCTTGACGTGTGCAAGAGTTTCAACCATGTGGCATTCCCTTAGTAAGGAGCATTGGCAACGGTTGCTGGTAGACATACAATCCGTAGTTCCTCCGTTGGTATACACGTCGTACGTTGCGTCAAGAATATTTATGTAAACATTAAGTAATATTTATGTTATCTTAATATTTTCAGGATATGGATGATTGACATAAAGATCGATATGTTCTAAAGATTGCATCAGTAGGAAACAAAGATCCGTATTCAATGTGTAAAAGTGTAAAACTTAATACGTATTCAATGCGTAACACTTCAAATTTTCAAACACACACTTATTTTCGTTTCATATATCATTGACGAGCATTTTAAATAAGTGCAGTTGACAACATAGACTTTCACCGTTACTTTAAAAAGGAAACAATTCTTAATTTCCTTTTAATAAATGGAGTGACGATAAGAAAGAGTAATAATTACCTGAAATAAAGTAATCCTCACATACTCTTAGTCATTTTTACTTACCCTGCAATACATGAAAAGTATTGTAAGCATGTCGAAAATCGCTATTCGAGTTTTTGACGTATCTACACGTTTTAGGACCTCTAGAATACGAAACACTATTTTTAGCGTAACGTCTGTGGTTCTGTGTGTTTATCTCTGCAATATTTGTATCCACTCTAACTCAAAAACTAATTGATCAAAAAATTAAAATTTTATGGGTAAGTCACTTGCAGGTGACCCTAGTACTGATTAGATTTTGTTACGATTTGTGATGATAAAAGAATCTGTCTTTTTTTGCAAAATTGCTAGTAAAAATTACCTGTACCCAATCTAGCTGGAAAACTAATAGACCAAATTTCACAAAATGTGGTAGATAAGTCACTTGTGGGTTTCCCTGGTGCTGATTAGATTTTGGTACGATTCGGGATAAAAAGAACCTAACTTTTTTTGCGAAATGGCCCGTAAAGATTGTCTATATCCCCTATAACTGACAAACTAATAGACTAAATTTCACAAAAGTTGGTCGATAAGTCACTTTTGGGTTACCCTGGTGCTGGGGGATTTTAAGTTATCTTGGTGATTTTAGTATTATTCAGAATTTAGTATGGTTCGTTTTACTAAATGAGAACGAAAATTGAATTGATAATGTAAATTCAGTGTAATTTAAAATAATTATGGGTGTTATTTCGTATGACATGAATATGTATGTTGTTTTACGTGAATATGAGACTGCAAGGAAATTCGTGCTGCTTATATCAGATTTTTATATTTTCAATAAGTTCAGCTCTTTTGATGGCCGATAGCCACTTCTCTCGGTGCTCTTCACTAAGACGTTTTCTAGATTCATATCCTCTAATTAATGCAGCAAGGAATTTAAAAAAAGTTTGACTGTCTCTATCAGAACGATTTCCGGATATAAAAACACCACAGACGGTAGGCATAATAACAAATATAAAATTTTTATAACGCTATACACATGAGTATATTCACAAAATCAACCGAAAAACATACTTTGTATGTCTACCAGCAAAGGTTGCTAGGTGGCAGCTTGGCGGCGTGACGTCAGCTGAAACAGCTCTATTTTCTATATTACGCTATAATGCTATTATGGTTATTATGCTGGATATAATATTTTAACGAAGTATCAATCAAGTAAGTGTTATATTTTAATATGTATAACAACGCAGATTTGCTTTTAACAATAATCTAACGTCATTTCAAGATTGTTTTATATCAAATTCAAGTATTATTTTTAAAAATATCAAATTCTTATCAATCGTGTATAAAAATACACACTACAAGACTACATATTTTGTTAAACCTCGGAAGGGCTAGATGAGCACATTGAAGTTTTTGCTGTTTATAAAATATCAGCAAGCTTTCCAGTGACTTTTTGGCCAAGAATTTATAAAGATATCTATATTAAAAATTTTATTGTATGTGTAACTGATCAATTTATTTTCCAATCTTTCTAACAATTCATACTAGCATCTTTTTACTCAAACCACCCCATGCCTAGTAATAAATAGTTACACAATGCAGGCATACACACATATAGAAATATATTTTAACTAATTTTGTATGTATTTTTGGACAAACATTCATTCAACAAGCTTTCTAGAAGTAAGTAATTTTGTTGCAATATTTAGTTTCTGTTATCATTTATGTTAAACAAGACTTGATCCAGCTTTGAAACAATCAATTGGTTGCGCATTGCTTTTATAGAGCTGTTTCAACCGACGTCACGCCACCAAGCTGCCACCTAGCAACCTTTGTTGGTAGACATACATAGCTTGTTTTTCGGTTGAGTTTGTGAATATACTCATGTGTATAGCGTTATAAAAATTTTATATTTGTTATTATGCCTACAGTCTGTTGTGTTTTTATATCCGGAAATCTTTCTGATAGAGACAGTAAAACTTTTTTTAGATTCCTTGCTGCATTAATTAGAGGATATGAATCTAGAAAACGTCTTAGTGAAGAGCACCGAGAGAAGTGGCTATCGGCCATCAAAAGAGCTGAACTTATTGAAAATATAAAAATCTGATATAAGCAGCACGACTTTCCTTGCAGTCTCATATTCACGTAAAACAACATACATATTCACGTCATACGAAATAACACCTATAATTATTTTAAATTACACTGAATTTGCATTATCAATTCAATTTTCGTTCTCATTTAGTAAAACGAACCATACTAAATTCTAAATAATACCAAAATGACCAAGGTAACCTAAAATCACCCAGCACCAGGGTAACCCAAAAGTAACTTATCGACCAACTTTTGTGAAATTTGGTCTATTAGTTTGTCAGCTATAGGGGATATAGACAATCTTTACGGGCCATTTCGCAAAAAAAGATAGGTTCTTTTTATCCCGAATCGTACCAAAATCTAATCAGCACCAGGGTAACCCACAAGTGACTTATCTACCACATTTTGTGAAATTTGGTCTATTAGTTTTCCAGCTAGATTGCATAAAGGTAATTTTTACGAGCCATTTTGTCAAAAAAGACAGATTCTTTTGTCATCACAAATCGTAACAAAATCTAATCAGTACTAGGGTCACCTGCAAGTGACTTACCCATAAAATTTTAATTTTTTGATCGATTAGTTTTTGAGTTAGAGTGGATACAAATATTGCAGAGATAGACACACACAGACGTTACGCTAAAAATAGTTTTTTCGTATTCTAGAGGTCCCAAAACGTGTAGATACGTCGAAAACTCGAATAGCGATTTTCGACATGCTTACAATACTTTTCATGTATTGCAGGGTAAGTAAAAATGACTAAGAGTATGTGAAGATTACTTTATTTCTGGTAATTATTACTCTTTTTTATCGTCACTCCATTTATTAAAAGGAAATTAAGAATTGTTTCTTTTTTAAAGAAATGGTGAAAGTCTATGTTGTCAAATACACTTATTATTCAAAATGCTCGTCAATGATATATGAAACGAAAATAAGTGTGTGTTTGAAATTTTAAAGTGTTATGCATTGAATACGTATTAAGTTTTACACTTTTACACATTGAATACGGATCTTTGTTTCCTACTGATGCAATCATTAGAACATATTGAGCTTTATGCCGATCATCCATATCTTAAAATATTTAGATAATATAAATATTACTTAATGTTTACATAAATATTCTTGACGCAACGTACGACGTGTATACCAATGGGCGAACTACGGATTGTATGTCTACCAGCAAGCGTTGCCAAGGCTCGTTATTAAGGGAATGCCACGTGGTTGAAACAACTCTATAGGATGTACTAAGGCTCCTATATATAGGAGCCTTAGTACATCCTAGGAATACATCTTAGTACATACATAGGAGCCTTAGTACAATGCTGGGAGATGCTCCTGAAAAGCCGCCTCCGCCAGACGGCGTTGGTCTCGAATAAGCGGTTAAAAGTGGAGGAGTTAACATTGAAACTTATGGGAATTTATTACAATTGAAATGATTGATATCTTTCGAAATAACTAAAGAATTTGTGTGAAAGTTGGTGTGATTATTGTAAGTGGTATACACAAAAAGTCATTTGATTTTCAAAGAGATTGAGCTAGGGATATATTCGCATTTTTAAAATTTTATTTAACTTGATCTGGTGTTCGTTCAAATCTTTGAGGTCCAAAATAATCAGGTTCATTTATCACAGTAACGTGAAATTCGTTATGACGTTTCCTCTTGTGGTAAATTTCAGTTCTTTCGATTTTGCAGCTTATCGGGCTGGCTAGCCCGTCCTGGACCCGCCATAGGATTTTACCTGGTTTTAGAGAATAACTCGAAAATCAGAGAACGTTGGAAATCTAAATTTAATATAAGGTTTTCTTTTGGGGTGTATTTTAATTCTTTCAATTTTGAACCGTACCGGGTTAGCCCGTCTTAGGCCCGCTTTAGAAACTCACCCGTTTTTGCGATATAACTCAAGAACATGTGTATCTAAATACTCAAAGTTTAGAATATCCTTTGCCATTTGCTGTATATTTTAAATCTTTGGATAAAAAATCTTATCGGGCTAGCCCGTCCTGAACCCAACAAAAGGAATATATCGTTTTTTGAGAATAACTAAACATTCTGAGCATCTAGAATGTATAAATTTAATATGTCATTGTCCTTTGGGGTATATTACATTTCATCGCATTTCGAACCTTATCGGATTAGTCCGTCTTGGGCCCGCCATAGAAATTTACTCGCTTTTCAAGAATAACTCGCTCAATCGGAGTAGCTAAAAAATGTAAATTTAGTATATCATTTCCGTTTGGATGGATTTTAATTTAGACTTTGAACCTCGTCGGGCTAGGCCGTCTTGGATCCGCTGAAGAATGCATTCGTTTTTGAAGAAAAACTCGAGAACCGAAGTAGCTAAAAATTCCAAATTTAACATGTCGTTAGCTTTTGGGGTATATCTAAGTATCTATATAATTAGTGGCGTAGGCATGGGAGATGGGATGTGTGATAAAAAACCTCATTTGCTGAACAATTACATTAGTTCTCAAAATTGTCCATATTTAAAAAGAATGAATTTTGTACTATAAGCTCCATTCAATCGTCGGCCCCCTTTTTCCTAGATGCATAGTTACATCCATATGCAAATGAGCTAAGAAGTGCGAAATTTGTCCACGGATGTTGGGTCGGTGCACTGGGAGTACGAGTGAAGGTTGCGGTTCTGTGTGATCTGACGAAGAAGGTTTTTTGCCTTCGAAACCGGTCGATATTAGCATTTTGAGTTGTATTCTGCTTCTTACGAAGATAATTTTATTTCTTTAGCAGAAATTTGGACCGCACGTATTGATTTTATTTACTTGAAATTGAAAAATTTCAATAATTTTTAAAAACATTATATGAATAACTTGAACGAATGCTTTAAAACCGAACTTTTGTTTTGCATTTTGATACATATTACCATGTAAACCTAAAAAAATAATGTATGAGAATGTATAGCAGATATTTTGTTTTATCTCATATGTTCGGCTACTGGGGAAAATGCCTGTAGGTGGCCTTGTGAATTTAGAAGAAGAACATGAAACACCATTGTCGCTTGAACATTAGAGCAAGATGGGGGCTGCCTACAAGTGTGCTGTCTCTTTGTGTAGTGAAAGATAGCGCTGATAAGAATTTCGATTGAGAGTGAACATGTAATCGACCGCTATTTTATTTCTTAAGGCGCGTCTCCTTTACATACGTTTCCGCAAATTACCACATCTCTTACACGAACAATGCTCAAAAGATCCGCAAATCAGCGGGGGCTCTGGAAATGGGTAGAACACCAGGAAAGGACATTTTGTACTGCCCTCAGGGTGGCCTCTAGATACAATAGGAAGTATCGCATTAGCACATTGGTCACTTGAGATCGAATCTGTTTTTACTAAGAACCGTCACATGTGCAATATTCTTTTTCGTTCTAAGATTGGACAGGATGGACCCATTCAGAAGGAAATATTTTTCGAAAATGTAAGCAGCAAGCTTTCACTCATTTGATGTTGTAACTGACGTTGAAAATCTATATTTTTGTTTCTATATTTGGATTAAAGACTTTTCTTTGTATTATACTATGTAGTACGAATCACTATATTACTATGAATCTTTAAAGTGAACCGTGGACTGGTTTCGCATTATTTAATTCTCTTGCATATAAGCGTAGCCAAGATCTAGGATAAGGGGGTCGACGATCGAATATGGGTTTACACAACAGTACAAAATACTTTTTCAAATATAATCCCTAAGGAGAACTAATGTAATTGTTTAATTGTTTGGTAAATGATAATTTTCACCGATTTTCGAGTTATTTTCCAAAAACGAATGCATTCCTAACGCTGGGCAAAGATGGGGTAATCTAATAAAGTTTAAAATCCAAAGAATTAAAATATATCCCAAAAGAGAATAATATATTATATTTAGACATTCTAGTTGCACGGTTTTCAAGCACAGATCGGGATAGCTCGTTAGTTTTAAATCCAATGAGCTAAGATATACAGCAAATGACAACGACATTCTACTTTATGATACTCCGGTTATAGAGTTATTCCCACCAAAAAGTGAATTTCTAAGGCGGGTCCAAAACGGGTTCGTCCGATACGGTTCAAAATCGAAGGAATTAAAATATTCCCCAAAAGATAAGGATGTACTAAATTTATATTTTCTAGTTGTCCCGATTTTCCAGTTATTCTAAACAAATGGGTCCATTCCTATGTCGGGTCCAGGACGGGCTACCCCGATAAAGTTCAAATCCGAAGAAACTTAAATATACCACAAAAGCCAACGACATGTTAAATTTGGAATGTTTAGCTATTGCGGTTATCGAGTTATTCTTCAAAAACGAATGCATTTTTCAGCGGACCCAAGACGGGCTAGTCCGATGGGGTTCAAAATCTAAATTAAAATCCATCCAAAAGGAAATGATATACTAAATTTACATTTTTAGCTACTCCGTTTGGTCGAGTTATTCTTGAAAAGCGAGTAAATTTCTATGGCAGGCCCAAGACGGGCTATCCCGATAAGGTTCGAAATGCGATGAAATATAATATACCACAAAGGACATTGATATATTAAATTTAGACATTCTAGATGCTCCGAATTTTGAGTTATTCTAAAAAAAACGATATATTCTTCTTGTTGGTCTCAGGACGAGCTAGCCCGATAAGATTTTTAATCCAAACAGTTAAAATATACAGCAAATGACAAGAATATGCTAAACTTCGAATTTTTAGATGCACCTGTTCTTGAGTTATACCAAAAACAAGTAAAGTCCTATGGCGGGCCCAGGACGGGCTAGCCGGATAAGCTCCAAAATCGAAAGAACTGAAATGTACCACAAGAGAAAACGTCATACCGAATTTCACGTTACTGTGATGAATGAACTTGATTATTTTGGACCTCAAATGTTTGATTGACCACAGATAAAGTTAAATAAAATTTTAAAAATACGAATATATCCTTAGCTCAATCTCTCTGAAAATCAAATGACTTTTTGTGTATACCCCTTGCAATAATTACGCCAAATTTCACACAAATTCTTCAATTATTTACAAATATATCGGTCATTTCATTTGCATTAAATTCCCATTAGTTTCAATGTTAACTCCTCACCTTTTAACCGCTTATTAGAGTCCAACGCCGTCTGGCGGAAGCGGTTTTTAGGGAACCTGTTTTACGCCTCGGTCGGGGCCTCGTGCTCTCCCCCTTGTGCTGCCTCGTGCTCTCAACATGGCTGAGGATGGGAGGACCGTAAGTGCGGATGGATAGTGTGTTAGGAAAGCCTCCTTTAAGACTAAAAGTCTAGTTAAAAGCAAAAAGATCAAGAGTGCTATCAAGAAGAAGCCATATGTCTCGGGGGCATACTTCCAAGCTGACATTGGACTGAGTGACATGGTCGTTCAAGCAGCCGGAACTTCAAGCAAGCTGGTGCAACAGGAAACCCGCTACGAGACTGCAGCGACCTTCGAAAATGAATATCTAAAGTCTCTGGATATCCCCAAAGATGTAATTCCTAGAGACTCTATCACCTGGTAGATAGTAACCCATTTCATCTGTTATGACTACGTCATTGCCAGACTTGAGGAACTCGAGGACGAGGACATTGAATGGGGCCAAACCAAGATATTACAGAAAATCATCACAGGTAGTATTCTTGATGCTTCTGCGCTGCTGCAAAACCCTGACCCCCCCATTAGTTAATCGCGATACGTATAATTTCATAAACGATATGGTAAAAAACTGGAAAAAACCACCGATGATGACCTGTATATAATTTTTAAAGACGAAATGTACAAGAAAATTGAGGGTTATGTTACCCCTAGTATTTGGAAGAAGACAAAACTTTCGGCCCAGCCTGAGCCAGAACCTGAGACTCAAAATAAATTTTCAGAACTTGGGAGTGAGGAAGCCACTATGGCTATTGAGCCCCCCCCCCACCGCTAAGGATAGAGTCTCCTCCTTCTATGTGGACTCCTCAAGTGATTGGGGAGCCCTCATAGAGGAGCTTAATAGTATGCTAGAGAATAAAGTACAGGGCCTTCTTATGAGAAGGGTGATCCGAATCACTCCTGGGTCCGTTGAGGACTTCAGGAGTGTACAGGCCCACCTGACTTCAATGCCATCAATTTGAAACAGGAAAGACCTAAAAAGATAGTCATTAAAGGACTACCGTCCAATACCGATAGTGAAAAAGTAAAAACTGCCCTTGCTAGTGAAGGATTCAAAGTCATCAGAGTTGCTCAACTTAGAAATAGGAAAGATAGGAGCCCCTCCCCATTTTTCTAGTAGGTCTCGAGCCTACAGAAGACCATGAGATAAAAAGTATCCATGAGATAAAAGGATCCATGAGATAAAAAGTATACTACATGCAGGTTAAAATTGAAACATTTAAAAGCAAAGGCTTCAAAATGTGTTATAATTGCCAACTTTTCAACCATCACAGTGATCAATGTACCCTCTCCCCTCGCTGTTTAAAATGTGGCAAAGGCCACCCTAGTAGGGAATGTGAGAAATCGAGAGAGTTACCTGCAAAATGTTGCAACTGCGGTGGAGATCACCCCGCCAATTTTAGGCATTGCCCCCAAAACCCCTGAAACCGTAAAAAGTTCCAGGCCGCTAAAAAAACCCTTCCAAATTCTGAATCGACCCCTCCACCAAACCTTGGTGAGGAAAACTTACCCCCCATCCCTTCTAAAAGTATCTCCCTGTTCAAGAAGTGCAGGCGAGTGCAGAGACGGTCTCAGGAAAAACCGGAGAGCACTCTGCCCAGGTACGACCTGACAACAGGAATTGACGCCCCCCCTCAGACTTCGAAGGCATTTCTTGACTTCCTTAAATTTTTTAAGGAGGTAGAAAAACGCTTCGATCTGAGTAACCTGCAGGACTTATTAAACAACATCCTTAAAATCATAACCGCTGAAGATGATCCCATGGCAAAACTTTTTTGCATCATTAAGATGGTCGCAGATATCAAAAAACCCCAGGCCTCCCAGAATTAGTGTATTCAGGGCCAGCAGCAAGTTGATCAGAATACTTCTACCAATATCACGTGCCACCGCCACGGATTTCCACAAGTGCCATCGCCAGTCCCTTTTCAGGACCCAACTGACGCCCCGCCCATCTGGGGTGCTCTTATGGACAGACCCACGACAACTCAGCTAATGTCACAGACTCAGCGGCGTCAGATGCCTCATGACTTTTCGATACAACGGAGCCTCGGTCGGCACACTATTACTTCTAGACACTGTTCTTAGGATGTACGGGAAGTGAAGTGACGTCTGGGTTCTACGTCACAATGGCACCGTCCGAGTAAGGGCGGGACGAAGGCGGAGCCGTAGTAAGTAGTAATTTGGACACCCTGTCTCAATATATGTGGTAGGTAATGCTATTTAGGAATAATCCTCATGGTTCTTCAAATGTGATTGGTTGTTGATTGGTAGAGTTAGAGCGGTACTTAGACACCCGTTTAAAGACCCACTTGTTTATGTTTTATATCATGTATTGCCGCACGCAGTATTAGCGTTTGATGCCGAGATTGTTATGCTTTTTGTTTCCTGTGATGTATATAAATTTAATAACTTGTTTTTAAATAATATTTTTTTATTTCTTTCATTGTTATAAAAGTCAATGTGAAGTATTTGGATATGGATAAAGTTGACGATGGTGTTATAAGTATGTTTATATATAATTTTCTTATATTCCCTGTTATTTAATAAATATCAATAGTACATAACAACATTATGATGCATTTACAATGCCATGTTAATTGGTTTATACTTGTCTGCATGTAATTTTCCTGATGGGCGTTTCACTCTTTTGATTTCTGACAATGCAAACAAACTTGCGCAAGATTATATTCAGATTACATTCCTTCTTTTTTTAAAAACAGAAATTCCGTAATTCAATTTTTATGGTAAAATAATAGTATGCTAAAAGCTGTCTAGGAGCGATTACAAAATAAAATACTGATAACCGTATCAAAACCAGAGAATTTGGTTTCCCGGGGAGAAAACAAAATAAAGTGCCCAGTACATTTAATATGAGTATTACCGTCAACTGGGGTAATTTTGAACCCACAGGGGTAAGTAACATTGCACCCTGTGGGACAATGGTTTTGCTTACAGTGTTGATTTTTGACTACCACTGGTGGTGTTAAATAAAAAAACTCGATGTCATAGCTTAATATTTTGACTTTGTAGTGCATATATTGGAAATTAAAAATTGAATTCAATCATTTTATAAAATTTTTATAACTTAGACAAGAAAATTTTGAAAAAAAAAGATTGAAAAACACTTTTTGTGAGCAGAAGTAGTAAGGCCCAGTTACATGGGGGTTAAATATGGTTTAATTTGCTTGTTTTAATGAATATTTAACATTAATTCATTTTTCTAGAAAAAATATTTCAAATAAAATAATTCATTTTTTGAAAAGTTGTAATATTGACCTCTTACTTTTTTTCTCACCTCGGGCCCTACCACCAACACATCGTAATTTTACCCGGGTTCGAAATGACCCTTTATTCCGCATGTCAATCAACTTTTACGATATGTGGTACCACAAAGTCTTATTAGGGTACGTAAAGTTATATGAAGATTCGTAAAACCCCCTTGATAATTTTATCATTTAAGGAGACCGTGAAACCTGAAATAAGGTACGGAATAGCAGTATTCAAGGTCTTGCATTTACGAGTGATCATTTTTGAATGGAAGAAAAACTCAACCACAGAGGATAAATTCATTATGCTATCTGACAATGAATTTGTTTCATTGTTTAGGTTAAATTAACACCAAGTTATTGACCGAATTAATATCAAATGCTTCGATAATAATTTCCTTGGAAAATGTAAAACGACGATCTTTAGAAATTTTACAAGCACCAATTTTTCATCAAATCTGATCATTTTATTCCACATATATTAAAATACAAGGGATCTGCCCAATCAATTTTCAAAATATTTCTTTTCATTTTTTCTATTTGAAAGTTTGTATAATTATTTTATGTTTATAATATTATATTATATTTTAGCTGTATTATCATTAGCGAACTCAACTATCTCTCTTTTACGAATTGTTAAATAAACGTCTGACAGAATTTAAAAATTAAAATCTGTATTTTCTCTATACATATTTTTGTTTTCTGAAATAATATTAAAACAACATCAAAATGTATTCTACTTTTAAAAGAACACCCTGAAATACCACTGTAAGTTTTAGAGCATATAATTTCTTATTTCACTCAGCATGACGTAGCACTCTTGCTTAGGCTGTAGGAGAGACGCCCCGCAATTGAGAGGTCTCTGGTTCGAATCAAAGCAGATTTTATTTTTAAAACTTGTGCTGCCATCACTAAAATATTCAGGTGAAATGTTTTGTAATAACATGCAGAACTTTTTGTTTAAAAAAACTTAAGTTTTATCCTCAAATTACCTAACATAAATAAATTATTAAGTTTACGTTTTTATAAAAATTTATTTTGAATTTAATTTGAAAAGTTTTTATACTTTAGTAAGTATACTTTATACCAACCAAAGATTAAATATACATTTTCTAGTATGACAGATGATGTTTACTTTAAAATTTATTTTCTTGTAATCCGTAGAGCGCTCATCATCGATACATGCAGATTTAAAATTTTGTTCAGGTTAAATTATTTTAAAAAAAAAATAAATAACATTTTGCTAAATATATTTCATTTTTTTTTTAATATTATAATTTTACTTATCTGTGTTTTACTTTTGTAAATGATTTTCTCTTCTTTATGTTGTTTATACTTGAGAAAAAAAACTAATTTCCCTAAGCATTTTACATGAATTTCATCATATTTTGACCCCCCTTCCCCAATACTTTTCAAATACTAAAAGCAAGTACAAGATATATATTTTAGTACTTATCACAATTTCAGAAAAATTTTGTATTTTTGAAATTTGTAAAAGTAACTACAACACAATTAAAAAGAATATACAGTAAAAACTCTGGCATTTAAAATGCATTTCTTAAATGTGAAAGAATTTCAACAGCTTAACAAAAAATGTTGAAACATTCATAAATTTCCTTTTTTGTGGCACTGACATCAAAACCAAACCATAATAATTAATCCTAGTTTTGTTTTTTAGATGCACAAACTATGAATAACTTTAGGTAATATATTCCTTTATTA
The DNA here is from genome assembly GCA_951213105.1 of Amaurobius ferox. NCBI lineage: Eukaryota > Metazoa > Arthropoda > Arachnida > Araneae > Amaurobiidae > Amaurobius > Amaurobius ferox. Next base: position 116,462,841 of record OX578142.1, on the reverse strand, counting down.
GGTGTAATTCCTTTTTTGGGACTAGTAAAACAAGTATATTGTAGTTTTCTCGAAAATTGATATCAAAAGCATTTAGTACATTTAATATTTAGTATTTTATTTAAAAAATGTATTTCTTATCTAACCTTTTGCTTATCTTAAATAATAAAAGGCAATGTCTGTGTGTGTGTCTGTGTGTCTGTGTGTCTGTCTTATACACTATACGTTTCGCGACCGCGCGTCGGAGAGCTACGAAATTTGGCAATCGGAGACCTGGGGGGGAGGGAAGGGGACACGTGAAAACCGATTTTTAAAATTTTAATTTTTTTTTTATTTATTTAATGTTTTATGCGATTTCGACCGTTTTTTGCCCTTTTTTCTCCACGATCCAGACATCGTAGAAAAAAACAAATCACACCATCGGAAAGAGCAGACAATTGCGAGTAAAAATATATCAATTTAAAATCTGAATTTCGATTTCTAATATTTTTTAAAGATTTTAAAACAAAACTCACTTTTTGCTCAAGAAAAGTATTTTTGGTTTTTAAATTCTCGCATAGTAAAAAGTACTCATAATTTCGACTAATAATTTACATTTTTAGAAAGGTCAAACATCTGGCATTCTTACAAGTCCAATCTGGTCAGGAAATATTCCGTATTGCCCACAGGATCGGGATTTTAAAAGTTTTCGAATTTCAATTTCTCGGCGTTCCGCTCGGCGTGCCGCTTCGTTTCTCCCCCGCTGAAAGAGGGAAGGTGGTGGGTGGGGACGTCAAGGTGGAGGTGACGTCACGGTTCTGAATAGAGCTCCTTTGCTCTATATAAATTATTATATTTATATTTTAAATGATGGGACGATATGGATTTTTTAAATGTATATTTTAACTTTTGGATATTTTAAATGGATATTTTAAATGATGGAACAATGAAACAATGGAATGAGGATGATGGAATTAAGCATATGGTCATTTTAAATTGCAAATTAGCGCGCGGGAAGTTAGCGGTAGGCCCGGGTTCGATACCCGCCACTGCCAAAACTGCCGCCGTGTTTACGTGGAATACGATCACGTTAAATATGTGGGTCCGTAAGTTCTTCCGAGAGGTTGGTGGTAAGGGAAGGAGGATACGGCCCCTGTGGATGCCTCCCCCACTGGGTTCCCGTCTAAATTGGATGAATATATAGAAAGTTATGGAGATTGTCGCGGAGGGCGCGGCAGCCCAGTGGTTAGCGCGCGGGAATTGCACTCAGTAGGTCCGGGTTCGATTCCCGCCACTGCCAAAACTTACGCCACGTTCACGCAGAGTACGATCACGTTAAACATGTGGGTTCGTGAGTCCTTCTGAGAGGTTGGTGGTAGGGGAAGGAGGGTACGGCCTAAATTGGGTGAATAAAAAGAAAGTTATGGAGATTGTCGCGGAGGGCGAAGTAGCCCAGTGGTTAGCGCGCGGGAATTGCACGCGGTAGGCCCGGGTTCGATTTCCAAAATTGCCGCCGTGTTCACGCGGAGTACGATCACGCGGAATAAACATGTGTGTCTGTAAGTCCTTTCGAGAGGTTGGTGGTTGGGGAAGGAGGGTACGGTCCCCGTGGGTGCCTCTCCCACTGGGTTCCGGTCTAAATTCGGTGAATAAAAAGAAAGTTATGGAAAATGTCGCGGAGGCCGAAGTACACCAGTGGTTAGCGCGCGGGAATTTCACTGGGTAGGCCCGGGTTCGATTCCCGCCACTGCCAAAACTGCAGCCGCGTTCACGCGGAGTACAATCCCGTTAAACATGTGGGATCGTAAGTCCTTCCGAAAGGTTGGTGGTAGGGGAAGGAGGGTACGGTCCCTGTGGATGTCTCCCCCACTGAGTTCCGGTCTAAATTGGGTGGCACTTCCTGGCCGTCCAAACAGTTACCTTACACCTTCTGGTAAGGTCGCGCCAGCGAGTGTGCCACGGTTACAATTTGCCACGGTCAGAATTTTCAAGGGTAGCGAACAGGCTGGTCGCCAAAGGCGGCTAGTTTATAATAAAGGCAATTATGGTTAATATTATTGTCAATTGAAATCACAGAGTTCTATTAATCAAAACATCCTTCATCTGCGAAAAGGTAATCAGTGAAAAAAAAGTGTTTATAAAGCACTATGTTAACATCTTTCATATTAAAGACTTTCACTATTGACTTCGATTGGTCCAGTGAGGTTCTGCCTTAACTCCACCCTCCTGTCCATCAAAGAATAAAGAAGCCGAATTCTGACGACTTCATAGTACGTTTATCGCAGTCTTTTGTAAATGACAAGGTGGAATAATATGGATTTCTGACCGGTGAGAAAATCATTCTGGGCAGTTGGTGGTAGGGCCCCTAGGTAACACTGACCTGACCCCTGGAAAAAATTTGCATTTAAATATGTTTACATTTAAATAAACCTTCAGTCATAGCTACCTTACTAAACATTAACATTGACCCTAATGGAGTTCTAAATTGACTTATGTGTAAAACACAACAAAGGGTCAAAGTTACCCCAAAACACCAGATTACTTTGACCCCCCCCCCCCCTCTTTTATTTTTGTCCTGAGTAATCTATAAAATTAAAAGAAAATTTAAAAAACTAAAATGAAAGATATTATTAAAATTTATGTATAAAAATATTTCCAAGTAACTTTTTACATAAAATTGGAAGGATATTTGATGAAAATTATTAAAAAGGGTTCATTCTTACCCCAGTTGACTGTACTATATAATTTATACACTAGAAAAGGTGCTGATTTTGTCTGGAAATTATGTTAAACCCGGTCACTCAGGAGACTTGAACTTTGTTATAGGTCAATTATTGGACAGAACCTTTAGGAAAAATAAGTTTTTTAATATTGTAAAATCTCTGTTTAACAAAGTCGCAAACTGCTATCTTAAAACTTTATTTACTAATTTGTCTTATGGTTATATTTAATAGCAATTTTTCCCCCATTCCTTGTGTGAAGTTTTAAAAATTTGTCTTCAATTCATAGAAAGTCTGTTTTGGTTAATTTTTATGCAGATTTAACTCATTTGTACCAACTTTTTGCTGTTGATAACATACACAAAAAATAACAAAATTTGAAAGAAAATATCTTATTAGTCTTATTTGTAAAAAAAAAAAAAAAAAATACAAGATTGAAATCCGACAAATTTTACCATGCATCTAAAATGCTACACATTTTATCCAGCAGGAGGTCTAAAAAAACATCATAGTTCTCCTGTACTGTTATTTATCACAGTTTGATAGCACAGCATAGCACATCTGTATGCTGTGTATTTATGCTGCTAACCCATCACTTGTCAAACAAATGATTGCACTGGAAGTCAAAAAGACGAAATGCGCTTGACTATTTCATCTTTTGATTTTAGGTTTATTGGTTCTCTAGCACTGACGAAGGAAATCCAGTGTGTCCCTAAAACATCTGTATGCTGCATGTTTATTTTATTTGTGCTTGAATGCAATGCTCAAGTTTTCCTTATCCTTTGCTGAAGTGTTTTTTACATATTGATGTCTTTCCTTTACTTCCATAGATACCAATTCTGAATCTTTCTGTGAGAGGGAAGTAAGGTTAATCCTGGGTACAGAGAAATCTGGGTCTTAGGACCCATCCAAAATTAAAATTGGGTTCCCATAACAAAAAAAACTAGATTCCATGTAAAAAAGCACTTTAAATGTCGCATTTTTTGTATTTATATAAAGAAAAAGATTGATGAAACAGAGGTCTAATATTGTTTTGTTCACTACTAAAAATTCTTATTATCAATTTAAGCTCAAATTATTACTTTTCTATATACATAATATTATGTATAGGGAAAGTATTGTGACGGGGTCGAAAAATTTGAATTTGAGTTTTCGATGGGACAGCACGTTTCAAGCATTCTTGAACTCCAATCGATCATTTTTGAGGTGATATCTGTGAAAGGCAAAATTGCAATCAGTGAATACTGGAAGCCTATTGATTTTAAACACAATCGAATGTTTGGAAGACCTTTTAAATTTTTGAATGAAATTTCAAAAAAAGAACCTTCAATAATGTTATGTAAATAATGATTTCTTATATCATTTTTATTAGTAAACAATTGACACAATTATGAGATTTTTTGATACATTTATTTGAAAAATGTGCAATATCTCGAGAACAGTTCATGCTAGCATTCTAAAGTTTATGTCAATCGTTTTCTAAGGAAAAATTACATAAGAAATGTCTATTTACATAACTTTATTAAAGGTTTTGATTTTTTTATGATTTTTTAAAATTTCACTCGAAAATTTAGGGGGTTCTGAACATTCAATTATGTTTAAAAGCAAGCAACTTCTAGTATTCACAGATTGTAATTTTTGTACAAAATTTCATTCGAATCGCTCCATTCGTTTGTGAGATATCGTCTCCACAGACTCACTGACACACGCAGACATCACCTCAAAAATGTTCGATTCATGATCAGGGCTGCTTGAAACGTGCTCTCCCATCAAAAACTCGAATTCGAATTTTCAACCCCAATCACAATACTTTCCTTATACATTATACTATGTATATAAGGAAAGTAACAAGAAATATATGAAGAAACCATCATATTGAGGTAAATATGGTTTGACAACTTCATTTTTGGCGGAACTATTAATCATTTTAATTCACTTTTATATACATATTTCGTACAGTAATACAAATTTTCAGAAGAAAAAAGGAAGTGTAATCGCCAAAATTGTAAATGGAAATCCTTAGTGAATCCTATAAACCCCCCCTCCCCTCTAGAATTTGATGCTAATCCATATCAGTCATCATCTAAGCTCTATAGATATCCTTAGAAATAGATGTTTCAAGGAAAAATTTTTGAACCTAAAGGGGAAAAAAAAAAAAAAAAAAAAAAAGAAGTGGGAAATCTTTAGTGAACCCCATCTCCCTAATTTTATGCTGAATTCATATCAGTTATCATATGAGCTCTATTTATACCAATCTTAAATAAAATTTCAAGAAAACTTTATTGAGCTGGACGGGAAAAAGAACTGGAGGTGCAAATCCTTAGCGAACCCTGGCCCCGCTCCACAATTTGATACTAAATCCATAATAGTCATTATCTTTATCTATAGACAATTCTGAAAAATATATTTTTTAAGGAACATTTTTGAACCAGATATGGAAAAAAACCCGGAAGTAAAAATTCTTTGAACTACCTTACCTCCTCTAGAATTTGATGCGGAATCCATATTATCAGTTATCATCTAAGCTCTATCTATAGCCAATTTTGAGATATAGACTTTTCAAGTAAAATGACAATATTTGAACCAGAAATGAAAAAGAACTAAAAGTGGAAATCCATAGTGAATCTCCAACCCCTTTGAAATATGATGCTAACTTCAAATCAGTCATCATCTGAGCTCTATCTGTAGCAGATCCTGAGACATAGATGTTTCAAGGAAATACTTTACCTAAAAATGATAATATGGCATATTTTTTGCTACCAATAAAACTTATTGCATGATATAGCCCAACTTCTATTAAACAAATGCCAAGGGACTAGCATAAATATTCGTGAAATCAAGGTGCTACTACATAAAACTAAAATCTTACCTTTAGATGCATTTTAAAATTCTTTGTAGTTTCAAAAGTCTCATTTATGATCGCGCATTTTAGTTTGTATAATTGGCATTCCCCCATATTTTTCCATTATTAATAGGTATCACTTTCAAACATCTTTAATACTGCATACCATGCACGTCATATTCCATTAATTCCCTAAATACATTTGCATTATGAGCAGCAGTATCTTCCAACTTTTCTCATGTCTGTGCAATAACTAACTGCATTGCATCTCCCCAATTTATATAAAAATATATACAATGAATGCACACACAGCAGAACTTGAATTGCCTATGCTTCTGTTTCTACAAAGAATGCAAGTTCAAGCTCTCGTCTTGTCTCTTTTCTTTATCCGCATAGACAGAAAGGAGCCATCTACCAAACAACATTATATAATTTCAATATAAACGTAAAGTTTATAACAGAAACTATATTTTTCATAGGTCACGACACACACTAAACATCCCATTAATTAACATCTTTATCGGCGTCTGGTTAAAAAAGGATGTTTAGATTAAGCCCTAGAAACAAATTCAATGACTAATTAGCCTTTATTCTATTTGGGAATCATTCATCTGCGGTTTAATCACAATAGTTTGAAATCTAAAGAAATCTATTTTGAGTATTTTGAAAATACAAAATGCTCTGAAAATGTATTTTCGATACATTACTAAAGTACTTTAGGTTTTTCAGTTTAAAATACAAAATACAAATGTATTTTGAAAATGTATTTCAAATGCATGTATTTTTGATATTGCCCAACTTTGGTAGCACTGCATCAAAGAATATTTCGTAAAAGCTCGCCTGCTTAAAAGCTCTACCTGCTAACAGTTGTATTTTTGATAAAGTGTTATTTTTTTTTGCTTTTAGCAAAACTTTCTCAATAATTTTATGCCTGTAATCAACAGGCATGGAATAAAAGGTTTACACACAGAATCTATTTTTGTAGTTCATAAATTGCTATTTGTTAAAATGATCTCTGTCAAAATCACTGGCCTTCCAAATAGATACTGAGATCATATCCCATCAAAATTTTAAAATCAATCACTATATTTGATTTTTAATTTTAACTAATTTAAATTTTAAAATGTTTTGTTTAATTTTTAAAAGTTTAAAATAACTTTTTATTATGGCATTTATTAGTATTTAACAATCTTCCTATCATTTAACTCAAATTTTTAGCTTCCCTTTAGTGGGGAAAGTAAAAATACTTTGCTATATCATATCTTGGCTCAAAATTTTTTCTTAGTTATACCCATGTTTAAGAACTGGTGCTTAATAAATATCAAGTGAAATTAGACGAGTTAGTTGGAACCATTGAAATACAAATCTAGTAGGGCTTTTTTTTTTTGCAAATAGAGTGTGCTTAATCTACAAGAATGATATCAATAAACTTATCATAATATATTGCATATAAAAGGCAGACTTATTTTTAACAATACTTCTTTTATTTTATGTAATTTGTGATAAATTTATAACCAAGAAATATTAATTAGAACCCCTCACATCCATATTCTAAAATATGTGCCATCCATTTTCTTGCAATAACTTGCATGCTAAATGATTTTTTATTTAATGTTATTGATAATCCTGATTATTTTATAATTAAAAAAAGGAGGGAGCTTATGCATTTTCTTTTTTCTATAATGCATTAATTTCAGTTTTATTGCACAGTATAATACACAAAACTGACATTCAAATTACATTAATAAAATTTTTAACCTAAATTTTTTTGTTTTGTCAGAATATTACATATAAATCTCAAGTAACAAATTAATATTTAACCCTCCCCCCATCACCACAAAAATGTATGATTCATGTTCAAGTCTCAAACCATACAAATCTTCTAAAAACTTTAATTTTCTACCCATTCACAATATTTAACTTATCTATACATATCACAATACACTTTTACAATATACTATATATTTAAGCATTGTATAATATATATATATATATAGGTAGTTACACTTTATATAACTATTGAAGCTTAACCCTTTCGCGACGGTTGCCACGCCCGCGTGGCGGTTGCGAACTTGCATTCAAGGACGGATGCCACGCTCTCATGGTGGAGAAAACTTTACCCTAAGCAGCGAGTGCCACGTACACATGTTTTCACATGGAACGTTTTAATTTGTCTACTAGATGGCGTTAAATGTCCATGGAAACAACTTCAATGTATTTTGCAGATATTTGACCTTGGCATAGGGCGGATTCAATGAATTATTTCTCCATTTGGAGAGGTGAAACATGATTTTGTAATATAAACAGACAGAGCAATTCTCGCAGCATCAACAATTTTATAATTGAGTTTCGGGTTTTGTTTTGATTTCAGCTTTATGATTTTGTTGGTGAATCATAGGAATATAGGAGAGTATTTTTTTTTGTTTGGGTTTTAGAGGCAGTGTTCGTTTATTTTGGATAAAAGAATGGGAGCAACTAACGAGTATTTTGTATTCAGATTTGTATGCAAAATATACATCAAATAGAAAATAAATATTTCTTTTATTCCTGAAAAAAGTAGATTTCTGTGTTGAATAGGTGATTTTTAGTGAATTTTGTTTTAGAGGTAGGCTTAGCGCAAAAAAATTGCCATCTCCTGGGAACAGTTTGGAAGCGAAGCACTCCGTCCTTTGGGCCACGGCAGTTCCAGAATGCCGCCGTCGCGAAAGGATTTAATCCTGTACAAAATTACTAAATGCATTTATAACAGATTAACATAATAATTCTTATCATTAACACTCATTTTGCTAGTAAACACTTTCAAAATAAACTAAAATTTTAAAATTATCTAGCCATTATGAAAGCATCAACTAGCTTGTGACAAATGTGGTTTATTCTAAAATTTTAAAATTCCATTAAAGAAAATACACTTTCCTCATTTAAGTCAAACATAACAGAGTCCTCAATAGAGAAAAAAAACACTAATGCCAAGCATCAACTCAACAACTTTTGAATTAGATTTACTCATAAAGTATGCACCTCCACAAGAACTCATTTTATCGTAATGATTGAATATTAAATTAAATTACAGCAAATTATAAGATTCTTACACAAAACATTCTTTTTTACTTCATAGAACAAAAAATTCAGCTTCCTAAACTGTTCCATAACAATATCGGCATTCACCAGTGTCCGCCATTAAAAAACCTAGTTTTTCTTGGCAACACAGTGAGGGAGGTTGCTTTAAAAGTTTACTATAATTATCTTGGCAGTACCAGTTTTCTTCAAAATCGTCCCTTGGCATTCAAGAAAAAAAAAACGTGAAAACATTAAATTTGCTATTTTTAAGATAAAAATAGTGTTAATAGTATATTTTTGTGGTGTAATTAATAGTTTACATCATTCTCAATCATGGATTCAAAGGATTTCTGTTAAATATACATGCAAAGGGGTCTTATAAACATCTAACTTTTTACCCAATGTTAAATCCTATAGGGAGTTTTAGTTTCGGACTCCTGTCTTCAAGCAATGGTGTACTCATGCCAGTGGCGTATAGGAGAGAATAAAACATTGCAGGTGTGTAAGGTAAGGTGCAAATGAAAAGGGGGAGAGAGGGAAATAAAATTTTCAGTACCAGCTCATACAAAGGATTGCATTCTAAAAAAATATATTAATGAACAAATATTTTGGCTAAAAATTATGTAACTATTATCACTTATACTTCATCAGCATATGATAATAATATGAGATAGTATCTATGCAAAAAGTTTTAGAACATTAGTCCTTTAAAGTCAGCATTGAGATATGCATGCCAGTATAAATAATTACAATTTTTTTTATTTAATGTGTTACACAATGCAGACTTTAAATTTAAAATTATGCATTTTTATATGAAAAATAAAGAATTAGTGGGTAATTTTTTTACAGAAATGGCAGAAACAGTGAAAAAACATCCTTCCCCACCCCACCTCTAAAGTTGTAAAAATCATCACCTGTAAATACCTGAAGTTTGTTATTAAAAAATAACTTATTTTTCCAAAAATAATATTTTTAATATTAATTAAGTTATTCACTTTAGATTTGATATAATATTATGCTTTGAGTTTAATTCTTTTATATAGTTAATATATTTTAATTTTTAGCATCTGTTTTGTTTTCTGTTGGTTTCTTTCATTTCTTCCAGTTTCCTGGAAGAAACCAATTTCTTTCGGAAAAAATCCAATCCTGAGAGGATTGAAACAAATCACTAAGAATTAATGTTAACCTACAAGGAAATGGGTGAAAAAGTGTAAAACTACCAAAATATTAAATGGTTAGCCTTAACCATAAAATTTTGTGAATTACAACTAATTGTGCATCATTGAAAAAGGATTAAAATGTAAGCCATGTCAAAAATATTAAAATATAGAGCCAGGAATCTCATAAAATCAAAAATAAATCTGTAATTTCCAATTTAAAAGAAAATCTGAAAAGTTTAGAAGTGCTTACAGTTTAGTCAACCATAAATGCAAATGAGAGCGCAACTTAACAGAATTTCAGATGAAACACGCTATCTCTAGAACCCTCGTCTGAAGCACCCTATTAGAAGCAAAGCTGTGTCATCATTTTGATTCAGTATATGTCAGCTCGATTTCATCCATCATCCTCAATCTATGCCAAGAGAACCTTTTACTGCATTCCAAAGTATGCATATCACATCTCATTTTAAGATTGCTGAAATGCACATTTATGTCATTTTCAGTGCACTTTTTGTAACATCTGGAAAATTATTCATCCTTCATAAAATAAACATGAATTCTTTGAAAGTATATATTTTTGTCATGAAAAATTTTCAATTCTCAAGGACCCAATGCTTAAAATGTGTCCCTTTAAAACTATTGGGGTAATTTATGTGCTATAGTAGCCCTCAAGTGAAGTTCTTAGTATGCATGGATGCACGTAGTGGTTTGGAATTTAATTTAAATTGTAATATCCAATCAAGTAAGACCTCATATGCATAAAATAACCATAGAGTACTGAAACAGACCAATCATGTTATGTTTAATTTGAAAATCAGTAAATATGTTCCTTTTTTTTTTATAAATTTAATATGTCTTTCTATATGTTGGCTATGTGTTCCTGGGGTACTAAAGTGTAAACTAGGATCAGTTTGCATTTATTTGTTTGCAATAGCCTGCAGTTTAACTATAATAATTAAACTGCAGGCTATGTTCACGTTTAGTTGCGCTGTTTGAGGCTTAAACTTAATCATCTGCTTAAATGTAAATTTACCTCTATCAATGGGATTTCACTATGACACATTATGAGTTAGGCACATCAGGAGTTTAACAAGTATCTATCTATTGGTCAGGGACATTTTCTAGGAGTATCTATATTGATCAAGATAATATGCAAGGGTTATTGAATGTTCAGTATCTATATGAGCTAATTTAAACTATGCTAAGAGTGGCGACACGTCATGGTTTCAAATACAAATTACTAATAAATGACAAATCTCACAGATCTAATAGTCATTTTATTTTAAAATCATCCTACAGACGTAAAAATAATAGCCGAAGCACTTTCGAACATTTTACATGCCCATCCTCAGTGGCAGTACAATTAAAAATGATGCTAATGTGCTTAAATACACTTCAATACTGTCAAGAAAAATTTGCATATCATGAAATTGTCAGTTATACAAAAAGGTGCATTATGAGTCAAGTATTGTTTGATGTCAAGTATCGTCAAAGTATCGTTTGATGATAATTTTCGCCCTCTTTTTGAAAAAACTTTTCTTTTAGTTAGCTGTAATAGCCCCCATTCGATCTTGCTTTATGAATCCCTTTTTATTTATTTATACCATTCTATTTGTAATTTTGAACCGGTTCATGTCCTAAGTTATGCTTGGCGACTTGTTCTCGATTCCCTACATGTTAAGCCGTTGCATAGCTACATTGATTTATAATTATTGTGTGTTTTTAAAAATCATATATTTTTAAACCTTTTTAGAGTATTTGCTCTTGAGCTTTGTATAAATTATAATCTGACTCATAATCCACCTTTTTGTATAACTGACAATTTCATGATATGCAAATTTTTCTTGACAGTATTGAAGTGTATTTAAGCACGTTGGCATCATTTCTAATTGTACTGCCACTGAGGATGGACATGTAAAATGTCCAAAAGTGCTTTGGTAATTATTTTTATGTCTGTAGGACGATTTTAAAATAAAATGACTATTGGATCTGTGAGATTTGTCATTTATGAGTAATTTGTAATTTAAACTAGTTCTATCTTAACTATAATGAATTTTTTAGAGAAAATATATATTGTCTTAGGACTAAGTATCTCTTTATGTATTGGCTTGACTCCATTTAAATTGTTTCATATATTAACAGATTTTATATTATTTTAAGAATTCTTTCAATTTCATTTTTATGTTTTATATTAAAGTGTTGTTGTTGAGACCCAGACCTTCCGACCTACCAGAAAGGTTGCCGTTAAGGTAACTGTTTGGACAGCCGGGAAGAGCTACCCAATTTGGATTGGAACCCAGTGGGGGAGGCATCCACGGGGACCGTACCCTCCTTCCCCTACCACTAACCTCTCGGAAGGATTTACGGACCCACATGTTTAACGTGATCGTACTCCGCGTGAACACGGCGACAGTTTTGGCAGCAGAGGGAATCGAACCAGGGCCTACCGAGTGCAATTCCCGCATACTAACCACTGGGCCACCGGGCCCTTTATATTACAGTGTGCTTTATTATATATATAATATTATATTATAGTGTGCTATATTATAGCACACTATATGCTTATGCTTTATATTATAGTCTGCTATGTTATATTATATGTGCTATATTATGTTATATTATAGTGTGCTGAAACAGTTTTAAATATTTTCTTTTAGAAATTGTTGGAGAAGTCCAACTCAGGAAGTATGGAAAATTTCTTGAAGAATATGGTTCTCAACTTAGAGAAATAGAGCATGCTTTAGATGAAACATTAAGTGATGTTTGGAATGCCGAGTTAGATCCAGTATCTTTACAAGTAAGCATATATTATTGTTATAAAACTTAAAATTTATATGATATTGTTATAAAACTGAATTTAATATGACATTGTTATAAAACTTATTTAACACTTATTGTATAAAGTGACCTAACCAGCTGTGAAATTATTAACAAACTTAAGTTTCTGTCTGCCCATAATGAGATCCATATTCAGTGGATACCCTCTTATGCAGTGACATTGCTGATGGCTTGGCAAAAGAGGTAACTGCAGTCACTGAGAATTCCTTGGGAGCACTTACAGTCAAATTGCATCCAAGAAAAAAATTACAATCATTAAAGCTTGGAAAATCCCACCTCCGCACGAGTGGTACAATGGAGACCATCCAGGGACAGCACTGGAGTTTAGGGGCAAGAGGGCTATGCAGACTGCCCTGTCAAGATTCATCAGTGGCCATATTAAATAGCTCTCCTTTGTTCGGGCGATAAGACTTTTTCTTTCTTTGTGTCGAAAATGCAGTTTGGAACCGGCCTCAACCAGCCATCTTCTTTCTTGTCTGGGACTGGATAAACAGAATCTTTTTAGGGCTCCTGTTCTGGTGATGGACTTAATGGACTTGGTCTAGTATATCCTAGGCCAGGAGGAATAAGTAACAACAACAATATAAAACTTTTTGTAATTGCAATTTGAAAAACTATAGTACCCTGAAAGAAATTAGACATTTTATTCTTAATCTTTAGTTGAGTTCTCTACGAAGTGAAGATCAGGGGAATTGTCAAACTCTTACATATTTATGCTCATGAATTATTAGCAGATGCCACTTTCACATCAGCAGGTGTCAGTTTTATTTCTTTTATATAGGATATGGCATGCACTTTATTCATATTCTGCAGTCAATATGTCCTATGCCCTTATACAGGGTGTCCCAAAAAGATTAAAACATGTTTTAATTCTTTACCTGTTGAAGATAAGTGGGCAATGTAAATTGCAAAAATGTTGAAAGTAAGGTAGGAGATAAGACTACGTTAATGAAATAGTCCTCCCATTAATTTTCAAACAGTTACACTTTTTTAATTTTTATATGACCCCGAACCCCCTTAGACAAATTTGGTCAATCAGAAATTTTTTATTTTTAATGCAACAAGATCATTAAAAAGACCCACATATCTGTATCTTTAAAATCAACTGAATTATGATAAAGGAAAAAATCTGACTTATGCCACTTTTCCATACCATGTGAAAGGCTGTTTCATCAGTGAAAATAGGGATCATAAACAAATTGATGATGGAAATTGTTTAGATAAAAAAAAGTGCTTAAAAGTACTTAATTATTGAAAAAGTACTTAGTTATTGAAAAATATTTAAGAAGCTGTGATTGGATCGAGAGTCTATGCGGAATTCGCAAAAATGTCTCTTATGTATTATCATCCAGTTTTATCTTTTTTGTGATATGTCACGAATTTGCATTTCTAACTTGATATATGATCCCCATTCACAATGTTTAATTTTCAATATAACTCGCTCAATTTTAAAAATATAGATATGCGGGTTTTTTTAATGATCTTGTTGCATTAAAAATGAAAATTTTCTGATTGACCAAATTTGTCTAAGGGGGTTGTATAAAAATTAAAAAAGTGTAACTTTTGAAAATTAATGGGAGGGCTATTTCATTAGCGTAGTCTTATTTCCTACCTTACTTTCAACATTTTTGCAATATACATTACCCACTTATCTCCAACAGGTAAAGAATTAAAGCTTGTTTCAATCTTTTTGGGACACCCTGTATATGAGTCAAATTTATACATATGAGTCAGAAAATATGTGAGTTATAATATAAATATTTCAAAATATCTATTTTAGAAACATGTAATTTAAATTTGAATGGTTAAATTAAATTATTTTGATTTTAAAACAAGCATCAACAGGATAAAGAGTAGTAATTTCACTATAGAGGACACTAATTTTTAGGTCAACTGTTGACTTCTAGTGCTTAAAAAACAATTAGCAAGCTATGAAAAAAGTACAATTTACTCATAAAATGCAAGTATGCACAAGCTCTGTTTCATGCATCTTTTTTATTCATTTAAAAATAAGCCAGTGAAGATAGTTATTTTAAAAACAAGATATATCTCTATGCAGTAGATCAGAGGTTCTTAATCTATGGGAGTACACCATGTGCAAATTTTAGGGGAGATGTGAGTTGCCACTTAATTATAAATTGTTTGATCCACATTTTATGTACAAATTGTATGTACACAAAATTCTGGAATGCACAGAGATGGGAACCATATATGGATATTTCACATACAGACTTTAGGTAATGAAGGTTCGTTGGTGAACATACTTAGAATAGTTCTACAGCATGCCGCTACATGTTACTGGAAGCTATAGGCAGCTGCAAACACTTGCCAACCGATGTTATGGCATGTCAGAATTATTAAACTGCATATATACCTGTTCAACTAGTTAGGTAAATATCTTGAACTTGTATTTCACAGTTTTGAAAATTGTAAAGGGATGTTTTGAGTCATCTGAATAATCTGATGGACTCTTTTAATGATTAATAAGTTAAATACACTTTGTGCGAAAGGATAAGGAAAACTTAGCAACGTGTATAAGCACAAATAAAATAATAATGCAGCATACAGCTGTTTCGAGGATACGTTGGATCCCCTTTATCAGTCCAAGAAAACCAACAAACCCAAAGTCTAAAACGGGAATGGGTGCGAAGGGGATTACATACCCAAGACATGGATTATGAGAGAGCCAAACAGAAAGCAGTATGAAGAATAGTCAAGGTATTAGGAAACAAGAAACAACAAGAGATTTGCATGCACCAAGACACAAAAGTGATATTCCGACAAGGCGAGTCAAGTTCAAACAACAATAAATGATACGAACAATCCTTTGCACCCATTTCTCTTTTGAGCTTCGGGGTTGTTGGGTTTCTTGCACTGATGAAAGGGATCCAATGTATCCTCAAAACAGCTGTATGCGACATTATCATTTTATTTGTGCTTATACACATTGCTCAAGTTTTCCTTATTTTTTAATGATTATTTTACTCAAAATAAATGGAATTATGACAAGTGGATTTGAAATCCTTTCACATTTAATTTGGTCTGTATGGATGATGCAGATATGCAAATGGGTGACCTTTCTGAGTTGCACAGCAAATCCTTGCTCAAACAAAATTGCTTCGATCAAAATGCTGACTTTGGTACTCTCAAATGGCTGCATATCGTGTTTTGGCAAAAAAAAGAAAAAAAGAGCTCTCATAGCTTCAACTCCATGTGGGACAACCTATTTCTGTGAATTGGGATTTTCAACTTCTATCAACTGGAAATCAGTTAGATGCCAGACATAATATTTGCCTAGTATTGCCTGTAACTGGTCTTATTGTCCGTAAATAGCAATATCCTTCTCATTGAAATGTTTCTGAAGTTTTCCTTATTTTTTATATGTTAGAAATATACTTGATGCACACTAAGCTCTAAGAGCCCATCTTCCATGCTCAGTGTATATATTTTTACTATAAAGTTTTATGAGTGGCCCTAGAATTTTCTCTTGCCTAGGTGCCCTAAAAAGGGTTAAAGCTGCCCTCAAGAAGTGTTAGAAAGCAAATACTTGGCAATCCAATTAGATTCCCTATGTACAAAAGTCTAGAAGAACTGACATCCATAGTGAGGATTATGGAACTATGCAAAAATAAGGAAGTTGAAATTACTGAGTTTTCATTGGATTTATATTTTTGAAAATCTAACAAGCTTAACAACTTTGGAAAGTTAAAAAAATTATATGTAATTTGTGATTCATTTCCAAATTTTACTATTGCCACGAGAATTTTGTGAACTGTTCCTGTGATCACAGCTGAACCTGAAAGATGCTTTTGAATTTTGAAGCTAAAATTAACAAAAATATTACCAGCAAATGAAAATTACTCAAGAAAGATTAAATAATTCAACTTTGGTATCATTCAAACATGAAATTTATGAAAATTTAGATTTTTAATGCCTATAAATGATTTGACTGAATTGCAATCCAAAAAAATTAATTTTATTTAAGTTATATTCTTATATAAAATTCCATGACCAAATATTGTTAGTTAAGTGTCAGATTTTTATATTTATAACAATAAATTATAATTTTGATTTTTTTCATTTGTTTTCTTACTTGTATTGGCCCCTAAAATATTTTTGCCCTGACCCTGCATTAGCTAAAGACAAACTTGAATATTATGTATCAATGCTCCAGTTTAGTCAAGAAATGTATTATACACATAGATTAAAGCTGTCCTTTTTTGAGGGGGGTATAAGTTTGTTAATTTTTATGCTGTGGAGAAGTCTTGTAGAATCATAGTTTTATTATTTCTTTTATTTTTTAAAGAATTTTCAGATTGTAAATTTATTTATGATTTTTGCATTTAGAGAGAAGCTGTACATATATATACCTGCAAATTTATTTATTTTTTCAATTTTAATTTTCTGCAAACCAATAAATTTATTCCTGATTTTAGTGTGTGGAAAATTTTATGATCCTGGTCCATGATTTATTCTGTCTTTTAACTCAAAAGTATGAGTCACTTTTTACTACCTCTCTCTTTTAACATTTGTAATTTTAATTTAAAAATGGCTAATAGAACATGATGTCTCAATCATATACTACACACATTTAAACTAGATGCTCAAGTCCTTGTTGACGAGTCGGACGATCTGGGTCTTCAACACATTTAAACTAAAAACAATAATGTGCTGAACAATTATAACTTCTGTTAAAGTTGTTGTACTTTAATTATTGTCTTTTATAAACATAGGTATAAAATAGCCCGACATCAAAAAATCGTGAGAAAAAAAAAACAACAGGGTAAATTTTGTAATTCATATTTGATTTTCAGTTTTTTAATAGAGAATGAATTTAGTTAAAAAAGTGCTGATTTATGTGACACTGTTTTTAAATAGAAAGTCAATTTAGTTTAAAAGTGTTGATTAATGCAGCAATTGTGAGTAAACCTGAGCTCTGATATCCATAATTTTATTCATAGTTTGTAAATTTCTTTATTGTTCATTATATTTTCTCCAACTTGTGTATGAAAAATCTTCTACAGATCTACAATTTAATTTTCACCATTGAAGATCTGTAGCATTGATCTACAATTGCATTAATGTGTTCTGTGCTTAGAAAGCATTTCCACAGACACTGTTATTTTCTTGCTCTTTGAGTTGAGAATCTACTTCAGTTTTTGTTATTACATTCCCACTTTGAAGTGGAGAATCTCCTATATGTCCCAAATTACACTTGAAAAATCTTGGTCATATGGGACTTTTACTTTTTCTACTCATAGAATGCTTGCTGATGATTTCATGCATGCTGATGATATTTCCTTTTTGAATAGTAGACATTTTTTTTCAGATCCTTTCTTATTGTTTCCCTGTTTCTTGAAACCTTGATTTTTGCTATTTTATGAACTGTTTATTCTGATCCCTAATTATAGTTCCTTAGATAATTTTTTTTAACTGAAAAAATATATTTATAGGGAATTTTTTTTTTCTCTTTCTTAGCTGTTGCCTTATGAACGAACTACAGTTTTGGACTTGATTTCTACTGACAACAAAGTTTTAAACAAAGTAATATCTGTCCTTGCTGTATTATGTTGTGAAATTGACCAGCTGAACTATGAAGCGAAAAAAGTATTTTTTCCAGCATTATTGTTCTATGGTGAAGGAGGTAATATTCTATAATTAATTATTTTATCTTAAAATTCATGTATTATAATTTATATGAAATAAAATCAACAACTTTAAATTCTTTTAAAATATATGAAGTACAGCACAACTAGAAGGTTATTTAATGGTCAAATATGCCTGTTCAAAATATAATAGACATGCAAATTATATATAGATGAAAATTAAAATGTAAAATTTTATGAAATATTTTTTAACTGCTATATTAAAAATACTGTAAATTTTATATAATTGGCAGAAACATGTACGTAAAGTCCACTATTACAGTAATTAGAAAGTAAATAAATCTAAATTCTATGCTGAACAAGCCACATAATGTAAATAGCAGCTATTTCTAACCTGACCAATCAGATACAATGCCTTTGCTTCACACATCATACTCTTTATTACTTTAAATCATGTAGTAGGTCAAAAAAGTATTTGAATATCTTTCATTATTCATGCCCCTCAGATCTCAAAGTCATATTAAAAAATATCATCTATATAATAAAAGGCAATGTCTGTGTGTGTGTGTGTCTTATACACTATACGTTTCGCGACCGCGCGTCGGAGAGTTACGAAATTTGGCAATCGGAGACCCTGGGGGGTGGGAAGGGGACACGTGAAAACCGATTTTCAAAATTCTAATTATTTTTTTATTTATTTAATGTTTTATGCGATTTCGACCTTTTTTTGATCTTTTTGCCCTTTTTTCTCCTCGATCCAGACATCGTAGAAAAAAACAAATCACACCATCGGAAAGAGCAGAGAATTTCGAGTAAAAATATATCAATTTCAAATCTCCATTTCGATTTCTAATATTTTTTAAAGATTTTAAAACAAAAGTCACTTTTGGCTCAAGAAAACGATTTTTGGTTTTTAAATTCTCGCATCGTGAAAAGTACTCATAATTTCGACTAATAATTTACATTTTCAGAAAGGTCAAACATCTGGCATTCTTACAAGTCTAATCTGGTCCAGAAATAATGAAAATTGCCTTCAGGATCGCAATTTTAAAGACGTCATGATTTTAAATTTCTCGCCGTTCCGCTCGGCGTTCCGTTCGTTTCTCCCCCGCTGAAGCAGGGAAGGTGGTGGGTGGGGACGTCAAGGTGGAGGTGACGTCACGGTTCTGAATAGACCGCCTTTGCTCTATATAAATTATTATATTTATATTTTAAATGATGGGACGATCTGGATTTTTTAAATGTATATTTTAACTTTTGGATATTTTAATTTTATGGATATTTTAAATGATGGAACAATGAAACAATGGAATGAGGATGATGGAATTAAGCATATGGTCATTTTAAATTGCAAATTAGCGCGCGGGAAGTTAGCGGTAGGCCCGGGTTCGATTCCCGCCACTGCCAAAACTGCCGCCGTGTTTACGTGGAATACGATCACGTTAAATATGTGGGTCCGTAAGTCCTTCCGAGAGGTTGGTGGTAGGGGAAGGAGGATACGGCCCCTGTGGATGCCTCCCCCACTGGGTTCCCGTCTAAATTGGGTGAATATGTAGAAAGTTATGGAGATTGTCGCGGAGGGCGCGGCAGCCCAGTGGTTAGCGCGCGGGAATTGCACTCAGTAGGCCCGGGTTCGATTCCCGCCACTGCCAAAACTTACGCCACGTTCACGCAGAGTACGATCACGTTAAACATGTGGGTTCGTGAGTCCTTCCGAGAGGTTGGTGGGAGGGTATGGTCTAAATTGGGTGAATAAAAAGAGAGTTATGGAGATTGTCGCGGAGGGCGAAGTAGCCCAGTGGTTAGCGCGCGGGAATTGCACGCGGTAGGCCCGGGTTCGATTTCCGCCACTGACATGGAGTACGATCACGTTAAACATATGGGTCCGTATGTTTTTCCGAGAGGTTGGTGGTAGGGGAAGGAGGGTACGTTCCCTGTGGATGCCTCCCCCACTGGGTTCCGGTCTAAATTGGGTGGCACATCCTGGCCGTCCAACCAGTTACCAGGCCCGGGTTCGATTCCCAAAATTGCCGCCGTGTTTACGCGGAGTACGAGCACGTTAAACATGTGGGTCCGTGAGTCCTTCCGAGAAGTTGGTGGTAGGGGAAGGAGGGTACGGTCTAAATTGGATGAATAAAAAGAAAGTTATGGAGATTGTCGCGTAGGGCAAAGTAGCCCAATGGTTAGCGCGCGGAAATTGCACTCGGTAGGCCCGGGTTCGATTCCCAAAATTGCCGCCGTGTTTACGCGGAGTACGATCACGTTAAACATGTGGGTCTGTAAGTCCTTCCGAGAGGTTGGTGGTAGGGGAAGAAGGGTACGGTCCCTGTGGATGCTTCTCCCACTTGGTTCCGGTCTAAATTGGGTGAATAAAAAGAAAGTTATGAAGAATATCGCGGAGGGTGAAGTACCCCAGTGGTTAGTGCGCGGGATTTGCACTTGGTAGGCCCGGGTTCGATTCCCAAAATTGCCGAATAAAAATAAAGTTATGGAGATTGTCGCGGATGGCACGGTAGCCCAAATAAAAGGCAATGTCTGTGTGTGTGTGTGTCTTATACACTATACGTTTCGCGACCGCGCGTCGGAGAGTTACGAAATTTGGCAATCGGAGACCCTGGGGGGTGGGAAGGGGACACGTGAAAACCGATTTTCAAAATTCTAATTATTTTTTTATTTATTTAATGTTTTATGCGATTTCGACCTTTTTTTGATCTTTTTGCCCTTTTTTCTCCTCGATCCAGACATCGTAGAAAAAAACAAATCACACCATCGGAAAGAGCAGAGAATTTCGAGTAAAAATATATCAATTTCAAATCTCCATTTCGATTTCTAATATTTTTTAAAGATTTTAAAACAAAAGTCACTTTTGGCTCAAGAAAACGATTTTTGGTTTTTAAATTCTCGCATCGTGAAAAGTACTCATAATTTCGACTAATAATTTACATTTTCAGAAAGGTCAAATATCTGGCATTCTTACAAGTCTAATCTGGTCCAGAAATAATGAAAATTGCCTTCAGGATCGCAATTTTAAAGACGTCATGATTTTAAATTTCTCGCCGTTCCGCTCGGCGTTCCGTTCGTTTCTCCCCCGCTGAAGCAGGGAAGGTGGTGGGTGGGGACGTCAAGGTGGAGGTGACGTCACGGTTCTGAATAGACCGCCTTTGCTCTATATAAATTATTATATTTATATTTTAAATGATGGGACGATCTGGATTTTTTAAATGTATATTTTAACTTTTGGATATTTTAAATGGATATTTTAATTTTATGGATATTTTAAATGATGGAACAATGAAACAATGGAATGAGGATGATGGAATTAAGCATATGGTCATTTTAAATTGCAAATTAGCGCGCGGGAAGTTAGCGGTAGGCCCGGGTTCGATTCCCGCCACTGCCAAAACTGCCGCCGTGTTTACGTGGAATACGATCACGTTAAATATGTGGGTCCGTAAGTCCTTCCGAGAGGTTGGTGGTAGGGGAAGGAGGATACGGCCCCTGTGGATGCCTCCCCCACTGGGTTCCCGTCTAAATTGGGTGAATATGTAGAAAGTTATGGAGATTGTCGCGGAGGGCGCGGCAGCCCAGTGGTTAGCGCACGGGAATTGCACTCAGTAGGCCCGGGTTCGATTCCCGCCACTGCCAAAACTTACGCCACGTTCACGCAGAGTACGATCACGTTAAACATGTGGGTTCGTGAGTCCTTCCGAGAGGTTGGTGGTAGGGGAAGGAGGGTACGGTCTAAATTGGGTGAATAAAAAGAGAGTTATGGAGATTGTCGCGGAGGGCGAAGTAGCCCAGTGGTTAGCGCGCGGGAATTGCACGCGGTAGGCCCGGGTTCGATTTCCGCCACTGACATGGAGTACGATCACGTTAAACATATGGGTCCGTATGTTTTTCCGAGAGGTTGGTGGTAGGGGAAGGAGGGTACGTTCCCTGTGGATGCCTCCCCCACTGGGTTCCGGTCTAAATTGGGTGGCACATCCTGGCCGTCCAACCAGTTACCAGGCCCGGGTTCGATTCCCAAAATTGCCGCCGTGTTTACGCGGAGTACGATCACGTTAAACATGTGGGTCTGTAAGTCCTTCCGAGAGGTTGGTGGTAGGGGAAGAAGGGTACGGTCCCTGTGGATGCTTCTCCCACTTGGTTCCGGTCTAAATTGGGTGAATAAAAAGAAAGTTATGAAGAATATCGCGGAGGGTGAAGTACCCCAGTGGTTAGTGCGCGGGATTTGCACTTGGTAGGCCCGGGTTCGATTCCCAAAATTGCCGAATAAAAATAAAGTTATGGAGATTGTCGCGGATGGCACGGTAGCCCAGTGGTTAGCGCGCGGGAATTTCACTCGGTAGGCCCGGGTTCGATTCCCGCCATTGCCAAAACTGCAGCCGTGTTCACGCGGAGTACGATCACGTTAAACGTGTGGGACTGCAAGTCCTTCCGAGAGGTTTGTGGTAGGGGAAGGAGGGTACGGTCTCTTTGGATGCCTCCCCCATTGGGTTCCGGTCTAAATTGTGTGGCACTTCCTGGCCTTCCAAGCAGTTACCTTACACCTTTCTGGTAGTTACCTTACACCTTTATGGATATTTTAATTTATAGATATTTTAAATGGATATTTTAATTTTATGGCTATTTTAAATGATAGAACGATGGAACGAGGATGGTGGAATTAAGAGCCTAGCATATGGTCATTATAAATTTAAATTAGCGCGCGAGAATTGCACTTGGTAGGCCTGGGTTCGATTCCCGCCACTGATGCGGAGTACGATCACCTTAAACATATGGGTCGATAATTCCTTCCGAGAGGTTGGTGGCAGGGAAAGGAGGGTACGGTCTCTGTGGATGCCTCCCCCACTGGGTCTTGGTCCAAATTGGGTGAATAAAAAGAAAGTTATGGAGATTGTCGCGGAGGGCGCGGTAGCCCAGTGGTTAGCGTGCGGGAATTTCACTCGGTAGGCCCGGGTTCGATTCCCTCCACTGACAAAACTGCTGCCGTGTTCACGCGGAGTACGATCACGTTAAACATGTGGGTCCGTAAGTCCTTCCGAGAGGTTGGTGGTAGAGGAAGGAGGGTACGGACCCTGTGGATGACTTTCCCACTGGGTTCCGGTCTAAATTGGGTGAATAAAAAGAAGGTTATGGAGATTGTCGCGGAGGGTGCGGTAGCCCAGTGGTTGGCGCGCGGGAATTGCACTCGGTAGGCTCGGGTTCGATTGCCGCCACTGCCAAAACTGCTGCCATTTTCACGCGGAGTACGATCACGTTAAACATGTGGATCCGTAAGTCCTTCCGAGAGGTTGTTGGTAGAGGAAGGAGGGTACGGACCCTGTGGATGCCTCCCCTACTGGGTTCCGGTTTAAATTGGGTGAATAAAAAGAAGGTTATGGAGATTGTCGCGGAGGGCGCGGTAGCCCAGTGGTTAGCGCGCGGTATTTGCACTAGGTAGGTCCGGGTTCGATTCCCGCCATTGCCAAAACTGCCGCCGTGTTCAGGCGGAGTACGATCACGTTAAACATGCGGGACCGTAAGTCCTTCCGAGAGGTTGGTGGTAGGGGAAGGAGGGTACGGTCCCTGTGGATGCCTCCCCCACTGAGTTCCTGTCTAAATTGGGTGGCACTTCCTGGCCCTCCAAACAGTTACCTTACACTTTACTGGTAGGTCGCGCCAGCGAGTGTGCCACGGTTAGAATTTGCCACGGTCAGAATTTTCAAGGGTAGCGAACAGGCTGGTCGCCAAAGGCGGCTAGTTAATAATGTAATGACTCTCAAAATAATGTATGCTATAAAAAGTATTCTAATTTGGATAGAAAGTCATCTTCATATTTAATGTTGAGAAAAAATAAATTTCTTGGTTCACTGGGCAATATCTATTTCTTTATTGGAGAATCAGATTTTCAAGATCAAAATAATTTATTTCTTTTGCTCAATCCATTGAAGTGTTAAAAGTGCTTGAAATTTGGAGTTCTTTATGTTAAATTGGTATTCTACTTCACTATACTTTAAATATATATATATAACAAACTAAAGGCCCCTGTACACAATACAAGAAGTTGAGGGTTCATGTTCTGCCCATATAACTTTCAGTTTACATGATACAATTTATTGAACGAAATGTTGTTTGCACTCCCACAAACTTGGTCTATTTACATAGTTCAACTTCTTGAATATACAACTTTCTTGCTTAGTTGCAGTTGGTATGCATTCAGATGATCTTGCTGTTGTTTACAATATTTTTGTTTACTTCGTTATTTATAAATTTGTTGCCTCGTTTTTTTTCTTTATGTGTAAGTTCTATACTTTTAATTTATAAATACATTATTTTTTAATATCGAAGTGTATATATATACACTCATGTCCAAAAGCTGAGCATAGTTGCTATTTATGTGAAAATTTCAGGAAATCTACATCGGAATGGAAGGAAATGCGGTATGTGAGTGTAATAGGGTTATAGAAGAAGAAAACAATACAAAACAAGGGTAATAACGACTTTTATTATTGTAAACAGGGATATAACGACTTTTAATAACGACTTTTATTATCCAAAGAAAAAGGTTGAAAGAAAAAGGGTCACAATACAAGCATCAACTTCAGTGAAACAGAATGATTAAAACAATATGATGCTGCAGTTTAATACAGTGTATGGGAACTTCGGGTAGCCACACATGCTGCACAACAATTTCTCATACTTTTGATGAGGATTTGGATGAGTTGTGTGCTCAAAGAGTTCCAAGCCTCACGGAGAGCAGTTTTCAATCCTGGAAGGTGGGTAGCAGAGGGCCGCCAGATGTTTCTCGAGCATATCCCACACATGTTCTATTGGATTCAGATGAGCAGAGTTGGCAGGCCACTGCATGTGCTGGATATCTTCAGTTGGAAGGAAGTTGTTGACCAAGGCTGCATGATGAGGAGGCGCATTATAATCTATGAATATGAAATCAGGACCAATAGCACCTCGAAACAATCAAACGGTAGGTTCAAAGACTTTGTCTCTGTATCTTTGACCGGTAGCTGATCACGTGTCAAAGATGTGGAGGTCTGTGCCGTCCATCATGTTGCTTGCCCAGACCATGGATCCTCCAAATAAAAAACTATATCTTTCCGTGATGTTTCCCAAGTGAAAACGCATTTCACGTTCTCTTCAGATCATGATACAACGAGAATCAGTGTGCAGGCTAAACCTGGACTCATCACTGAATATGACATTGCCCCACTGTTGTCCACTCCACTGCCGATATTCCAAACTCCACTGTAAATGCATGTGTTTCTATGCAGACGTCAGGGGGATGCAAACTGCTGGTCGTCTGGCACAGAGACCAATGTGTCTGAGTCTCCTGTAAACAGTTTGTCTCAAAACAGTGACTCCTGTGGCGGTTGTCAGGGCTGAACCCAGTTGTCTGACAAAACGGTTCCTCTGATGTCGTGCAGTTATCACCAAATATCGGTCTTGCCGAGTGATTGTTACCCTTTGCCGACCTGGTACTGCTCGTCGGGTAACCTCCAGTGGTTTGGAACCTCTGCTACAGTCTGAAGATCATAATTATATTTAGCTTTAACTTTTATTTTATTTTATATATCTTCCTAGTGTTATTGTATGTATATATTACTTTTAGGATTAGATATTAAAGAGCATGTTGTTCAGCATCATGCTTTCTTAGAATGTATTCTGTGCATGCATGACTTGGAAGTTCAGGGCTAAAATAATTTTAATCCATGTAATATTAAATGAAGCAATTTTCATTTAGTATAATTATACCTGTCTAAAAATAAATATATAAAAACATGTAAAAGAATTATTCATGATTTGAAATAAGCATGCATGCATAACAACAAATGCAATATGACCACGTTTTCATTTATTCTCCGCTTAGACAGTGTTAAATATTAAAATTATTTTATTCATTTAAAGTATAAATTTTTTATAATTAATTTAATGTTATTTGCAGAATATAGTTTCTGCTTGTATGATTTTGAACAACATGCACTTCATTATATTAACATATATTAACTCTTTAGTTTAAACTATTTCTTGTTATTTAAGATTTTTTTATTTTAAAACAAATTTACAGCTTTTACTTTTTTGTTATAAATTACCTTTTGTGATGAATGTTTTGTACAGATTTAAAAACAGGTGAAAATTTAAAGTATTATGTAGTTTTTAAAAAAATTCTCATGAAAATGGTCATTTTTCCCCCCATGATTTGTATGGTCTTAAATTTGGTGATGGTTTTTTACACAAATTCTGTTATAGCATGTGGTGTTTATAAAATGCATCTTTCTTATAAAGAGACATTTCCTGCCAATTTTTTTGCAAATTTAATGATATTTAATTTGTAAAAGGAAATAGTCAAATATGCATAAAATCAACAAGAAAGATCAATCGTGCATAAAACATTTATGAAATACTTTCCAACTGCAATGCAATTTTATTTAAACATCTCTAAAATGCGAAACATTCAGCAGTAGTATTTTTAAAATTATCACAATACTACAATAATTTATTACATTTGAAAACTTAAAACTTCATTGACAAAAATGAACTTTATTCAAATGATGTCATTGAAATATAAATCACTTGGCTCTCTATGTAAATGTTGTAAATATATCATTCATACGATTTTAGTCCATTCCTTTCATTTATCACAATACTACAATAATTTATTTTATTTAAAAACTTAAAACTATGGAGGTAAAAGTAATTTAACTCTATGCTTAAACTTCATTGAAAAAGTCTGCTATAAAATCGTCTGTTCTCTATGTAAAATCAATGAATGTTTCATTCATATCAGCTCTATTGCAGACTCTAGAGCTAAATAATTTTGTGTTTAAGAAATTCAGCAATTTTTATATGACTCACCCTACATCTTTATGTGTTTACATTCTCCATAAGTGAAAATTAGGCTTCTTTGTAGAAATAATCAATGTTTGATCATTTAAACTCAAATATATTGTAATTGCATTGTTTCATAATGTAGATGCACAGAAATTAAGCAAAAATAAAGTACTTTTAGGACGGATACAACACTAAATATAAATTAAAAAGAACTTGAAAAATCACGATTTTGATACAAGATGGGTGCCATATCTTATTTTGAAGTAGGTCACGTGATCTCTTCATATAATATGGGGGCAATTATTATTTTAATTTTTATTTAAAAAACTACCGAATATATTTGGCTGAAATTTTTTTCATATTTTTTATGGGATAATTTGAATATTTCCTAAAACTTTCAAAGCATTTTGTGAATTTTAAATTCACTTAAAAAAGGTTTGAAAAATTAGATCCCATAGGATTCAATGTATTTCATTTTTTCAACCTGGGTTCAGTCCAAAACTAATTCAGTGATATTATTCATTTATATTCTCATAGGTTCCACAGACTGTCTGAACAACTAAAATTTCATTTTAATAGTCATTTTTACAGCAGTTATCGTGCGAAAGGACAGACAGAATGAACAAAGTCATAAACACTTCTCAACTATGTTGTAAAGTGTTAAAAAGGAAAAGATTTCATTATGAACAAGAGTTCATTTTGAAATTGACACTGAAAAAAATGTGAAAACTTATGAAAAAATATGAATAATAGTCGAATTTTCAAAAAATAAAAATCGTACTGAAAAGTCTTATATACAAACATTTTAAAAATGATATTTCAATATATTTTTTTTAAATACATGATACTTTGAAGAAATAAAATAAAAATATACTAGGAAGACATTTTAAAATAATATGCTACTTAGAAAAAATTAAAAAAAAGTTGATACAGGGGTGAAATGTTAAAAACACAATACTAAATTAAAACAAATTTAATACTTTAAGAAAATAAAAAAAAATTGATACTTGGAAGACATTTTTAAAATCATGGTACTTGGAAAAAGTAAAAAAAGCCTTATTTATACTTAAAAGAAAATAAACATGATACTTAAAAGAAATAAAAACACACATAGTCTTAGAATTTTTTTAAAAAACACTATACACAAAATTATATTTCATAATGTAGTAGATTATAATTTTTGCAATTTTTAAAAATAATTAGAATTAAAAATATACTTAAAAGAAATATAATTAGTCGAAAAAATGCTAATTCATTTTATAGCAGTTTGTGTTCAGTGCATCTAGAAACATCTTCTACTTGTGCTTTGTGCCCTTACTCACTGTGGTCACTCTTAAAAATCATCACAGTCGCATGATACCACCGTTGATCAGAGATGTGTAGTATTAGCACACACTAATAAAGCTGGATATATAACTGGAATAACTTTAAAAGCAAGAGGGTTTCCAGAGCTATACCATATGGCACTCCACTTATTGTTGTTTGACATAGCCAAACAGGTTTTAAGTATTGTGTATTTTCTAAGTATTTTATTCTTAAAAGTTATTTATAATTTAAAATAGCCTATCAGCTTAATTACAATATTTTAATATTGTTTTTTGATATATTTTTAGTATTGAAGTTTACTTTTAAAAAATTAACTCTTTAAAAATTGCAAAAATGTTTTAAGTATTGTGTGCTTTAATATTTTTATATGTCTCAAAATTTTATTCTGTAGTTTTAAGTTATTTTCAATTTAAAATAGTTTATCTTTTAGACTCAAAATTATATTTCATAATGTAGTATATAATTTTTGCAATTATAATTTAGATTATAATTTTTGCAATTTTTAGAAATAATTAGAATTAAAAATATATTTAACTATAATCTGAAAATAAAGGAAAAAAAATAATTTTGCATTAAGAATAATTTATGAATTTTAAAATAATACTCCTGAAATTATATGATCTTTTATAATTATTGTATTAACAATATAATATAAATTAAAATAAAAATTATATTACATATGAACTGAGTGATTCTATAGTATTATGAATTTTGCATACATGACACATTTGATGTATCATATCTTTGTAAAAAAAATGATTTAGGTGAATGTATTTTAAATTTTAAAGATACTGTTTCAGATTGTGTTGATTTCAATATTAATATGTACTTTAATTTATAAAAAATTTTTTATAAATTCAAGTACATTATAGAAATCAACACAATCTGAAAAATTGACATCTATTGTAAAAATATATTCTCCTAGCTCAATATTTTTGTTTACAAAGATGCATAAAACTTTGTAAATGTCATGTCTGCAACATGCACTATACTGTAGAGTTGTCCAATGTGTGATAAAAATGTATATAAACACGTAATAAATACGTGTAGAAACACAATATAAATATGTATGGGAATACATTATAAATATGTATAGGAACACATTATAAATACGTATGGGAACACGTTATAAACACGTATGTGGATATATGTAATATACATGTATGTGATACATAATAAACATGTATCTGGATATGTAATATTAATGTATGTGGATATACGTAATATACACATATGTGATACATAATAAACATGCATCTGGATACGTAATAATAACATGTGGATATACGTAATAATAATGTATGTAGATATGTAATAAACACGTATGTGGATACATAATAATAATGTATGTGGATATGCGTAATAATAAAGTATGTGGATATGTAATAAACATGTATGTGGATACTTAATAATAACATATGTGAATATATGTAATAATAACGTATAAGGATACGTAATAATAACTTTTTTATAACAGTTGGTATACCGTATTCTAATGTACCGTTTTTGCGTAATAATTATGTATGGCCTGACATGTAAAGATTACATATGCTTGATATTTAAGAATTACGTATTTGTGCTACCTGGGCTGTTGGCAGGTTTTGTGTGCACTAAGTAAGTTTCTGTTTTGGTCTAACCATTCAGTAAATAAGTTATATTGTTAGAGTAAAAATCTGCAGTCCATTAAACACTGCTGGACAGAAACCATATACACACACAAAATAGCAATGTTAGTGAGTATACTTAAATCAAAAACTATCTGCATTCTTTTTCAAATCTTAAAATTCAGCAAAATAAAATGTATAAAATCATATTCACATCAGAAAATATTTATAACTTTTAGTTAAAAATGATAATGCTTATTTAAGAATTGTTTAATAAGTTATGTTTTGTGGGTTTCCAGCATTTATTGAATAGCTGAATTATTTACATTATTTGAATTATTGAGCAAATATATATATATATATATATATATATATATACAATATTAAAATTGTAATATATAATTATATGCATATTAGTAAGCATTTATAACTTAAAGTTAAGTATAATGATGTTTATTTAAGAATTATTTAATTAATTATGCTTTTATGTGGTTTCCAGCATTTTTTGAATAGCTGCTCATAACATATATTTATTTAGAATTTGTTTTCACAATGAGCCCATCGTTTTCCCAACTTGAAATTTCTGTATAACAGAGATAAGTAGCATATCAACAAAATATGTATTTAAAAAAAAATATATATATATTAAGACACACTTTTTTTGCAAATGTTAAAGGTCAAATAAAGTGACCTTGAAATGAAAAATAGCATTTACAGTATCACAAGAAAGGTCATACCTTAAGCTACAAAATAATCCTTATTTCAGCACAATCCACAGATTAGGTCAAAATATACAGATGTTTGAATATGTCAAGAATCATAAAAAATTACCAGATTTTCCAAACTTAAAATATATATAATTAAAAAACTAATGAGAATTGGGAGCTAAAGTTTTGCATAGTATCTTAAATATGAATGGACAACAAAATAGCCATATTTTTAAAAAATCGGTGTCGGCCGGTTTGAAAATGTCACTTTTTTGTGTTGATTTGATATGGAATGACATATATATATATATATAATAAATAAATGCTTGTGATAGAGAATTTATTTTAAGAATTGTGTACTGTCTGATTATTTTATAGTGGTGTTTTCATTTTGTTCCACCAGTAAGTATTCTGTATAAGACAGGATAGCTTAATGTTGAAGGAATAACTTTGTTGACTTGAGGTTAGCCATTCCAGAATATTGTAATTTTTATTGTTTTCTTGCAATTAGCAAATACTGTGGAGATTTGTTATTATTCTCATCCTGAAATTTAGACAAGCTTATGCTTAGTCTCGATATTGAAGAGTTTGGTGACATTGTTTGCCTACTAACCTTAGGAAGCTTGGCAAGAATTGTTATTCTCTCTCTTTGATGCTAATTTGCATATTTATGCATGTCAAAGTTTTCATTCTTTTGATAGTAATGACTCATTATATTTTGGAAAAGTCATTAAGGAGTGGTATTTTCTTTATAAGAAAGTTTATCTATTTCATCTGCTGCTTTATTTTTCACATATTTGACTATTCCTACTAAGTTTCTCTTTTTTCAGAGGCATCATCTTTTTTCAAATATAATGTTGTATAGATGGTAGAAAATAAATAAAACTTTTGAGATTTTCTTTTTCTTTTTTGTTTCAGAGATGAGGGGTAATGCCACAGTAAAAATTAAAATATGGAGATATTTCATCCACAAATTGAATGAGGGGAAGGGGGTCAGTGGTTCGACTTATACTCAAGAAAAAATACCTAATGATAATTTTGTACAAACAGTCAATCATGCAATTAAAGGTCTTGAAAAAATAAATTTCATAACCAAGTAGGAAATAATGTTCATCAACAGGATAAAAGTAAAACTACTTTCCTGTACACCAAAACTGATGAAACAACAGACATTAGTTCAAATTTTTACATGAAATGATTAAATGTAAATTTTTTTTGTATATGTGTACTTTTTTGTAAAATTTCTTTTATTCCATTTTTTTGTATTAAATATTTTTATTTGGTAACTTGACTATTTGTCATTTTTTTTTATTAAGAATAGTGTTTTATAGTGTATTTAGTTAATATTCAGTTTGAATTTTATCCAAACTCTATAATCTGCAAAATTCTAAAATTCGGAATCAACAAAGACCGGATTCTCTAGGTTGTACTGTATATGCAAATAAAATTGTATATAAATATAGAAAAAGGAGTTATTTTGTATGCTTTTCACTGTCATAATTCACAATAAATATCAGTGAAATTGAAAATTATTTTTTAAAATTAATGTTAAAATAGGAGTACGTAATACCTGGAATTTTGTTGAAGACAACAGGGAAAACCTGGATATTCACAGGTAATTTCATTTTGAAAAATGAGTATGCACCCTGATAGAAACATTTTATCGAAATATAGAAACATTTTAAATGTACAATTTAACTTTTTATTACATTTATATTAAATGTTTTATATTAAATGCAGACTCCAAGTTAAAAAAGTTTTGCAGTCTTGTTGAGACCCAGACCTGACTATCCGACCTACCAGAAAGGTGTAAGACACAAAGGTGTAAGGCACAAAGGTGTAAAGGTATTTTGCAGTGTGTAATATGTATGCTTATGCAAAAGTTTTGCATACTTTAAAAAACTTAGTAGAAATTATCTTCAAAATACATTGCAATTTTTGCATTTGCATTATTCTTTTGCACATTATTCTTTGAAAATTTATTTTTCACATATTTTTAAAATTATTGTCTAATCCAGAAATTAGTAGTGAATTCTCAATAAAATATTACAGATAAAAAAATTTAATGAAGCATACATCGTATTTGAGTGATAATCACACCAAATATGGCACCTGTAGTTTGAAGATTTAAATCTGGCCTTTATATAGTGAAGCCTACATGTATAAAAAAAAAATTAAAGTATGAAAACATAAAATATTATCATGCGATGATCATTTGTTGAAATTCTGCAGAAAGACTTATTATCACATTAATTTTTGCTTCTGTTATCTTCTTTTTGTTATTCATTGAGTAAAGGGAGATTTATGTCATTTTCTTATTTGGCCAATGGTAGCATAATTAGGCTACCATTGGGACTTCTTTTTGTCATTTGTTGCTAAAGGAAAAAATAAAAGCTAGGCATGTGTTATTTTCTACTACTTTGTTATTAGGAGAATAATACTAATAAACAGCACCACAAAATTTAACATTAAATGACAAAAAAAGATTCTTATAAAAATTTGATGACCCAAACCCACGTCAAAATAATTTGCACTATTACTTCTATTTTCGTAATTTTCCTACTAGATTCATTTTTATATTCATAATTTTTATTTGTAACATGTGTTAATGTTTCTTATTTTGCTAAAATTTGCTGTTTTTTATTCTTGAAATAGAATCTCCAGATGCCTTACAAGATGGTGTAGCTCATGTATATTTAGGTCGTATGATACCATTTATACAGGTAAGGTGATTTGTTGTTGTAATATAAAATTTAATTCATATTTGGCATTGTAAGTTTTTACAGGCATTA
The DNA here is from genome assembly GCA_951213105.1 of Amaurobius ferox. Taxonomy (NCBI): domain Eukaryota; kingdom Metazoa; phylum Arthropoda; class Arachnida; order Araneae; family Amaurobiidae; genus Amaurobius; species Amaurobius ferox. Next base: position 116,429,405 of record OX578142.1, on the reverse strand, counting down.
TATGATATACATATAAATTGATACTCAAAAATTCTCAGAATTGCTAAAAATATTAGAGTAAACTTATTTTCTTTGTTGTTTTCATCCCCTCCAAAGTATTCTAAGATAGATAGGGTTGTCTGCAGTAAAGTAAAGAATTACCATACTAAATTATAAAAAAAATACATCAAATTTGTGGATTTGTATATGGAACTGACAGACTTTAAACATAATTTTATATACAGGGTGTCCCAAAAAGATTGAAATGCTCTTTAATTCTTTACCTGTTGGAGATAAGTGGGCAATGTAAATTGCAAAAATGTTGAAAGTAAGGTAAGAAATAAGACTACGTTAATGAAATAGTCCTCCCATTTATTTTCAAAAAGTTACACTTTTTAAATTTTTATACGACCCCCTTAGACAAATTTGGTCAATAAGAAAGTTTTTATTTTAAATGCAACAAGATTATAAAAAACCCCCGCATATCTGTATCTTTAAAATCAACTGAATTATGATAAAGGAAAAAGTCTGACTTATGCCACTTTTCCGTACCATGTGAAAGGCTGTTTCATCAGTGAAAATAGGGATCATAAACAAATTGATGATGAAAATTGTTTAAATCGAAAATACGTTAATATGTGTCAAAATTTTTCATCACAAATGCATCTAAATAAAGCATTACACAGACAGAGATCATATAAAGTAGTGGTGCTTACTACACAGTTGAATATCCTATGTATTATCATCCAGTTTTATCTTTCTTGTGATATGTCACAAATTTATATTTCTAGTTTGATATATGTTCCCCATTCACAATGTTCAATTTTCAATTAAATATAACTCACTCAATTGTAAAGATACAGATATGCGTTTTTTTTTTTAATGATCTTGTTACATTAAAAATAAAAAATTTCTGATTGACCAAATTTTTTTCTAAGGGGTCGTATAAAAATTAAAAAAGTGTAACTTTTTGAAAATTAATGGGAGGACTATTTCATTAATATAGTCTTATTTCCTACCTTATTTTCAACATTTTTGCAATTTACATTGCCCACTTATCTCCAACAGGTAAAGAATTAAAGCGCGTTTCAATCTTCTTGGAACACCCTGTATAGTCGGCCCTTGATAATGTGAATTTTTCAATATCTGAAAATTTTTCCATTTCCCTGAATGTTTACTATTCAAATGATGTGAAAATCATCTTATTATGTCGAATTTTTTCCTTGTTCACTCTCAATAACTCATAATTTTTTATATAATTTCGGACATTTTTTAAAATTGTCTTAAAGAGTTGGATTATGAAATGACTTGTTGTGTGAATGACTTGTTGTGTGAATGACTTGTTGTGAAATGATTGTTTGTTTTAGCAACTATTGCCTTGCCCATTGTTGCATGCCAAAATTGAAGGCAGTTAAAGTTGAGTTCCTGTCTTCGAACTTGATATCAAAATTGCAACCTTTGTACCAAGGTGTAGTGTTTTAAAGTGAAGTATTGGCATCAAGTTGTAAGCAAAGGAATTATTGAAGATGAAATTGAAGTTTGCTTATCATCTTCATTATTGTCTAAAGAAGTACTATCATCAGCAAGGACCGTAGCTCCTGTTTTTCATATTTTTTTAAATCTTACTTTTCTTGGTTTTTCTTTTTAATTTTATTTTCTCCAATTTTAAAAAGAACGTCATAAATTGATGATTTGTGGAATTTTCCACCCTTCTTGTTCTAGCAATAAAAGATGTCAGACAGTAAAAAAAGGACAATCCAAAATACATGTTTTTCATTACTCCCCCCCCCCCAATCCGTACATCATTAGCTGATTTAAAAGTAAAAAAGAAAGAAATAAAACATCCTTGCTCACCTCTCTCCTGAAGGAAACAAAATAGAAAGACAAAAAGATTGTTAAATAGTGCAATATCCCTTTCTACCAAATACAAATAAATAACTATAAATACAAATAAATATAACTAAATTACTAAAATATTACCCAAATTTCTTTTTCTTTACGAAGTTTAAATTTTGCTAAATAATTCTTTATTTAGTGTCAGTTTGGGGTAAAAAGTTCTATATATGTTAACTCTTCAAAAAAATTTTTTGAAAACCAATATTTCCAAATAGAGTTATTTAGACTAGGATTTCCTTACAAGGTCTGTTCAAAACAGTATCGGACATTTGCCCAGAAATAATATTATTACTCAGTTGGAGATCTGAAACTCTAATCCCCTTCAAAGTTCTTTCCTTAGGACTGGACAAACTTATCCCAGCAGTCTCGCCAAGCATTTTAGGAAGGCCTCTTTGAGAATGGAGTACAACTGGACCATTGAATTCTGTATAATGCCTTCTTGTGAATCGAATTATGTCCCTTTCAGCTGCACAAAGGTGATGGATGACCTCCAGGTAGTCTTGGGTAATATTTTATCCTTGTGGTATGCACTCATGATGCGCCACCCCAAGGGAGTCAAATAAAAGGTTCAACGTGACTTTGATGTTGCTGTGCACCTTTCTTGCTTTTGGTCCCTTTCAGCTGCACGAAGGTGATGGATGACCTCCAGGTACTCATGGGTAATATTTTAGCCTTGTGGTGTGCACTCATGATGCACCACCCCAAGGGAGTCAAATAAGAGGTTCAACATGACTTTGACGTTGCTGTGCATCTGCCTTGCTTTTTTTGGCCTTGGGGATAATGAATGTCTTCACTGTGATAACTGCACCTTGGTTTCTGGGTTGTACCTGTAAACTCATGATTCATCACCAGTGATCCTAAACACCATGATCACTGGTTCATCACCAGTAATCCTAAACACCGTGATCACTGATTCATCCCCAGTGATCGCAGTGTTTAAGAAGTCAGGGTAGCCATTTGTGCAGTCCAGAATGTCCTGCAAGACACAGAGTTTATTCTGCTCCATCGTTAGCAGCTTCAACACGAGTTTTGAGGACACTCTCCAAATGGCCAAATCCTCCCTCATAATGAAGTGTACTGAACCAGTTTATACTTACCTCTTCCGCAAAATCTCAGAGGGTGACATGGTCCTGCATGACCAAAATCCGCACATGGTCAATGACCTTGTCATTTCAACTTGTTGAGTGCCTACTGTAACATTGTCCACTTTCCACCAATGAGTGGCCATGTTTGAAGTGATTGTACCACTCTTTGTTGGTGTGATGTTCATGCCATTGTAACCAAAAACCTGTTGAATCTCCTGAGTGGTTTCTACTTGGGTATTGCCAAGCTTTTGGCAGAATTTCATGCAATACCGTAGCTCAAGTCGTTCCGTCATTTCATGACAAATGAAAATCCGATGGGTATTCACTACACTCACTCACAAGCTAATTGCCAGCAACTGAAGCTCTCTGCAGGCATGAAAAAATTCATGCATGTGCAGGAAGGTCCCTTACGCAGATGTGCAAGAGGACAGACACCTCCTGTGCCTCATTTGTTTCCATGTGAAAAATTAAGGTTTGGTACTTTTTTTAACAGACCTCATACATTCTTTATTTGTATGAATAGTATTTGCCTGAAGTGTTTACAATGAGTTATTCAAGTCAAAATACTGTAGGGGAGTAAGAGTTCTGTGGTTAGTGATAGCGGAGAGAAATTGATGGAATTAGAAGGATCAAGAATCGTAATGAGATTGAAATATTGGGCTTCTGTGTATGCACAATATATGCATAAATTACCTCAATATTTTTAAAGGGACTCATTTTAAGTATCATCATCGGTTATTTTTATAATTTTTATAATGTGCGAGTATAAAAGTATAAATCAATAAATATTTTACTAAACGAAATAATTTTTCACATTGCACAATCCATTTTGTAATCTTGTACATTAATGGGTGTTCACAAGCATCCTTTTCCATTTTTCTTCATCCTTTAATTATCACACAATAGGCAGACTAACTTGCTTATTTTCATATTTTGGTTAATTTTAAAGAAATATTTTGCATAATTAACTTACGATGAGTATTAATTATGATAAAAGTAAGATAATTCTTATAGTTAACATTCTCACGCAATGCTTTAAATCTAAATACTTTTTTTGATATTTCAGGTTTTCAAATAGTTATTATGTTGAAATTTATTCCCAAAAATATACTTTTTTTAATTGATAATATATTAAACAATAAATAAAAAAAGTAAAAATAAGTTAATAAAAATTTTGTATGCACTTTATTCTTATACTGAAAAAGTTAAATTGTTAAATTATGATATGGGATTGAAATATTGGGCTTCTGTGTATGCACACTAGTATATGCATAAATTACCTCAATATTTTTAAAGGGACTCATTTTAAGTATCATCATCAGTTATTTTTATAATTTTTATAATGCGCAAGTATGAAAGTATAAATCAATAAATATTTTACTAAACGAAATAATTTTTCACATTTTTCACATTGCACAATCCCTTTCTTGTAGGTCGGACGGTCTGGGTCTCAACAACAACATTGTACAATCCATTTTGTAATCTTGTGCATTAATGGGTGTTCACAAACATCCTTTTCCATTTTTCTCCATCCTTTAATTATCGCACAATAGGCAGACTAACTTGCTTATTTTCATATTTTGGATAATTTTAAAGAAATATCTTGCATAATTAACTTACAATGAAAGTAAGATAATTCTTATAGCTAACATTCTCATGCAGTGCTTTAAATCTAAATACTTTTTTTGACATTTCAGGTTTTCAAATAGTTATTATGTTGAAATTTATTCCCAAAAATATATTTTTTTTATTGATAATATATTAGACAATAAATAAAAAAAGGAAAAATAAGTTAATAAAAATTTTGTACCCAATTTATTCTTATACTGAAAAAGTTAAATTATATTTTGATTACCAGTTACGGAAAAAGTTCACCATTTTTTGAACTTCAATTTTTCCAATCTTGTTTGTCCTCTTGAAAATGCTATTGAAATCTGCTGTTTTTTCTTCTAAGGTTAGTAGGTTTGTTGGGGACCTGAATTTTTCTTTATAGGGTCCAGTTTTAAATTCCTGATGGGTCTTAGAATGCTTATGTTTTATGTTTTCCTATTTTTAGGGTTTTAAAACTCATATTTTTCCTATTTTTTTATTTATTTTTTTACTATTTTGAGGAAATTTTGTTGCTGTCCTGCTTCAGTGAACATTGTGCAAACATTTATCAAATTCAGACTGGATATGTCTTTTGAAACTTTTCAAGCACATTTGCACGTGGAAACTGCTATTGTGCACCAGAGAGCCAAAAATGAGCAACAAACTGTTTGAGAATTTTTTCAAACATAAATATTTGTTTTGACTACATACATTTTTGTACATAAATTCAATTCAACATGTATGCATGTATAGTATGTACATGTAAGTTCTGTACTACATAATACATATTCAAAAGCTTTATCTTCGGGTGTCAATAAAAAATTTGGAATTATTGTGATTTTCTCTTAGTTGGGTAAGAATGTTATACTTAAATACTATATAATACTATCTATGTATACATAGTATTTAAGTATACTTTATTTTTAGTAGCTCAAATTATTTTTATGCTCCCTTCCAATTTGAGATATTGGGGACTAACTGTATATAAAGGCGCTCGTCTAAAGTTTTTCTCTTTATTTAATGAGCATTTTTTAATTTATATAACATGCTATTTTCTTGCTTTTGTTAGAATTTTACTTTAATGAAATTTATCAAGTAGGCTTTTAGGAGGCTTTTTAAGTAGCAATATACAATCAAATATGCTTAGCAGATATTCTTGTGTAGAGGATATTCCCTGCTAATGGATGATTTCTGAATCCTGGGTCCCTTGAAATAGGGCATTAATGAATTTCAGCATTCGATAGTGGACTGGAAAGCTTTCTTAGATATTTAGCCATATTCAGACTATATAACTATGTCTTCTGAAAAAAAATCCTAAATTCAAAAGAGTAAAGTTAGAAATGCTTAAAAATACTTTGAACATGTGGTTTGCAAAATATGGGTAGTACCTACTGTGAATTCTGTTCTCCGGAAATAGTTCATCCTATTCTCCGGAAATTGTGAATCTTCTACCTGTAAATACAATCAGAGTTCTGTTTCTGTTCCCCTGAAAAGATGAGTGGCTTTATAATTGATGCCATTTATTCTACTAAAAAATATCAAAATGGACAACAGAAAACATTGTTGACCAGATGATTGTGAGTCATTTTCCTTGGTTAAGCAGTCTTTTGTTTTATTGGAAAATTCTTATCTTTGAGGTTGTGACAATCTGTTCTTAGAATAGATTAGGTTGTGGTACTGAACACATCTTCCATTCATGTTTGTTGGGTTAGTTTACATTGATGTGAGTAACTATTTATATAGGTGGTTTGATTATGTTTAGTTGATATTCGCCATGGCATCTAAATGCGAAAGATTAATGTTAAAAAAAAAATGATATGATTGAGTCTTCCAAAAGAAAGACAAATCCATTTGCAAACACTTTAAGTATGATTTGGAGTTGGAAAGACACAGATTGGAAAATTACCCAAAAATAAATATTTGGATCTACAACAGCAATGAAAATACAGAAACAATGAAGATGATGGAGATAAACAGTATAGATTCAAATGTCTTTGATTAGTTTTCTGCTACATATCTAAACAATATTGTAGACTTTTGAGGGAAAAGCATGCGAAGTTGCTGGACCATTAGGAAAAGTTGACTAAGTTGATTGCAGAGAATTTTTCTTCTCAGGAGTCAATCATTAGATCCAAATGTTTGCACACTTCTGTCCTACAGAAGTGCTCCTACAGAAGTGAATGAAGTGGTCCGACAGAAGTGAATCTGTTCTACAGAAGTGGGCCTACAGCTGGAAATAAAAGTTATTTTTTTATACTCCTCTTTTATGTCAAATGCATAGCAAGTAATTTTTATGTTTGTTAAATATAATTGCTTTATAAGAAAAAATATATATAAGGTTTTCTTGCAGACAAGAATTGAAATTTTATCTATATGATCTATAAAGAAATTAGTTAAATTATTCCCAAAGCTTTCTAAATGTTTGGTGAAATTGACAGTTATGTCAATACACTTTTAAAATTTAAAATGAAGCTGTTAGTGTACATAAACTTGTATGTTTCAAATATTGTTTTTTTTTCAGGAACTTTCTTGTTTTGTAAAACGCTGTTACTTAGTAGTAAAAAATGTTATTCATCAGTTATCAGCTTTATATACAAGTGGTAAAAATGGAGCTCCAGTAATTGATGTCTCGGATGTTCATTTTCAGGTGCTAATTCATGCTTTCTAAAAATTTATCTTTAACTAGCAGTTATATTTATATAAGTATTTTATAACTTTAAAATGCTGTTTAACTATAAATTCCTTATTCTAAATTGTTAATTGTTTATTAAAACTAATTTTGTATAATATGAAATTGTGCACACTATTTCTTCATTATGAGCTGTTAAAATTTAAAATTTTCTATGATATTTTAACATCATTTCTCTGTAACAAATTGCTCATGTAGAAATAATTCTCAGTATTATTGGAATTTATAGTTAAATATGCTAGCTTTTGAATTTATTATGTGTATATAACTTTTTCTGTATCTAACTGAATTTTGCAATATTTTTAGTTTGTTTCATAATAAATAGCTTCTTACCATTTCCCATAACTGAAATACCAGTTTTCAGCCCTGTATAATAGTGTAAACTAGTAAGAACTAATTCCAATTCACCTGTGCTGTAGCATTTAATATATACACTTTTAAACTTTTATTTTAAAACTTCATTAATTGTTTATAAAGCATGCTTTATTAAACAGATACTTATTATTGATAATAAACTGATTGATAGCATGCAATTATAATGAATTAGATTTTCTTTTATTACTAACAAGTACAGTATTTGTATGACATATTGAAAGAACAAACTAACAAGTTTATATATTCAAATTGCTTTGGCATATATTTTTCTTTTGAACAGTCATTTATGCTTGATATTAATATAATTATCTTACTATTAAAATGTGTCAGCATATTTATGTATGTATTTATCTGTCTATATGTGCCTTGGGAGTTTTTTTTAACAGATGCTTTACTGTGGAAGTCAATTTCCATATTAACTTGTAGTTGTAGATCTGTAGAGTTGTATGTGCTATTAAGAAAATTAAAAATATGTTTTAATTACACTCAAGAAAGATCATAGAAAGCAGAGTTTTTATATTTCCTAGATCCACAAAAATCTGCCAAAACAACTTCTATTTTTAGCAATTCTTTGCTTAAAGCAGTTTGCTGGATCACATGGGGAAGGCTGCTCTATATGTCATGGGTATTTCAAAGCATGTTTAGTACTGTACCAGGGATATATTTTTTTTATTTTATCAAATATATGACTGGTAGCAAGATATGTGAGGCCTGATTTAAAAAGAGTATTTTGTGGTTTATTCTGTTTTCTTTTTATTTTATTATATATGAACTGTTTGATATACAGTGAAATCTACCTAAAACTGAATCTGAGTAAGATAGAATTCTGCTTAATATGGAAAATTTTAAGGTTTCAAAAATTAACATATGCTTTAACATAATCTGAGTAAAACAGAAGTAATTTTAGGCCTCATATGATTCTGTCTTAGACAGATTTCACTGTATTAAATTTAGAGGTAAATAAGGAGAGGCTTGGTAGTTTTAAAACTGAAGCATGTTTAGCTTGATATTGCAGGTTTTTGGTAATGATAGGGGATTTTTTTTATTTTACACAAGAATCTTTTTTCACAGAGTAGTGTATATTGAAGTGTCTAGAAATTACTAGATGTTTATGTTTTCACCAGCACATGATTTTCACAAATGGTTTGTGATTTGTGTTTGTGGTTAATAGTTTTGTAAGAGGATTTTTTTTTTTGGGGGGGGGGGGGAGATTTTCATGAAGGAATCATCTTAGTCATAGTTATTTAGTTTATTATTGATAGCAATCAGGATTAAGTGATAATTCAGTAAACCAAGACAATCATCAACTGTGTATTCAATTAATTAAATTTCAAAGAATTTGTAGCTAGCTGCCGGACACTGCTAGTTTTCATATAAATAGAAAATTCTATGAAGAGTGTTTTTAATTTTTAAAATTGGTAAATCTATGAATACATTTAGAAAGTTGCTCAAATCGATTTTCTAAACATTTTTTTTTATTTTCTTTAATATGCTGATTTAGGTTAAAAACTAACATAATTATTATATGTTTTATTTAATTTCTGTACATGTAAGTTTCTATTCATTTATTGATTTTTTTTTCATTACAGGAGGTTAGTGATCATTTAGAATATATTAATTTTTAGTGATAAAATATGAAAAAGGAATACTAATGTATAAAATATAATATCTGATAACTTTATATAAAATAATATTTTTTTCTCTAGACTGTTTACAAACATTTGGGTTCACTTCTGACCACATTATTGACTCTCGATGAGATAGTTGATTGTCAAATGACGCTTAGAGAACACTGGACTCAATATAAAAGAATGTTGGTTTCTATACACCATAATCCATCAAAATTAGGACTATCAGTTGATAAACTAAGACCTCTTGAGAAACTTGTTAGCAAACTAGAAGGCCAGCTTCTAGAAGGAAACATTTTTTTGGTAATGACTTTTTAAAAAGTATTTAATTTTTTAGATTTTTAAAAATATATTGATTTTATTTTTAATTCATATTTATGTTTAATGTTTTACTTCAGTTATATTGTGCTAATTGTTATACTATAAATGCTACTAAATTAACCAAATAGTTTAACTCATTTTTTGGAAATTCAGACAGGTAGCCGACTTGATATGTAGCTCCTTTATAAAGCATAAAACAGGGCAGGTAATCAGCTTAGCAGTATTTGTATTATGCCATAGACACTGTTAAAAAATGAATAAAAAAAAGGGGGGAAAAATCAGAAAGGAATCACAATATGATTTTTTGAGAGAAAAAAAAAATATTGGGACTTGAAGGGATTGCAATATGAATTTCTGAATGCATATATTACGAAGTACAACTTAGAATTTTCAAATAAATTATTGATCTTTATTGCTTTTTTCAAATTGTCCTTTTAATATAATTTATATTATATAAACTATTAAAATAGAATCATACATCATCATCATTAAAATAGATCATTTCCAACAGGATAAATACACTATTTAAATTATTTTGCAAAAGCAAGACATTAAAAAAATTAAATTAGTATAGATATACAGGGTGTCCAGTGCTATCGGTGCCCAATGGCTATTTCCTCAACCGTTAGTCACAGAGATATACTTCTAATTGCAAAAATGTTTTAAATTTTAAAATCTATTATCTTAGAAACAGTTTAAATCAATATATATATTTCTGAAAGAAATACGAAATATGAATTTTTATATGGTCCCCTGGTTCTACCAATTATATTTAGGAAAATCATTCTCATACAATTTCATGCAAAATAAAAAAAATCTTCCTTTTACGACCAAAATTCACTGAGTTATGAAGCATTAAACTTTATGACTTAAGTCACTTTTCCACGCATAAAAATGTCCTATTTCAGGCAACAAACCAATCAGGGACCTTATTGGCCATTTCTCCAGGCAACCAACCAATCAGGGACCGTATTGACCATTTCTCAGCACAAGAAGTGTTCCAACTTTAAACAGCTATAAGTTGGTCAATTTTGGTTGTAAAAGGATGATTTTTTTTTATTTTGCATAAAATTGTATGAGGATGATTTTCCTAAACATAATTGGTAGGACCAGGGGACTGTCTAAAAATTTATATTTCGTATTTCTTTCAGAAATGCATTTATTGATTTAAACGCTTTCTAAGATAATAGATTTTAAAATTTAAAACATTTTTGCAATTGGAAGTGTATTTCTGTGACTAACGGTTGTGGAAATAGCCATTGGGCACCTATAGCACTGGACACCCTGTATATAGGAATGTAGATTTACAGAAATACTGCAATTCAATAGATTAAAAATATTTACATTTAATAATTTTTAAGGGATGAAGTAACAAAATAGTTAGGTATGTGGATAGGGATTTGTTCCTTGCAGAATTAATTAATCACCAGGTGAAATTAAGATTTTGAACTGGATTGTTATTACAGATAGTGTCACAATGATAAAGACAAATCAAAACTGATTCAAAGAGAAGAATCTGGGGTTATTGCAGTAGGTTGAAAGAAAGATTTTGTCAAACAGAGGAGTAAAATTTTCTGTGAGGACAGTGTGGGATAAAACAGTAGATGATTTTCCATTTTTCATATTACATTGATGTTCTGTGTATTTGATACATGCAGAACATATGGTGTTACCAATATCTATAATAATAAAAGAAAATGTCTCTGTGTGTGTATCTGTGTCACACATAGCAGAATGACCACAATAGTATGTTGAAGATGGCAAAACTGCAGCAAAGGTATTCAACACAATGCATCAGAAGAAACACCAATGCAGATAGTTAAAAATCTTAAAATCATATGGACAAGTTTCTAAATAAAAAAGGGATTTCCCTGATGGTACCTGAAAGGCCATAAAATGGCTGTTTGATAAATAAATTTCCTTAGATAAATTTCATTTTGAATTAAATCTACTGTTACAATAAGCATTATGTATTTTTGCAAGTTATGATTTTTAGTTAATTATTTTGCAATCTACACTTTGATAAAGTTCTGTTCAGTAATGCTGCTACTGTTGGTAGTTTACTGCCCTTAATTCAACAAAAATTTGTAGGGATGACTGATTATTGATTGATTAGTATTTATTAATATTCATTTTATTGAACAAATCAATTATAAATTGATTATCATTTCCATAAGACTTAACAGAAATTCAGTTAAATGTACATTTGTTATACAATGACAGCACATAAGAATTGAGTATAGGGAATATATATATATATATATATATATTCCTATCTATCTCTATCTCTATATCCTATATATATCTCTATCTATATATATATATATATATAGATATATATATATATATATATATATATATATATATATATATATATATATATATATATATATATATATATATATATATATATCTCTATCTCTATATCCTATATATATCTCTATCTATATATATATATATATATAGATATATATATATATATATATATATATATATATATATATATCTCTATATCCTATATATATCTCTATCTATATATATATATATATATAGATATATATATATATATATATATATATATATATATATATATCTTCAGAAACTTTTTATTTTATTTCCAAACATTTTAATGAAAGGAAAATGAGGTTGCATGAAGAAGTTCTTAATTTTTGCTTGAAACACATTCTAACCCTGCTTCTAAGAGACTATTTCTAAAAGTTCATCCCCATTTCAATTGTGACTGTTGCCAGGATATTCTCATCTGATATATTTTTTTGTATGTCTGCACAAGAATTCTACTATTTACACATTGCTCCAATGTAATTTTTATGTTCTCTCGATCAGAAAAAAATATCATGATCAATATTATTCAGAGAATTCTTATGAATGTAGGGAAAGTCAGAGGAGTGCAGAATGTTTTTTGGTGGGAGCTCATGTTTATTTTCTTCACATATCAGGAATGGATGGTCACATTGTTACCTACGGTGAAAGGTCTTATGGTATATATTGTGATGATAAAATCAGTTTTTATTGGATCAGATGTAGACAGGAGTAATAATTACTTAGTATTACAGTTAACCATGTATTCACCTAGCCAAATTTAAAAAAATAAGAAATTTATTGCACCAAGTTGACAAGCAATGCTAGTGAATATGAAATAGCAGATACACAGTGTCCAAAAATTTTGCACTAATAATTTGCTCTCATATTACTTAAATTATTTATGAAACTTGCTATAAGATATTACTACATATAAATTGCAGTGAAGCATGTATGTAATAAAGTTGCAAGGGACAGGAAAAACATTCATTATAATCAATATTTGCTATTACCTATAAAAAGTTTATGTGTGAAATAAACAATAAGACTTATCTGACTGTATATTGTGAAGCAAAATATCATTATAGTAATGTTAAAATTAAAATGTATTGTTTCTTTATTTTCATTGAAAATAATATGTAACTTTCTTTTGAATATTTGAATTTGCAACACATTTGCATAGCACTTTTTCTGTTGCATCTAAATTATCATTGCAGTTAACTTGTGTAGCTTCGAAAATAGTTACACAAATATTGGGGGCTTTCCAAAGTAATTTTAATCCCCCTTCTTTTAAAATCAATTTTAGTTTCGCCTGATTAGAATTCAGATGTATTATCAGCAGCTTCTGATGAATGTAATAATGGCATTATCGGTCTTTTGTGCTTCTGTTACAACATAATCATTTCTTGCATCATAATGATTAAATGTAGGATCTCCTAGCAGAACTTCTTTTTCTCTTAACCTATTCCACATCGAACTATCTTCATACATAGGATCAAAGATAAAGGATTGTTAGATTTCTCTTAAAAACTCAGCATGATTCCAGCAGTTTTTTCTGTTTGTGGATGAATATCATATCAAGCATCATCTAAAACTTCGTGGGCCATTTTCATGTGTTTAGGCTATCTCAACATATTTGGGGATGTGTTTAGGGAAGTGTTTAGGCTTAATGTATCTGGAAATTAATCTTGGTTACCAAACTAATTGTTGCTTCAGGGATTTTGCTTTTACTCCAAGAAGTTCCATGAAATAATATTTCTTTACCTCTCCACAAAAATGTTCATAATATCTGATGCATGGGTATCTAATTGTTTGTTGTAAGCAATACATTTGACATTATGAAAGCATAGCAGAGCCAAGTTAACACAAAATACTCATAAAGACAGATACTTTACTACATCCAAGCTCGTTCTAAGTAGGCTCCACTGTGTTTACCAATATATGCCATATTATCTTTGCACTCAAAGTGCTATATTGTTGTACACTTAAAAGTACAAAAAAGGTTTTTTCTGTTTTGCATTGAAATATTCTTTATGTCAGTGACATTCTTAACAGAAACAGAAAAATTGTTAATACAATAATCTTTTAGCCTTCTTGTATGTCTAATTTCATTCACCCTATGCAAGTGTCCATACAAAAATTATTTGGGATGAAATGCACAATTTCCTTATAATCAGTTTCAATAAGTTTCTTGTATAGTAATTGTAAAACTTACCAATGGCTTAATTTATGTTATTTTTCAGGGATGTGTTGAACAAATTTTTGATGATGAAAAAAATTTTGTTTCAAAAAATAGTATATTTGCTGATGAGTTTGCAATAAATATAAAAAACCAATATAATGTTGTTGAACCAAAGTTAGGTAATTAATTTTTATTTTTGTTTTCAATATTTGTCATAATTATTTTATAAAATTTAATAAATATTTTATTGCCTGTTTTAAATACTTATAATATTTTATAGGAGAAATTAATGAGTTTGATACTCGTCATAGAATTCCTGATATCTGTAGCTTGTTTGTGCTTCATTTTTATTTATTTCGTACGGTTGATAAAAGATTCTTCAAATCATTATGGGATACATATAAAAAGGTAATGGTTTTTAATATACCATAATGTTCTTTCTTATTTCTAACTTTTCAGGGTTTCAATTTTTTTTTAAAATTTGAAATGACTGAAGAATCATATTTTTTATTTAAAATATTTTTATTATTATTTCTATCTATGTGCTAAGTATACAAATTATAATTGTATCTATTTTATGTCTTTTTACTTTCCTAGATATATGTCTTATAAAAATTTCAAGAATAACACTTAACTAAAATTTCATGTCAACAACAATCTGCTGTAAAACTTTGTCCTATGCACTTAGTAATTCATGCATATTTTGAATTGCTCTGCAAAATGTCAGAACTTCAATTCAAGATTATTTTTTACTTCTATACATTAGTTTTTATTTGCAAGGATTCCAGGGCTCTAGCCAGTCAGCCCTCTAAGAGGTATACTTATCCCCCTGCCTGATAAAAAAAAATTCAAATTTTTTAGTAGTGATATGAAATTCCATTCAACATGTCATCTAAATTTTATATGAAAAACTGATTTTTAGAATTTTTTTATATTTTACTTCTTTTTGTATAGTACAGACTTAAGATATTTTAGTTTTGCGGAATTTGTGGTTATACTAATGATCCTCTATTTACATATTTAATTAAAAAATATTTAACAAATTTTAAAAATGTAGTTAAGAATATAATACATTCTGCAAAAAATTATATGCATCAGTAGCATAGCATGATATTCTTGATTGGGGAGACTAAGCGATTGTCATTTTAACTTGGAAAAGGTTTTTGTATGATAAGTGAATTTATATTGGAATTCACACTTTCAATAAGTTTTATTTCCTTGGTGAGTAAAATGAAATAATTTAACACAAAAATGCTAAGAGTGAATGAATGCTAAGAGTGAGTCATGGTCACTCATAAGGGAGGACACTCTCCCCCTTGGATATTCAAACTAACAAAGACGAGCATTAATCTAGATGATGTTATACATTTTATTCTTGAATTTACACCACCCCCTTTCCAGAAAATGTTCTACATGCACCCATATATGAAAAATGCACTGAAAATTTGTGAGAAATCTGGAACATAAGCTTAGTTGAAAATCACTATAGTCAACAATGTCCCTAAACAATATTGCTTATTATTTATTTACAAATACTGTACTATGAAAACTTAAAAATATCTTATAATTACAATGTGCTAAGAATCCGCTATAAAATTATCAACCACTTTTATTTAACTGAGATTCTCATCTAATGGAATTTCAAAGGGAAATGAAACTTATTCTTTCTAAAACTCCCAAATACTCAAACGTATACTTTGCCATATTGATGCCTATATAAAGAGCTAAGTGTACTTTGCAAACTACTTATATGTAATTGTTGTCATTATTAGTATATTTCTTCATTTTGAGATTGTTTAAATTTAGGTAAATCTTAAGTTAATCTTTAAAAAAGGCTCAAATTCTTTAGTATTACAAATAATGATTATTTTCTATGAGTAGTTTATTGACTAGTCCTTCGCTGACTAGCGGCAGCTAGACAGCCTCCATGAGTCCCCACACCCTCAAAAATCGAGGACCAGCAAAGGATCCATCTCAAAGAGCTCCCTAGAGAGCTGAAGGCAAGAGAGAATGTGTTCCGGGAACGCACTCTCCACACTGCACTTAGAGCACATGGAAGATGGGGAATGTGCAGCTTCTATTTAAGGAGCACCCAAGGGTAAGAAGATTGACTTGGCTCCCATGCCTACTGACTTTAGCTGGGCACGTTGGTCTGGCCTTCACACCTAGGGTGGCCCTGCCAGGAAAAAATCTCCCGATGTACTTCACCCAGATCGCCCAGTGTCACCCCCTCGCCACGTTGAGGCAGTCAGCAGGGCTTGAGAGGGTAATAATTGACGAATAGTAATTAATAGAATCATGTTTGACCAAAAATGGAGGACCCATTAGGCTTGCATTACCCACCCTCACCTACCCATCATTGATGAAATGTCACATCCCACGTCCAATCATTGATTGTTTATAAAGGGTTGAAAATGGGAAAGCAATAGCTACACCTTTCCATAAGCTAGCTTCCAATGTTAGCTAATCAGCTAGGGAGGAGTTTAACAAATGGGCGGTCTTAATGCCATGTTTCTCTTTATAGACAACGAAGGCTGTATGATTTTAGCTTCTGAAACTATGCATTTTAATGGGAGAAGTACTTTGAACTGTGTCACTTTAAACATGTAAAATATAATAATTTTCTAAAGAATACATATATATTCGCAAAATTATAATAAATAAAAGTATGTTTAACACTAGAATGGCGGATATTTTGAACTACATAGAATGACAGGCAGCGGTCAATTTGACCGCCATAGAAAAAATGCAGCATACCCTTAATTCAAAACCAAAATGTCATAGTTACAGCATTTAGGATGTTTGGAATTTTCTTTTGTGTTTTCAATAACTTTAAGAAAATAAGAAAAGTCATAAAATTTCAATGGGCTGGGATTAGCCGTTTTGGAGGAATCGTTTGTTAAAGTAGTTATGTGATCAAAATGACCGCTTCCATCATTCTAGTGTTAAATAATTCTTTAAATTAGATTTTAAGCTGGGGAGGCTCAATTTTTTATTCTCATTGGACGCTACACCACTGATATGCATTCATAAAAAAATTGAGCTACAGCAATGAAACTCGGCATGCAAATGTTGTTTTAAGAGCTATGCAAATGATCAAACTGTCAGTGCCAATGGTGTTATAGGGTTCATGCAATGCACATGAGAATGACTAATTGTGCAGCATTTAAGTTATTGAAAAGAAACTTGAATGCTGAGGAAATTATTCTGTTTTTCTTGACATTGCAGGCGCCTTTGATAACGTGCCCATTGACACCATTCTTCATGCTCTTGACAGGAAAGGTGTTGATATGACCATCTCTCACTGAAACAAGAATTTGTTATTTACCAGGTACATCTGTGCCTCTTTACTTAGTGATAACATGACAGTTAATGTTCTTGCAGGTTGTCTGTAGGCGGGTGTTCTTTCACCATTTTATGGTGTTTAGTTATGGACTCTCTTTTAGAGAACATAACTAGTTCTGGCTTATCCTGCATTGGATATGCTGATGATGTTCTAATCGTTGCTAGAGGCAAGTTTGGTAATACCGTCTCTGACATTATGTCCAGTGCCCTTAGGAGTGTTGAAACATGGTGCAATAATGCAAGTCTCTCAGTTAATCCTCAGAAGACAGCCATGGTTGCATTTACCAGAAAACGTATTCTCAACCTTAGAGACATTTGTTTCTTTGGTCAGGAGCTTATCTGTTCTAAAGAAGTAAAATTCTTAGGAATTTATTTTGATATGGGCTTTAATTGGAACAGACATTTTGATTACAGTGTGACTAAAGCCAGAAGAATTTACTGGTCATGCAGAAGTGCTATTGGAAGAACCTGGGGATTGAATCCCCAGTTTCTTCTAATAGCCAATGGATAGCATTAATAAATCCAATGGATAACATTGGATTTATTCCATGCTGATCTGCCTCATCATTACCTATGGCTCTGTTATCTGGTAGTCTAGAGTCAGGTGTGAAACTGCCAAGTTAGATTTAATTAGGCTCCAAAGGATGGTTTGTATTGCAATTTCTGGGTGCATGAAAAATACCCCCACTGCAAGTCTTGAACTTTTGCTCGGACTGCATCCTCTTTACATGCATATTGAGGCCGAGGCTCTCATAAGCCTGAAAAGACTAAAATATTTGGGCCACTGGAAATATTACTCGAAATATTTGTCTTGGAGTAATGTAAATATTAATGTTATGAATCATTCATATTTTTATATACCCGCTGATGGCATTCTTGTCAGGTATGCCTTTAACCAGCTTTATGGGATTCAGGTTCCTTCGCAGGATGATTGGAGGAAGTCTCCTACCTACAGCAAGAAGAAGTGCATTGTATGGTACATTGATGACTCCAAGCCAGATATTAGCACTGGTGCTGGAGTATACTGTCTAGATGATGGTACAAAACTGTTTTACCCACTTGGCAGCTATGCTACTGTCTTTCAAGCTGAGGTCTTTGCTATTCTAATGTGTTGCAGAAATTGCTCTGACAGAAATTACAGGAGTAACCACATCTATATCAGCTCTTATAGCCAGGCTGCTCTTATGGCTCTAGGGAAGTCTACTATAACCTCTTCCTTTGTCTGGGAGTGTTATACTGCACTTTATAATATTGCCAGCAACAATCAAGTCACACTTTATGGGGTGCCTGGACATTCAGGCATTTCAGGTAATGAATTGACTGATGAGTTGGCTAGAAGAGGTTTGAGCACATCCTTTGTTGGTCCAGAGCCAGCTTTGGGTGTCTCTGATGAACTGATCAGAACTGCTGAACTGATCAGAACTGGCAAGACATCAAGGGCCAAAGGCAGGTGAAAAAACTGAACCATAAGTGCCATAGTATGCGTCATAGAGAGCTATTCAAGCTCAATAGAACTGGCATTAGAAGGGCTGTTTGGGCTCCTTACTGGGCACTGCACCCTTAAAAGACACCTAAGCATTATGGGTGTCACTAAGACTCGATCTGTAGAGGCTGTAAGTATAGCAAAGGAACTGCCACACACATACTCTGTGATAGGTCAGACGGTCTGGGTTTCAACAATCAACAACACATACTCTGTGAGTGTGAAGTGTTTTCTGCCCATAGGTTTAAGCAATTGGGTCTGTGATCGAGCCCTGGGAGTTGCAGGATATTCCTGTCAAGTGCCTACTGATCTTTGCCTCAGCTACTGGTCTCTTTTCTTAGAGACTGTTTCATCTTTTGGAGATAGTACAATAGACCTCTGGTTGTGCTAGGCTCTTTTTGAGCCACCCACCTATAAGTCATAAGTCATCCCTAATAGAACATGTCTGGGACATATTGGGCTGGCAATTGCAGCCTTCTCAGAATATTGCTGAATTAGTTGACTAGTTGCAACATTTGTGGCAGAATCTTTTACAGAGGGACATAAGCAACTTAATTGACTCTATGTCACACTGAATATCAGCTTGTATAGCTGCCAGGAATGGATTGACCACTTACTGAACTGTCATCTTCTTGTTGCCACCATTTCTTAATAAAAAATTTTTTGCTCCCAAATTCTAATCATTTGCATAACTCCTCAAACAATACATACATGCAGAGTTTCATGGCTGTAGCTCAATTCCTTATGGTTGCATATATTTTTTGCAACAGAGTGTACTTTTGTATTATTGTGAGTTTCACTGTTATATAATATAGAATTATATTATTATCAACTGATGAGTAGTTATAGAGTTAATATTATGTGATATACCATATTTAGTTATAATTAAAATATTTTTTAATACAGGAATTAATTTAAAGAGTAAAATTTAATATTTTAGTGCATATCTGTCTATCCCACTTCCCAAACAAATATTTTCAGGACTGTTGAGCTCCTTGAATTTCACTCCAGCCCAACTTGGATTTCCTTGAGATTTGAGAATCTTTCACTTCAAATGTTCACTAAGCAATGTTCATAAAGACTCAGAAGTTCAAAATTCAAAAAAAAAAAAAAAAAAAAAAAATCCATTCTTTAGATCTGTAACATTTCTATTTTTAGATCTACAAGAAACATCCATAAGAAACAGAGTAAGATGCAACAATCTTTGCAAAATTTTCTTCCATAATTCAGTTTCACTTACAATTTGCTCTTCCCGACCGTCCAAACTGTTACCTTACACCTTTCTGGTAGGTCGGACGGTCTGGGTTTCAACAACAACAACTTACAATTTGCTTTGATATTTCATTAAAAATTGTATAGCCACCTTGTAATTGCTTCTGCAAAATTCTCTATTTCATGAATCATTCTTTATGATAGTTGCTTTGTTCATGTTGAGGAATCTTATCATACAACGTTTTTCATTTCTTTGTACAAGGATATCCAGGTGGTAAAGAAAACAGTGAATGTATTATTGCAAGTTGAGTTGAGGAAAGGTATAAAGCAAAACAAAATAATGTCTATTTACTTGTATGCCATACAAGTCAATAGTGTTGCACATGTTCTTTGTATTTTAGCAAAATTTGCTGTAAACTAGCAGGAAATGTAGCATTAACTGAATCCACTGTAAAAGCAAGTGGATACACATTCTACTGCTCCTTTTTTGTTGTTGTGAAATTGGATAGTTCCAGTCTAGATTTCCAACATTAAATCCTGTGTTTAAATTATCTTTAACGACACTAGAAGAAATTTCTTTTGAATGCACATATGTGTCTGGGGTTATTATCTTCAATTGAAGAATCATTTGTGTTTGAATATGCTTATCTTTTTTTCCAGTTGCTCAGGAGAAACAATAACGGATTCCTCATCCACTAAGGATTTCTCTTTGGTATCGGGTTGCATTTCTTTTAAGTGTCATTCTTGATCAGCATTGGCATGGTTAAATCCAAAATGAAACACTGCTAGCATTTCTTTCCTTTGGCATTTTTTCTTTTCTTTTCAAATATCCTGACATATGTTTTCCCAGTTTTTTTATTTGGCTTGATATGATTACTTATTATTATAGACAAAACTTGCAGTATATTCTAAGAAACTTGGTATAAAGAATGAATAAACTTTCAGACATACATACATGCACACAAAAAAAGCATTTGAATAAATGACTTAAGTAGCTGCAACTGTGCAGATCATCTGTTTTATAGTACATAACTATTTGCTTACCTGAATTCTGATCAATGGAATAACATCTCACTACTGTGACGATCTTTATTTTAGCCCTCCTCACATAGATGGTTGGAAATCAATCATTATTCAGAAAAAAGAAATCCACCCTAAGGCAAGAAAAGCAGACAATAGCGAACGTAACCTGTGATCTTGTATATACTTAAGAAAGGAAAGAGTTGTTTTACCCTTTCTAAAGTCGGAAAGTTGATTCAGGAACAAAACGCCGAATTTCCCTCATTTTCTAGTTTTATAATTTGGATGCACGGTGCCCAAACTGTGTTAGCATACCCATGTGAAGTGTGAGAATGTGGCTTGTGGCTTTGATCTAGATTCTAACAACACCTGATTTTGAGGAATTAATCATTCTCATTGGGGTCTCCATCCTAATCTGAGATTAAAACTGGTATACTGCCCATTTAGGCCCTTTGTAAGCATTTCTTTCTTTAGCCCAAAATGGCTTCCCTTTTCAGCAAGAAAAAACAGCAATTTTAGTTGTATTTCTCATCTTCTCACATTTCCATTCTCTCATGTTCTCTTACCTACCTCTGTCATCTTCCTTTGATTAACCATGTGGAAGAAAATCATCTAAAGCACCTATCAATCGATGATGCTGATAGTGTAAGGAAAATCATATGGTATATCTAGAAAGAAGAAAAATTATATGACCTATCTGGAACATTTAAACCTCATTAAGCAAATTGTTGATTACAGTAACAGATGATTATTGTATGCAACTTGTATACAACTGGGCCAGACTTTGATAACAATAGATGAATTATTCTATTATTAGGTCCACAATAAGTTGTGCTTACTGTATTTTATTAAATTCTGTTTTAATATTGGTCTTGTTTACAGATACCAGCTGTGCCTTTAATTGGTAATATACTGTGGTTTCCAGATTTATTTTTACTGACACGTCTTCCTATAATGGCTAGGACTGTTGAAAGAAAAGCTCATGATGCTGTGAAATTCTCTCGACAAACATATTTGCAACAGAAAACAGCAAATTTATCTAAGTATGTGTTTGTAACCTTTTCTCTACTCAAATAGTTTGTTAGGCATAATTTCATCATGTCGAATCCAAAAATACATTTTCGTGATTTACTTTAGTATACCGACATGTATCTGGAGCATTATAAGTTACTTCTATATATATTTAATAAAATATTGATATGTATTCCAATGATTAGCATGCAAAATGATAAAAAATCTATATGACTTTCTAACCTAATAGATATAGGCTCAAATGCAAATATCTTTTCTGGACATTTAATTGTAATTGATAGTAATGTTCACAGAAAATGGAAAAACCTTGGTCACTGAAGAAAATTGTACAACCGATTAAAACCTATTGGATGCCACTTTTAAGAATCAGTGGTTATAGGAATCATCTATTTATAAGTGTTAATTATATTCATATGTGATACATTGTAGGTGAATGTTCAGCATTATATCTAAATTTTAGTGCATTTGTATTACATTTACATAACATTTGCATTATTTTATGTTATCCCCAGGGATGCTCAAAATTATCATATTCAAGTGTTGGCATGGATGGTTGAAATGGATTCTTGCTTAACAGATACTGGAAAACTTCTAGAAGATCTTAATAGAAAATGTTCGCTTTTAGTACAGGTATTTTTTGTAAATATATTGATTACTTTCAATTTTGAGCTCATGGACACTGACTTAATGAGGTTAGTTTCACCTATTTGAATATATTAATTTATGTATTTTGCATTCATATAGGGTTTGAAATTAGCTTGGAATATTAGTCATCATGTGAAAACTGTTATGAATCTTCATGTTGCACTTTCTAAGCCTATGACTAAAACTTCAGTCTTAGCACTTTGTAAAATGATTGAAATGCTAAAAGTAAGTATCATTTCTGAGTGAATAAACTTTTTATTTAGCTTTAATATGCAATTTTGTAATTTAGCTTTACTTTGTTATGCAAATTTGTATTTGTATATTTATCACTTTAAGTGTGTTTGTAAAGATTGCACATGGATTTTTGTCATGGAACACAATTTCACCTTTATAATTTTCAAATAGCTGAATATTTGGAATAAAAATGGCATTTAAGATTTCAATATGTATGTGTAAGTGTTTGTCAGTAAATGAGTAAGAGAAATTTTATTTCATTCTTATGCAAAATAAGACTTGTTCTCTATAGCCCATTTGAGTGTGTATTATATTGTAAATAATATATATTTTTTTATTTTGTTTAAAATAATTATTGCTGAAATCATTTTACATCCCAATACATGACACATTTTTTAATTACATCATAAATTAAGAGAGACAAAAATGAGTTTTGACTGAAAAAAAAAATATTGTGCATCTGCAGAATGATCTTCCTCTCATTTTCAAATGAAATTTAGAGTATATACTTTCTACTTGATGTGATTTTTATAACATTTGATCCTATTCATTTATGACAACAATTAGTTTTAAACTTACAGCACAGTTTGCATTATATTTATTATAGAAATGTATCTTATGAAAATAAACAGGATGAAACATAAAGTTAAAATACTGAAGAACAAAAATAAAAGTTTTTCAACCTCTTTAATTATTTTTATATTTATTTTTGTTTCAGAACTTGTCCAAATTGATCATTAATCATATATGTTATGTATTGGGATGACTACAATTTCTGTTCCACGGTTTCTTATGATAACAATAGTATATTTCTCTTACAGCAATTGTCAGAAGACTTTTTGTAACCATGCACCTTATTCAACTCTTACATTTAAACAAAATGTTATGCATATAAAATTAGTCAAGCAATAGAATCTTATGACTTAATTAAAAAATGTGTTAAAGTCTGAGTTAAGTGAATACTCATCTTGAACAGCAATTATAATATTTAATAATAATAATCAAACAATATAATTTCGGTTAAGTAATTTACACACATTGTTATCATTTGCCGAATGGCAACAATCATTTGCAGACTCTTCTCTGTACTGAGTAACACGTTTGATTTGGGTTTGTTTACATTATTTGCTTTTAATAAAACTAAGGGTCTCCACCCCCCTGCTTGCTATGCTTCACCAACACTGTAACTCACTTCACCTCCTACTCTCTAGCACTCACAGAGCTCGCTTAGTGAGCTATTTCAAGCTAAACTAAAGTTTTAATTGTGTTCTTTAATTATTTCTTTACAAATGTATCAAATTTCATATTTTTGTATACTATAGTTCTTGTAGTATGAGGCAGAGAAACTCAAAGGACGTGCAGATCTTCACCTCCTACTTGCTGGTGATCTCTGAGCTTACTGAGTTAGCTTCACAAGCTGTTTCAAAATAAACTAATGTTAAAATCAAAAAATGATTTATTTCAGCATTTTCCCCCCCTATCTATCATTTCTCTACAAATGTACTAAATTTTATATTTTTGTATGTTATAGTTTTTACAGTACAAGACAGATAAACTCGAAGGGCTTGATAATACGGAAAAACATTTTTCACTGCAGAAGTGCATAAAAAGTAGAATAGCTCATAAACTATATCGAAATTTAGAAAAGTCGCTCTATTCAACATTTCAACTATATAGGCACATGCATGCAAAATTTTGAGGTCTTGCTCTTATTAGTCTAACCAGGACACGAATTCACAGCCCAAATACTTTTTTGACTTTGACATTAAATATTTCTTAAGCTAAAGTTTAAATAGAAAAACAGTTTATTTCATTGTATTTCCCAAACATTTCTCTACAAATGTAGTAAATTTTATATTTTTACGTGCTATAGGTTTTGCGGTATGAATCAGAGAAACTCAAGGAACGAGAAATATGTCAAACAGCAGCTGCAGTTACATTTTTTTAGATAGGAAATTATGTTATTTTAAACTACTTTTTTGCAATAATAGCACTTTATACATAATATTTTTGTTGTATTTTTTAAGTTTTGGCTGATTAATTAAATCTTAAACCAGAGTAAAAGTTCTATAAGTTCACCAAAGATTCTCTGAAAATGTACAGTTAAGCTTAACTGAGACTTAGTGCTTCTGCCTACTGGCCACTCAAGGCTAGGCTTACATCAATTAAAGAAGAGAATATCAAAACTGGTAATTATACTATAAATAATTTATAAATGATTATACTTTGAAAAATGGAATTTGAGATGAATTTTAATTTTCATTCTTCCATAGAAATATTAGATAATGTAAACTTTCATATAAAATTATTAACCCCTTTTGGACCAATGTCACTGTGACAACAAGATTCTTCCTTGTCCGTCCAATGTATAGATGATGCATACAAAAGCTTCTCAGAGCCCATTATCATACATATGTGTCACTGAATTGGGATGTTTTATTTGAATTTTTAAATACTAGATGGTGTTACAGTGCCTAAAAATTTATAATGGATGAATGCTTAGAATCAGTGGAACAATGACCATCAAATGGAAGTTTTGATCGTGCTTGAGTATTACAAAGTAGTCAGATTTATGGATGTAAACAGACTAACATATTAGTCTTTGACTGCTGCATTAGAAAGGTTAAAAGATCAGTTGTTTTCCATCCTTTTCAGCCCTATTTACTTATTTTTCTTGGTGATAGTGGGGTTTTATAATATTATTAAGTGGAATAATTCTTACAAATTACTTTTGAGATGTGTTTGAACAAGTGTTTTAAATTTTTGTTTCTGTGTACTCACACAGTCAAGTTTAAATGAACAATATATTTCAGAGTCACTTAACTGCTAAAATTAAGTAAAATGCTGGAAATGATATTAATAAAAGTCTATAATATAAGTTACAGAGATATTATTAAGTGAAAATTTACTATACAGACTTTTGTTAAATCTATACTTTAGAAATTCAGCTGAGTATAGAAACTATTTCTTCATTAAAATTTGAATTTATTAGAACCAGTCTTAGAGGAGTTTTTGTCTCAATTTTGTTGGGTGATTTTCCTTTCATTGAGTCTGACATATTCCATTTTATGTAAATTTTAATATGTAGAACTTTATTTAATAAAATTTGTCTTTTTTAGGGTATTGAGGGAACTTACCATCGACATACTGTTGTTATCAGTGAATCAATTACACATATTGTACAACACTTAAGTTACCTTGCTATGACTATTATAAATATTGGAAAAGTGAGTATTAGTAAGATATTAATGTATAACAACTTGTTTAAAAAGAATCTGCATTAATTTACATTTGTAATTAGCAGGGAAAAAATGTTATTTTCTATGTATCAATTTTCTTTTGAAATTTTTATAATTCATTGTTTTAATTTATAGAAAAGACTGATATCAGACAAAAAGTATAGTGAGAGGAGATTGGATGTTTTGTCTGCTCTTGTGCTTGCTGAAAAGTCATTAAATGGGCCAGGTACTTATTTTAAGAATAAATGTAATGCATGAAATCATATATGTACATTAGGTTTTGCATATTTGCAAAATACCCCTACAGATGTATTTACATGCCAAGTCCTCTTTTCCAATACAATACTTTTTCAAATTTCCTATTATATCTGAATGATTTCATATATAAAAATATACATTTGTTTGTTCTAAAATATTTCTATTAACAGCAAAGTGGGGGTTGCTTACATCTAGTTTTGGCAGCCCCTTTACAGCTTATATATACTTTGTATTTTTCCAAATAGTAATATTTATAATAAACTAGATTGTGGCAGCAAAGACATCTGATCAAAGATGCCACACGGAGCCTGTAGCCGAATTATAAGAACAGAGGAGGAGCTAGCTTTTGCTCAGTGATTATAATGTCAGTCTTGTAACCAAAGGGTCCCTGGTTCGGGGCCCGGCGACGCACAATGGCCACAGTGGTTACCCTGGACGCTTGAAATACGCAACCTTCTTCTCCAACGATTTCGCCTCTCAACACGAGAGGGCAGCACCACACGGAGTTGTGCGGCAGCAAAGACATCTGATCAAAGATGCTTGGAAACCTGTAGCCGAATTATAAGAACAGAGGAGGAGCTAGCTTTTGCTCAGTGATTATAATGTCGGTCTTGTAACCAAAGGGTCCCTGGTCTGGAGCCCGGCGACGCACAATCGCTACAGTGGTTACCCTGGACATACAAAACATGCAACCTTCCTCTCCAACGATTTCGCATCTCAACACGAGATGGTAGCACCACACGGAGTCAGAAGCCTTGCCACTCCCTTCCTGGTTGACCACGACTGCCCGTCACGCCGAGGCGACATGCCTCCCAGCCTTCCTTCCTCATCAGCGGAGGAAGTGTGCGGCAGCAAAGACATCTGATCAAAGATGCCACACGGAGCCAGTACCCGAATTATAAGAACAGAGGAGGAGCTAGCTTTTGCTCAGTGATTATAATGTCAGTCTTGTAACCAAAGGGTCCCTGGTTCGGGGCCCGGCGATGCCCAATCGCCACAAGATCAAAACATAAAATTCTATATAAATAAAATTTAGAAAGCAGCATACATTTCAGAAATCTTTGGATTTCATTCTTCAATGCAAACAAGTCTGGACCTGAATACTCGAATAAGATCTAAATCATGGTGGACAAATAACAAAATTTTTACTAAGCCTTATTTGTGCAGTATTTTGTGTTATTATTATTGATTATGTGCAAAGTCATGTTCTATACTTAGTAATATTTATTCTTTCTTTGAAATCTAACAAAATGTTTTAGGCATATTTCTTGTTTTATGGTTGTTTTTCCATTAAATGATTCATTGAACCAGGATCTATTAAGTAGATTCCAAACTATTATGTATACTCATGCTTTAACAGAAGATCCAAATCCATCAACTATGGATCTAATTCATAGGTGTAGATTTGTAGAAAAAATTGAGAGTGACACAGCCAGTGCAATATTTAAGAAGGGAGGAATAGGTTTGAGACCTCCCCTTCTACTAGGCCACTAGGATTGACATCTAGTTATAGATAAATATCACAGTTTTGTTCCAATGGAAAATAGGTCTACAAATAGGAAAAGAAAACAATATATAAGATTAATATTCTATTGCAATGTCCTTTGAGACTAAGAAAGAGAATCTTACTATTAACACACGGAAACACATATGTATGTGCCCCTTATTTCGAAGCTAATAATTTGCCTAGCACCTCATGATGTCTCTAAAATATAGCATTTAATTCAGGAAGTTGCAAAAAACTTTCAAACATTAGAAAGATTCAATAGATTTTTAAATATTTTTGAAAAACATCTAAAATGTGGTTGAAATTGACTTTGTCCCTAAAAACATATCTTCTTCAATTTTCAATATACGATCTCGATTTTTTTACAACAGGAGTTAAATGTGTTTCAAAGAAAGCCGTTGAGTGAGAATTTACAAAAAGTCAATAGTTTGTTTCCCACACATTTTTAAAATCAGACAAATTTTTAAAATCTCTGGGAAAGGGTGACAAAAAGACCCATTTTAAAAATCTAACTCATACCTCAATTTTAGACCTGTGATCTCCATTTTTTTTTAAACTGAAGCTAAAACTTTGAGTTTTGTTGTTTAAGTTTCGAAAAGTTAAAAAAAAAATCAACAGTTGTTTTTATTACAGAATTTTTATTTCCGGAATGGTGAAACAATGGAGCTAAATAGATACCCATCTAATAGATACCCTAATAGATACCCTAATAGATAAGATAATAGATACTCTAATAGATAAGATAATAGATACCCTAATAGATAAGATAATAGATTCCCATCTAATACTATTTTTGCAATAGGATCTACATTATTTGTCAAACTACAGCTAAATATATTTCAAAGGGCCTTATGTGAAAGACCCAGGCCACCTGACTCACCCTAGGGTATGAGCAGCTGGTTGAGTGGCCGGAAAGGGCCTCATATGCAAACATTTTGAAATTTTTATACACATTTTCAAAATTAATTTTGAAGTTAAAATTTCATTTTTTGAACCAATTATCTTTAAAATCTAACATTTCTTTGTTACAAATGCTATTGCCATTTCAAAAGAAGAATTAATATTTATATCATTTAAATAATTACAAATAAGTTTATTACTCATAGCTCTAATACTGAAGCTATCTTTAAGATTTTTGTTATCATTGGTGTATGGCTCCTATATTATAGGAGCTCTAGTTGGCGCATGAGGTCATAAGCAGCACTGGATGGAGACAGTAGTGAAAATTTTGTGTATTATATGTGGCATTCGGTTCAGAAGATTGTTGAAAATATAAAAACTATGTGGTTTGCGAAAGATAGGGCAATTGGTTTAATTGTGCTATAATTGTTGAAATTGTGATTTAATTTGTCCATTGGACTCACTCGACATACTCAGTCTAAACTTAGACTCACTTTTTTGTGACTTTAAAAATATTCTATTTTATCTATCTTAACAGCTCTGGCTTTGAATTTGATGCAATTTTTACATTGTATTTTCTACTCTACAGTGGATCCACTTGACCTATTCATGCTAAACTTTTCTTTTACTGAAGTGAATGAAGTTTTAAAAGGGATGTAAGGACAGAAAACTTACCTTTGTATTTACTGTTTCTATCAAAGAGCATTTTGTTTCTTTGTTTTCATCAGCATCAGTAACTACTCTTTTTCTTTTAGTTTTTATCAAAAATTTACCCATTGCTTGGTTCTCAATGTCATCTATTAGTCATACATGAATGGATATCCTATCCTTAAGATATAGTCAAATGTAGATTCTTTCATTTATTAATGGCCAACAGTATACCCGTTCTTTGTACAGACTATATAATATAAAGAAAATTAAAATTCACAATTATGTGCAAATTCATATAGTATTGATTTGATATTATTATTCACATCATTTTATTAAGTATGTGTTCTCTCTATACAAAATTATCTTCATGGGTAGAACTGGATAATAAACCATCCTGGTCTTGTTTGTAAACAAATTTATAAAAAAATATGATATTGGATCAATATATGCCAAAATGAAAGTATTTAAAATAGTATTAGAAGATATAGCAATACTACTTTTATTCGGTTTCAACAATCGGCTAAATACAATATAAAAGTTAAACTTAAACACAATATATGAGTTTGAAAAGTCTTTGCCAAAATAAAACAGATGATGCAAGAAATTTAAAGCTTCAATAATTGTCACATAGATTTTAAACCCAAAAACCTTAATTGACATAATCCAGTCAAAAATGCAAGTCCGATAAAATTTATAATTATATAAATTCTTTATTATTTAAAACTAAAAAGATTTAATAAAATCATTTGATAGATAAATACATTGGATTTATTTCCGTTGCTAAGCAACATATATTTTTCTTCAATAAATTGGTGATAAAAATATCGTCTGCATAATGCTATTTTTATGGGAGGCTCATTTTTAACACTTTCCAACATAATTGTAAAGTGTTTATGACTTTGTTCATTCTGTCTGTCCGTTCACATTTTAACTGCCATAAAAATGATTTTTATCAAAATGAAATTTTATTATGTTGTTGAGATGATCTGTGGGACATATGGGAATGAAAAAGAATAATATCACGTAATAAGTTTTGGATTTAACCTGGGTAGAAAAAATGAAATACATTGAACCCTATGGAACCTGATTTTTCAAACATTTTTTAAGCAGAGTTAAAATTCACAAATTGCTTCTAAAATTTAGGAAATATTCAAATTATGTAAAATGTGTAAAAAAAATTCATCAAAATATGTTAAGTTGTTTTTTAAGTAAAATTTGAAATCATAATTACACCAATATTATATGAATAAAATAAAATATGGTATCCATTTTATCTTCACTGTGTGAAAATCATGATTTTTAAGGAATGTTTATATTTATATTTAGTGTTGCATCCATCCTAAACCCGCTCTATTTTTGCATGTTATCTGTGTATCTAAATTCTGTGCCTGCGCAATTACAATATTTTTTATTTTAAATGATCACTAAAATTTGATTATTTCTACAACAAAGCCTAATTTTAACATATGCAGGAAGTAAACAAATCAAGCAATTGTAAGATGGGTTGTATAAGAACTGCTGAATTTTGTAACACAAAATTATTTAGCTCTGGAGTCTGGAATATAAGTGATATAAATGAAATATTCATTGATTTTACGTCATTTTTTTTTATGAAGTTTTAAGTTTTCAAATATAATAAACTATTGTAGTACTACTGTGATAATTTTAAAAATGCCAGTGCTGAATGTATCGCATTTTAGAGATGTTCAAATAAAATTGAATTTTAGTTGCAAAGTGTTTCATAATCAATGCTTTATGCATGATTAATCTTTTTTATTTATTAATATCTCGATAACCCTTGGTCCTAGAAACACGAAACATGGTCTACATTTTAAAGTGGGACTATTTTACGCATATCCACAAAATTTCATAAAATTCGATACAGCCATTCTTCTGTAATAATGAGATAAACATACAGACAGACAGATTTTCAATTTTATTTATATGGGTAACTTTGTGCACTTCAGTTGGAAGTTGCTGAACTGTCAGTTTAAATTCCTAACCAAGTTATCATTAATTTACAGATGGTCAGTATTGAAAAGTTGGATTTGCCAAGGAAAAAGCACCAAATTAAAGCATAGTTACCATCCCTTTGATGTCCAGTAAAAAATCTCCATTCTAGGCAACCCAGATTATTTTGTCAACCGTGTCAACTCCACTGATTTCTTAATGAGATTCAAGTGACCCTCTCCTCCCCAGTCAATGAATCCCATTTTTACGGGAGTAAAGGTGGTGGTGGTTTCCCTAGGGTGTTTGTCATCCAGAAGAGATTACAAATCTCTTCTTGATGTGTTTGTCACACTGTTTTGTTTAGTTGTTGACTGAGACCTGAGACATATACCTTTTACTATACATATATGATTATAAATGCACATTGATGAGGGAAACTAGAAATAAGAAATAGGCTAAAGAAAATTGTAGCTGATGTGTTTTGAGACATCGATGTAAAAGATGGTTTTGGGATAGAGATGTAGACAAGGTCCAATTTATTAATTTCCAATGACTATTAGGCTGGAATCGGTCTGAATGAGTTTTCTCTTTCTCTTTACACCTTCAAGTTTCCCCAGATCATCTCATGATTTGAGTCGCCACATCTACAAGATCATCCAGTAATCATTTTACTTGACATATTAAAAATATTAGCATTCTTTTAGTTTTATAAGTAAAAACATAAATTGAAAACTCCAAAGACATAAAAGGGACCATTCCCAAGCCCAAAAATTTGGGGACGGGGTATGTCCCGCCAGATTTTGTGTCCATTGATTTAATTTAGTATTGTAAAGTATATAATTTAGATATTATATCAAAATTTCCACAGTATACATGTTTTCCCCCACTGGGTTCCGGTCTAAATTGGGTGGCACTTCCCGACCGTCCAAACAGTTACCTTACACCTTTCTGGTAGGTCTGACGGTCTGGGTTTCAACAACAACAACAGTATACATGTTTGTATATTGATTTGGCTTCCTGTTAAGATTTACTTGCTTTAAGATTGTTAGCTTGTTTATGATCTGATAGAGTTTTTCCATATATTACGTGTGTAAATTGTATACTGCTTTTACAATAATTTCAGTGCTCTTGAATTGTGTGACACAGTTTATCATAATTTATGTAACAATTCCTTTACAACCAGTCTAAATGTTTTTTCAAATATTTATGCATAAGCTACCTAGCATATCAGACATAACTTACTTGGGTCTATTTATAACTTATAGCAGTATTCTTAATTTCATAACTTCTTTTATATGCATAACCAGAGGTTAGGATAGAGAACTTCTGTTATTAAAATGATGTAGAATGAAAGTTAATTTAACTAAAAGCTCTTAACAAATGCTTTGTATAGTTTTTTAAAAATGCTACTTTTCCAAATTATTTTTGGTTCTATTTAGTTTTTAAGGATAGAAAAATGTTAAACAAAAATTGTCATTTTTAGTTTGTTCCATTTAAGTAGAATGGCAAAAATATTTTTCGTTCATCACTTGTTAGCTTTAATGTTTAACATTTAGATGAAGAATAAATGACTTAGATGAATAAATATTTTTTAGAAAAGCAAAATTGTACATTTCCATTAATTGCATATTTGATTAATTTTATATTTCATAAGTGATCAGTTTGAGATACTTGCAGTTGGGTGATTAATTTTGTGAGGTGTTAATGTGCAATTATGCTATTATGCTTACAATCCCTGGAAGAAACTAGCTAACAATTTTAGTAAAAGGATTAATACATGTAATCTTTAATTGATTTTAAAATTAAAGGTAACTGATTAAAGAGATATATATATATATATACAAGCATAATTTATTAATTAGTATCTGAAGTATGTAACAGCAAATTTGCTCAGTATGAAAGAAATATTTTCTCAAATCAAAGTTTTACTTTAAAAATACATTTAATCCATACCAGAATTGGAAATAATTATTTAAAACAATGTTCAATGCTTAGTTGTTTCTCTGAAGGCTTTAATAAGGCTTTAAATTTTGTTTAGAATTAGTAATTTATTAGTTTTTGGAGGGAAAAAATATATTAATGCCTAAGCTTTGATGATGACTGTATATAATTTATTCTTTTATTTATGTGTATCAAACTTGTCTCTTAAATTCATGCTATACATTTTTAATGGAATTCATGTCTGTACTGTTTGAAGGACAAGCTATCACCAGAAAATGAATGCCCTGTAATAGTTTTT
This sequence comes from Amaurobius ferox, assembly GCA_951213105.1. Lineage (NCBI taxonomy): Eukaryota > Metazoa > Arthropoda > Arachnida > Araneae > Amaurobiidae > Amaurobius > Amaurobius ferox. The sequence goes on along the minus strand of OX578142.1, from coordinate 116,395,626 downwards.
TTACTACTTAAAGAGGCAAATTTTACTAACCTTTACTACTTAGATAATAGCAAAAAGCAGGTTTTTATCATCAAAGTGGATTTCTAATGTAGAGATTAAAAAGTTTCATAAAATTGAATAGCAACTTCTGCTTTCACTTAGTTATTATACAGATTTATGCAATTAAACATGGAAAGGAAATTTAATTCAGAGAGAAGTCTTTGGGGAGGGGAATATTTTTATTGACAACATTCACTCAAATTTTACCATATCGCCACTTTTAGTATGTATTTGGAACTTTTCAAAAACAATTAAATTTTTACAGAACCCATTTGAAATATTTTTAATGGTGCACTCACCTTAATAGTTGTTTTGTCTTTACTTTGCAGAATAAATATCCTAGCTTATGTAATCAATTTCTTAATGTTCTGTCCTGAACTTTTTTGTCTCTTTATGGCTACTTATTCAATTCCTTTTACGTAGATTCACATCTGCTTACAACTTTTTACCAGTTATTTATTTCTGTGTTTTATTACCTTTCTGTGCCCCAACTACTAGAGAAATTATTTTAAAATTCCCATTGGCTTTATATTTTTCCTATAGTTTTGAAATCATTCCATTGCACCACTCAATAATTGTAGCCACTTCTTTCTACTCCTTGCTTTGTAAAAGCCATGCAAATTTCTGTTGTTTTTCAGTATTCTTTAGTTAGTGATATTTTTGTGTAGTTTAAATGTAGAATTGTTATCCTAATCATGATTTTCACAAAGTTTATTCTTAAGTGATTAAAATATTTCAGTGCGGGTTAGTAATCACTTACATTTCCTTTATTGTTCATTACTATTAAATTAATTTTTACTAAATCATGAATATATTTGATCATTTTCTAACCTTGAAATTTTGCCTAATAGTATATAACTGTTTGTGTTGCCTAATAGTATATAACTGTTAACTTAATAGTATATAACTGGATGTGTTTATATACATGATTACATGATTATCTAATACATTAATATTTCAAATCAATACATATCTACATAATATTTATTGTGCATAAATACAATAACTTTTGATATGTGCATATTGTATTATCAATTTTCCTCATCCTCAATTTGTGATCTTATATTCTTTTTAGTAATTTTTCTTTAATTTGAAAAAGTTGATAGTAATAATTTTGTTAGAATGTGGTAAAAGTAATTCAACAAACTTTCTTTTTTTCTCAATAGTATTCTTGGCAACCTTGTAATATACTATTCTATAAACACTAAAAATACTGAACACTTTGAAAATAACTGCATCTCAAGAAATACATTCAAAATAATTTGAACAAATACAATAATTTAAATAAATTCAATACTTTTTCTGAATTAATTGAGTGATTCTATAAATTTATGTGAATAAGAGTTATGCATGCATATTAATTATGCAATTTTTACATAATTATATTTCTAGATTATTGGGAATTTTGCATTTCATAAATTAGATTACACTCATATATTTAGTAAAGACTACAAATATTGTAAACCATCTTTATTCACCATCAATGATGTATATAAAAAGTAATTGAAATAACCAAAGTGCTTTCGGCAACATAGCGTCCATTATCAGTGGCAATAATAAGGAATTGACAGACATGAGTTTTTATACAACCAGCAATCGAGAATATAAATTAAATTTGCATAGAGCAAATCAGAAAAATCAATACTGCAATTAACATATATTACAAATAAATATATCAATTTCAAACAAAAATAATTCAATTCAATTCATTTCAAAATCTAAGTACATAAATAGATTAGTTCAATACATAAACATAACACTAGTGGTGAAAAACTAGATTTTCAGAAAATCATATAATGGTTGATATGTATAGAGTCGAGAATAAGTCGCCAAGCAAAACTAAGGGTTTGAACAGGATTAAAGTTACAAATAGAATCTTGATAAATATAAATAAAAAGGGATTCAAAAAGTAAAATATTATGAGGATTATTGCAATTAATTAGAAGCTTTATCAAAATTAAGGGTAAATTTATCATTAATAACTGATTGTGAAAGAGCAGTGGACAGTTTATTGTTTTTAATGTTTTTAATATGAGCATGTTCAGATAAATGAATACCTACAGTACGTTTTGTACTACCAACATAAAACTTATAATTATTATCGGGAGATAAATGGGGCAACACATACACCCCAGCCTGATTCAAAAAATTACTTTTATCCTTAAATTTGTCGGTACGAATATGACTAAATAATGAAAAAACAGTGGAATGGGTAGGTTTAAACTTAAATACGCAGCAAAAATGGAGAAGAGGGCAAAAAAGCATGGAATAGAAAGGAATACTTGATTTATATGGCAAAATGTCAGAAGAAGGGGCAAGATTAGTTTTAGGATAAATAAAATTTTAACGAATAGAGGAAAAGATTTTATAAATGAAATCAAACGAATAGTCAGCTTCATAACATAAGACAAAGTTTAATTAAGAAAGTAAAGCAAAAATTGAAGAACAAACATTAAAGGCATGATTAAAATAAGCAATGAAAGAAGCTTTTTCAGATGAAATGGGGAGGGAAAAATTAGCAGGAATACAGGAATTAGAAAAAGTAAGTTTATAAAATACAGAAGTATGAAAACCATTATTGTTGTGGGAGATGAAAACATCCAAAAAAGACAAAGAACAATTAGATATGTGGTCCACAGTAAAATTTATGGTAGGTTAAAAATCATTAACATTGTCTAAAAGGATGAAAAAATCATTTAAACCATGGCTCCAAATAACAAAAACATCATCCACATAGTGGCTCTATAGAATCAGTTTAAGGGGTAAAGAAGGCAAAGTCTCATCTGGAGCTCTTACAAAATTGCCTCAGCTAAATGTCAGACAATGGGTAACCCATTGGAGCGCTAGAGGTTTGCAAAAAAAAATGTCATTACAGAAACCAAACTAATTGATCTCCTCTACAAGGTTCAATGCAGAAGTTATTGTGTCAAGAGAAGGAATAGAATAATTATGAAATTCAAGCTTTTTAGCAATAATACTAATAGCAGTAGAAACAGGAACATTAGGGAAAAGGGAAACAACACCAGAGCTATGGAGGGTACAATTAGGTATAAAATTGGTACTAAAAATTGGCTAATAAATTTTTCAGTAGAATTAATGGAATAAGAGTGATTACTGAAAAATATTTTATAAAACTAGTACTGACTGACTTTCTAAAAAGTAAGTAGGACCATTACACTTAGATACTATGGGATGCAATCTTATGGAGCTTAATTTGGCCAAAAATTTGAGGTAATTGATGGGAGGTATGATAAACAGCAGATTTAATAGTAGGTGAAAGATTAGATAAATTTTTAAGTTTAGCAATACAGGAGGTGATGACACCAATGGGAAACTTTTGAGTGGATTTGTAAGCCATCTTGGTAATACACTTCCACATTAAATCAACATAATCATCAATATTGACAAGCACAAGTTGTTTAGTTTTATTTGCAGATAAAATTATTACATCTGAACAAGATTTGAGTTTATTTATTTCAGCAATTTCAACATGAAATGAATAATTAAATTTATATTTGTTTCTATCATTATTCCTCTGAAAAGTGGACAAGAAATGGTACATAAGAAAACAGCCTCTTTCCTTATGAGAATGGGAAACATAGGCCAAAACATCTTCCACAGGAAGAATCAATTTAATTGAAATGAAATTAGCAGGAGGTAGGCAAATTTAGGGCCATGCTTAAGGGCAGTGTGCTGAATGGATGAAAGAACAATGGAAGAAATGTTAACAAATGGAAAAGGTTTAGGAGAAATAAACAGAATAAAGCTATCAGGTTTAAGGGCCAGTAGGTCAAAGTGGGAATATTTAAAAATAGGATGGCAAGAAAAAGATTGAACATTACTAGGTGAAGGGTTGGGAGAGATTGGATTGTGAACAACATTAGATGAATTATTAAGCTAAAAATCCTTATGCAGATTACTAAAAAAATGGGATTAATCGATCCAAAGAGCAAGCTTGTTAGAATGATGAACCTCATTACTATTGCGAACATGTGCTAATATCAAATGCATATATTAAAAACAAAAAAGATGAATCATGCATAAAGCATTGATTATGAAACACTTTACAACTCTAATTTTATTTAAACATCTCTAAAATGCAATACATTCAGTGGTAATTTAAAATTATCACAGTACTGTAATAATTAATTATATTTGAAAATTTAAAACTTCATTGAAAAAAACGAACTTGATTCAAATGACGTCATCGAAATATATATCGCCTGGTTCTCTGTTGTTGTTGAAACCCAGACCGTCCGACCTACCAGAAAGGTGTAAGGTAACTGTTTGGACGGTCGGGAAGTGCCACCCAATTTAGACCGGAACCCAGTGGGGGAAGCATCCACAGCGACCGTACCCTCCTTCCCCTACCACCAACCTCTCGGAAGGACATTCGGACCCACATGTTTAACGTGATCGTACTCCGCATGAACACGACGGCAGTTTTGGCAGTGGCTGGAATCGAACCCGGGCCTACCGAGTGCAACTCCAGCGTGCTAACCAATGGGCTACTGCGCCCGGCCTGGTTCTCTGTTGTTGTTGTTGTTGTTGAAACCCAGACCGTCCGACCTACCAGAAAGGTGTAAGGTAACTGTTTGAATGGTCGGGAAGTGCCACCCAATTTAGACCGGAACCCAGTGGGGGAGGCATCCACAGGGACTGTACCCTCCTTCCCCTACCACCAACCTCTCGGAAGGACTTTCGGACTCACATGTTTAACGTGATCGTACTCCGCATGAACACGGCAGCAGTTTTGGCAGTGACTGGAATCGAACCCGGGCCTACCGAGTGCAACTCCAGCGCGCTAACCAATGGGCTACTGCGCCTCGACCTGGTTCTCTGTGTAAAAGCAGTAAATATTTCATTCATACATTTTTATTTCATTTATCACAGTACTACAATAATTTATTCTACTTAAAAACTTAAAACCATGGAGATAGAAGTAATTTAACTGTATGCATAAAACTTCATCAAAAAAGTCTGCCATTAAATCATCTGCTTCTCTATGTAAAATCCATGAATGTTTCATTCATATTATCTAAATTGCAGACTCCGGAACAAAATAATTTTGCTTTAAAGAAATTCAGCAATTCTTATTCATCTTACAGCCTAATCTGTTTACATTCTCCATAAGTGAAAATTAGGTTTCGTTGTAAAAATAATCAAAATTTGAGGATCATTTAAACTCAAATATATTGTAATTGTGTTGTTTCAGAATACAGATGCACAGAAATTAAGCAAAAATAAAGTGGTTTTAGGATGAATACAAAACTAAATATAAATTAAAAAGAATTTTAAAAATCATGATTTTGACACAAGATGAATGCTATATTTTATTTTGAAGTGGGTCATGTGATCTCGTCATATAATGGTCATGTGATCTCTTCATATAAAGGATGTAATTATTATTTTAATTTTTATATATTTTATGGGATGATTTGAATATTTCCTAAAACCTTCGAGCAATTTGTGAATTTTAAATTTGCTTAAAAAATGTTAGAAAAATTAGGTCCCATAGGGTTCAATGTATTTCATTTTTCAACCCGGGGTCAATCTAAAACTAATTGGGTGATATTATTCATTTATATTCCCATAGGCCCAACAGACCCCGACTGAACAACATACTAAAATTTCATTTTGATAAAGTCATTTTTACGGCAGTTATCATGCTAACGGACAGACAGATAAACAGAATGAACAAAGTCATAAATACTTTTCAACTATGTTGTAAAGTGTTAAAAAGCATAAAAAATGGCGGGATGGGCGCATGAAGCAAATTCGCAATGCCAGAAATAACAAATGCACTCACTGTACAAACTGACTTATACTCTACTGACTTACATTAGTCATAGTTACATTAGTCTTGTTAATCTAGTTAAATTTTAATAAATGCTCTCAGACTATGTTATAATTATCTTTTATATAATTTTCATACAGTTTGTTTAAATAAAAATTATAAATCACTATTTAATTTAATATTTGTATATTCTAACTTAAAAATTATAAAATGCAAGGTTCGGAAAATTTATTGTGGTCTTTAACTTTTCCTCTAGATCAAAATTTTGGTAGTGCTGATATAATAGAATATAGTATCAATACAATGAGGTGCAATATTGATACTGTATTGATCTATCACTAAAAGATGCATATATGTCGTATTAATATACTGCATAAGCTTACTTATCACTAGTATCTGCTTGGAAAGTATACTGTGAAAATTCATTGTTGCATAAAATACATACTGGAAAATAAAATGCATTTACTGCATAACTTATTCTGGATTTACAGTTTTGAAATAAATGTTTTAATTAAAATGGAGCATATTTCTTCAAATATGCTAGATTTTGTAACAGGGTTTGTCTTAATATCATCAAATATGGTGGCTTTCAGTCATTGAGAGCGAGCTTTCAAGTATAACTTTGATATGTGTTGTAATTTTTTTAATATTTCAAGATTAAAGAAATAAATTTCAGTGTATAAACTGATCTTTATAGCTTATAAAACTGTGATATTATTGCCTATAATTTCTTGTATATCAACTTTATATTTTGTGCATTACATATTATTCTTTTTTTTTACTAGGAACTAAAGAGAGAAGATTGATAACATACTTAGCTATGTCTCTTGGTGTTCAAATGGTAAAGGCATTATTAAACTTTTTATTTTATTTTTTTGCTTGTTAATAAATTTGTCATTTATTTCTTGTTTATTATATGTAGAAATCATTTAAAGAAGATGAAGGGACTAGTTTTTCAAGTATTATGAAAGATCTTGATTTTATTTGTGATATAAGACAAAAGTAAGATTTTATTTAGTATAACTTTCAATCCTCTCCCTGACATTTTTTCTAAATTTATGAATTACATCATTGGTCTTCAACTTTTTATGAACACTCATTTGAGCCAGCTAGAGACTTAATGGCAGCATTATGGCAGCAGAACTTGGGCATACAGATAGGTATTCATAGGCATGTAGGGATACATGTACACAGCTGAAGGAAAGAAAAAACCCCACCCCTTGTTACTTGAGCATCGTTCATCATAGAGCCAATTTAAAGTCAAATTAGTCTTTTAACATAAAGCAACGTCTTATGGTAATTAGTATCATATAATTTTATTATTTATTATATTTTTATAACAAATTTTTATATATTTATTATTTCTTAATAAATATTTTATCATAAATTATCACAATTTTATGACCGATTTTAACTCGCATTAACTCTGGGACTTTTAATAAATAATAGTAATAATTAATAATATATCATTGTGGCTTGCTTATTGAGTTCAATTTATAATAATACAAGTTTCAATCCTCCAACCCTTCTTTAACCCTTTGATACAGTTGCAGAATTACACTGATTGCCTTATATACTCACATATAAGTCGACCCCCCCTACTTTCAAAGAAAAAAATCTGAAAAAATCCAAAACTCTCGTATAAATCGATCCTAAAAAGTGAAAAAAAATTTTTTCAATAAATTATTCAAAAACACTTAAAAACAAAAAAGAATTATATATATAATAATAAAATTTAATTTCCATAACAAAAACTTCATCGGAATCCTTTAAAATACAATTCCAAGCAAGTAGGCCTATGACATACTGGTATATCATTTTGTCATATGTCAGATGTCATTTTGTCAAATGTCAGCATTGTCTCCCATCCTTTATGGGGACGCTTATTCTTGTATGACATGTGACACTGGACACTGCAACCTCAAGAGACACCTTAACATTATGGATATCACTAAAGATTCGCTTTGCAGAGGCTGCAATTACAGCGAAGAAACTGCTGCTCACATTCTCTGTGAATGTGAGGCTTACTCTGCTCACAGATTCGAACACATTGGTCGTCATGTGATTGAACCCTGGGAGCTGAACGACATTCCTGTCAAGTGCCTGCTTATTTTTGCTTCGGCTACTGGTCTCTTTTCTTAGAGATCTTTCTTTTTTGGGGGTAGTACAATAGACCTCTGGTCGATGTGCTGGGCTCTTCTGGAGCCACCCACCTTCATTTCATTTCATGACATGTGACAGACTCCAGACTTTCTTTTACCTGCAGCATGCAGCATCCTCAAAACAGACGGGAGACAACACTTGTGTGTCATAGGTATAATATATATAGTCTAAGTCAAACTCATCAAATAGTTTAGAAAACCATTGGTGCGTCATGTAAATATCAGCAATTCCATCTATGCCCATGTCATAAAAATCACTATCATCATTTATAAAAACCCCATCATCACCTATGCCATCAATTATTAAAGCAACATTTCTTGAATGATTTCACGACCATTTCTTGCAGGTATTACATCCCTGTCCCAAGCATCCTTGACCCACCATGCAATCAAAACAATATCTGGCTTCTGCTTGCTATTTGAGCCAATTTTTTGTTAACCCCAAATCGATTGGAAGCAGCACAGTTGTTATTAGATACTCTCTTCAAAAAAACACTGTCAACTTGAAATCCTGCATTATAGTTTTAAACAATCCTTGTTACAGAGTGTGTAGCTCTGAAAAGAGCCAATTTTTGTCGAAGACGATTGACCATAATCAAAGAAGCAAGCGATAAACATCGAATGAAAATAATTAAGTTGTATGTATATTTTTTGATGATGCTATACATTGGTAGTCGGGAGCATCGGAAGGGCAGTGACTCACAAAAGAGTTTTGAAGTACAGAGGAATTCAGAGTGCGTAATTGCATAATTTCTGCCGTATTGTTTTAGGATGGATTGATTGCCTTGCGGGAAAAAGTAACTTTTATACTTACGATTTTTTTTAGACTCTGCATATAAATTGACCCCCCCCCCCACACACACACACTTTGAAGCTTTTTTTTTTGTCACAAATTTCTCGACTTATACACAAGCATATATGGTAGGGTGCATCTTTACTGCACTTTTTATACATTTTATTAAAACTAAAAAAAATAAATATCCATTATATTAAATAAAGATTAATATAAAATTATAACTTTTTCAAATTAGTCATTTTTTTTCAATCAATTTATGACTCCTAAAATCATTATGATGATGAATATTTAAACATAGTGAAAGAACTGCAGAGAGGAAACAGCTGAAATTTCGCATACTCATATAAAATGTCTTTGTGAATCAATTTCTATCAAAATATGTTTAAGTTCTTATTCATTTATTTTCTAATATTAATTTTATAATTCATATTTTATATAAAAAATTATTTTCAAAAAAGAAATATCACATAATTGTGTTTGGGTTACGTAGTAGTAACATAATTCAAAATGATCAGCATGAGAAGATAATTATTACAGAAGATATGAATAAAAGTCTGAGAAACTAATTTAACATTAATTGCTCAAAACTTTACATACTCATAACTTAGAAACGCTTCATCCAAATGACTTGAATTTTGCTCTATATTTGAAATATCTTGTCAAACTTGGGTGTTGCCATTAGAAATTTCAAAGTTTGTTTGCCTTTTTATTATGAAGACGACCCCCTTATACAAATTTTATGCACAAAAATTTGTAGGGGATGTTATTCCAAATAGAATATTATCTCTAAATTTGCTTTACTATGAATGAGACTGGAATGACATGAGGTAGGGCTTTCTTTTTCCTCAGCTGTACATATGCACATACAAATTTAAATTCTTGAAATATTAATGTTTTGCTGTACAAAATTACAAAATGTGCTGTTCACCTGGGTGGAGACAGTTCCTATAACCATCATATCCTTTCACATAGTTTCTCAGTTTTGGTTTCATATAATTAAGGGAAGTGACCTAATTAACATTTAATGCTCAGCAATTTCCTATAGACTGAAATTTTGAAATATTATCAGTATGGCAATAATTTTAACTCAATAGATAGATGCATCTTTGGACATGCTATAACTAGAATACAAAATTTCAAATTGAAAATAACAAAATAGCAATTTTGACACAAAATAGGAATTAAAAAAATGCAGATAATTTCACGCCATAGACGTATTATCATTAACCATTATTTTGAATTTGCTTCAACCCCAGTTTTAGATAGGCACATATTTGAAAACACAAAACCAAATTTTAGAAGTAAAAGATATTGAAAGACGAATTCAGGACTAAAATAGGCATTGCATATACTAAGGATTGAAACAGAAGCTGTTTGATGGAGTTTGGGGTTATTTCTGTTCATAAGTAATGGTAATCTGATGAGATAGCTAAAATTTAAATTTTTTTATAAACTGAATTCCTGAATAATATTCTTTGTATAAAACAGTTTGACTCTCTTTGTATCTGGATAACCTGTATTTTGTCAGGCTGTTTTTAAGAGACAGAACTTGAGATGTGAAAGTATGGGAAATAAAAATTGTAAATTAAAATGCACTTTCTAAAATGGAAAGAACTGAGGAAAATGGCTTTGTACAATTCTAAATATTTTTACATCCAAAATAATTAACATCCAAGTATAGTGACTGCCGTTTATTTGATTTAGTTGCTTTTATGAATCAAATCACAGAAAACAGAATGGAATCGTACGTTTATATAGAAAATCTGTCAATTTGAATCAATATAGCTGGGTAAATAAATCAGATTTTTTTTCTTTTGAAAATTGGCTAGTCAGTGGCTTCTTTTTATTGTTTGCACTCTGCATTCTTTATATAAGAATGAAATTGTTGGGGGCAATCTATAATACAACAAAACCTACTTCTAACAATATTGCTAAATCAATCAGCCTCCTTTACCAGTGTTGAATGCTGCCATAGGATTTGGCATTGCACAGCCATTCCAAATTTCTTGACAAATATCCTTTCTAAGTTGCAATATATAATACAACAGCAGTAACATTATTAATTACTAGCAGTATATCTATTCTTCTTATGGAATATATAATATAAAGAAACTCAAAATGCATAATTATGTGCACATTCCTATAGTATTCGAAATGACATTGTTATTCAAAATATTCTATTAAAGTATTTCATTTAATTCAACTAAAAGGAAATATAAGAATCCTTGTTCTCACTATACAAAATTATCTTCACAGGCAGATCTGAGGAATAAAATGTCCTGGTCCTGGTCCTGTTTGTAAACACATTTGCAAAAAATATGAAATGTGATCAAAAGATGCCAAAGTGAGAGTGCTAAAATGGTGTTAAAAGATATACCTGTACTATTTTTATTCTGTTTCAACAATTGGCTAAACACAATATATGAGTTAAATGGTAAAGCACAATATAAGAGTACTTTGGCAAAACACAATATATGAGTTTGAAAAATATTTGCCGAAACAAAACAGATGACGTTACAAATTGAAAATAGAAAAAATTGCAGTAATTTTTAAACATGATGACCATAAGATATATAATCCAGTTGAAAATGCAATACTATTCATTTATAAAATTAATTTTTATATCAATTTCTCTATTGTTTAAATTGGGAAAAAATTAATAAAAATCATCTGCTGTATAAACACATTTAATTTAAATACATTGCTAAGCAACATGATATCATTTTCTTCAAATAAATTTGGGGAAAATATATATTCTGCATAATGTTATATCTATGGAAGATTTACTTGGGCATTTTTTATTAATATCTTAACAATCCTTGATCCTAGAAACTCAAAATATGGACTAAATTTTAAGTGGTGCTATTCCAAGGCTACCGACAAAATTTCATGAAATTCACTGTAGCCATTCTTCTGTAATGATGAGACAATGATACACTGGCTTCTAAAAGTTAAGCATGGACGATAAAATCAACAAAAATGGAAAAGTAAAGCTTTGATTAACTCAAAATTGTACATGAAGGTAGCAAATGTGTTTATGTATAAAAAATTTAAATCAATTTAAAAATCAAAAGAAAAACTGAAGCAGATGAGGAAGAAGTGGAAAATGTTGTATCATGACCACCAACAGCTAATGAATCTTACTAGGATCTTCAAATTCTTAGGATTTAGAACGAGTATCTTGCAATGACTATAATTCATTTAATGATATTTAAAGAAGAGTGTCAAAATTAATTTGTATCACTACAAAGCGATCAACAATACAAATGCTTTTCAATAAACAGAGTAAAGTGTTTTCTATGTAATTTTATTACATAACTAATGTATTGTATTGTAAAATATTTTCTGATTCTTTGTTTAAATTTGTACTTATATGTATGAAATAAAAAAAGTGAAAAAATGGAGATTTTTCTCATGTAGGTTAGTTACATTGAGTAAAAGAAAAAATAAAATTAGAAATTGCATTATCGCCATGTATTGGAATCAACCGTTATATGATAGTATGAATACGATTCATTTAAGATAAGGTGACCAATCGTCCTCCTTTAGGGAGGACAGTCCTCCTTTAGGGAGGACAGTCCTCCTTTTGTAGGTTCTGTCCTTCCTCGAAAAGTGTCCTCCTACCTGTCCTCCTTTTCGATATTTTAATACTAATCTGTTAATCTCTGAGATTCTTCAGAGATGCCGTGCCGAACTGTTACACGTCATGTGACGGTACAGTTCGGAAAGACGCGATTATAAAACTTATGCGCAGTGCATAGAAGAACTTCACATGTCTCGCACCATTGTGCACTTCACTTTGTTTACTTTATCTCTATATTATACTTCGTGTAATCAAGATTGAATGTTGATACTCTAGCTGCAGCACTTACCGTAAAATTCAATATGAAGGATATTTCTTGCTCCGAAATTTCCAATATATTGTTACTGTTAGAAAATGATATATTGACAAAAAATAGTCATTCAATGGAAAAATAATCGTTTAAGTAAATAATTAAAAGGGATGTAAGCATAATTAGTGTATTTTTGTTTGAATTAATAAAATGTTTCATTTATTTACATTGTACTTTTTTTTTAAATTTTTTCGTCCTCCTTTTCATTGTAAAAAAATTGGTCACCTTATTTAAGAGGCAGCCACTGTAAAAGGATTTTTGATGGCACTATATCAAGCAGTAAAATGAATAGTGAAATCTGTGGCTTTCAATATGAGATCTGTCAATAACAAGAATGGGTTAATAGATTAATTAAATTTTAGCTCTTAATGCAGTCATATCTTAAGTTATGTTACATTTGATAAAAACTTTTCATCATAATGTTCACCATTGTTGTCCTGTTTTCCTAAATTTTAGAACCTATGCCTTTACTTTGTATGCTATGCATTTTTACATGCATTGGCAAAGATTCTGTTAAGGCCACATTTCCATCAGGCCCTTCCTATCTATCATTGAGAGAGATATAATTGTACCTAGACATATTACAAAATTATTTTTATTGATCTATTACATTAATCAAAAAATAAATTATCTTTAAATTAATTTTCTATATTTTTAAGCGTTTTTGTATAAAACTGTTTCATAATATGAAGTTTGCATAAATTAAGACCATGCATCAATCTGAGTGTTTTATATGAATTAATTCTGACAGTAAATCTGATATATAATGTGAAAAATTTCAATACACTTTTCTAGCTTAAATATCTCCTGAACCATACAGTGGATTTTGATAAAAAATTTTTCCAGGTAAGGAGGTTGAGCCCAGAGAATATTCTGATTCAATTTTTTTTCACCCTATAGCAAAGTGCAGAATAACAATAATTAAAAACCTGTTTCTGTCTGTGTGTTATGTCTGCTTATAATTTGAGAGTGGCTTCATGATTTACATACTTTTTGCTGGTTTATTAAGCTTAAATAAGGAGCAGGTGTTTGGCTAAACATATTTCCGAATTTATGTACCTTATATAATTTTGAAAATTGAAAATTTCAAAATATGCTTTCAAGATAAATATTTTTTTAAATGAGCACTGTATATTGATAGAACTTTTCCTGTAATGAGGCTGAATCAAGAGAATGTTTTGTATAAGTTTTATCCTCCTGCACCTACCCACTGAACAATGGAAATAAAAATACTTGTTTTATCTGTCTGTAATGACCACTTTTAATTCAGAAATGGCTCACCTGATTTACACACTTTTTTTGACTGGTTAAATTTAACAAACAGATTTTTGGCTAAAATATTTTGCATTTTGTATCATATCAATTTTATACCATTATTATTGCTGACAATGCCTGATATTTCTGTTAGTATTATATGACATATTTATTTTAGATTTGCAGTTTGCTTAATTTCATATTAATTTTTACAGAATAAGAGAGGCCTGTGATTGCAGTTTTATGTACTGGCATAATGTTATGTTTCCAAAATATATTGAAGACGTATACGAAAGTGGAATTGGCATTCACCACATTCAAGTATACTATCTTATTTCCTATTAAAATCACTTTTTTTTGTTTTCTGAAAAGTTAAATAATAAAAATTACAAAGCTCACCCTCTTTTTAACGAACATTTAGCAATGAAATCTGAATTTATTTAAAATTGAACTTTAATTTAAATCTGTAATTTTCGAAATTTAAAATGAGCCTAAATTTATTTTTGAAGCATGCAGTTGAAGACAATTATATTTTGCTACTAGCCGCCTTTGGCGACCAGCCTGTTCGCTACCCTTGAAAATTCTGACCGTGGCAAATTCTAACCGTGGCACACTCGCTGGCGCGACCTACCAGAAGGAACGACCTACCAGGAAGTGCCACCCAATTTAGACAGGAACTCAGTGGGGGAGGCATCCACAGGGACCGTACCCTCCTTCCCCTACCACCAACCTCTCGGAAGGACTTACGGTCCCGCATGTTTAACGTGATCGTACTCCGCCTGAACACGGCGGCAGTTTTGGCAGTGGCGGGAATCGAACCCGGACCTACCTAGTGCAAATCCCGCACGCTAACCACTGGGCTACCGCGCCCTCCGCGACAATCTCCATAACCTTCTTTTTATTCACCCAATTTAGACCGGAACCCAGTAGGGGAGGCATCCACAGGGTCCGTACCCTCCTTCCTCTACCAACAACCTCTCGGAAGGACTTACGGATCCACATGTTTAACGTGATCGTACTCCGCGTGAAAATTGCAGCAGTTTTGGCAGTGGCGGCAATCGAACCCTAGCCTACCGAGTGCAATTCCCGCGCGCCAACCACTGGGCTACCGCGCCCTCCGCGACAATCTCCATAACCTTCTTTTTATTCACCCAATTTAGACCGGAACCCAGTGGGAAAGTCATCCACAGGGTGCGTACCCTCCTTCCTCTACCACCAACCTCTCGGAAGGACTTACGGACCCACATGTTTAACGTGATCGTACTGCGTGAACACGGCAGCAGTTTTGTCAGTGGAGGGAATCGAACCCGGGCCTACCGAGTGAAATTCCCGCACGCTAACCACTGGGCTACCGCGCCCTCCACGACAATCTCCATAACTTTCTTTTTATTCACCCAATTTGGACCAGGACCCAGTGGGGGAGGCATCCACAGAGACCGTACCCTCCTTTCCC
Source organism: Amaurobius ferox (assembly GCA_951213105.1). Classification (NCBI taxonomy): domain Eukaryota; kingdom Metazoa; phylum Arthropoda; class Arachnida; order Araneae; family Amaurobiidae; genus Amaurobius; species Amaurobius ferox. Next base: position 116,380,232 of record OX578142.1, on the reverse strand, counting down.
TGCCACCAACCTCTCGGAAGGAATTATCGACCCATATGTTTAAGGTGATCGTACTCCGCATCAGTGGCGGGAATCGAACCCAGGCCTACCGAGTGCAATTCTCGCGCGCTAACTTCCCGCGCGCTAATTTAAATTTATAACGACCATATGCTAGGCTCTTAATTCCACCATCCTCGTTCCATCGTTCCATCATTTAAAATAGCCATAAAATTAAAATATCCATTTAAAATATCTATAAATTAAAATATCCATAAATTAAAATATCCATTTAAAATAAAAAAATCAACCATATCGTTCCACCAATCCATAAATATAATAATTTCAAATACATCACCACAATTCAAACCACCATAATTCAATCATTTAAATTATTTAAAATATCCATTTAAAAATATCCATTTAAAATATCATATAAATATAATAATTTCGCCCGATGTATACAACACTTATGCTCGTAATTCAGTTAAAACCGAAAGCGCGGTCTCCATGGAGACGGGGAAGAAACTAATGCGGATGGGGGGAAAATGGCGTTGAGGAACTGAGCCGGTAGCCGACAAATTTAAAATCATGGCGTCTTTAAAATTGCCATCCTGAAATCAATTTTCCTTATTTCTGGACCAGATTGGACTTGTAAGAATGCCAGATGTTTGACCTTTCTGAAAATGTAAATTATTAGTCGAAATTATGAGTACTTTTCACGATGCGAGAATTTAAAAACCAAAAATCGTTTTCTTGAGCAAAAAGTGACTTTTGTTTTAAAATCTTTAAAAAATATTAGAAATCGAAATTCAGATTTGAAATTGATATATTTTTACTCGAAATTCTCTGCTCTTTCCGATGGTGTAATTTGTTTTTTTCTACGATGTCTGGATCGTGGAGAAAAAAGGGCAAAAAGGGCAAAAAACGGTCGAAATCGCATAAAACATTAAATAAATAAAAAAATAATTAAAATTTTAAAAATCGGTTTTCACGTGTCCCCTTCCCTCCCCCCCCGGGTCTCCGATTGCCAAATTTCGTAGCTCTCCGACGCGCGGTCGCGAAACGTATAGTGTATAAGACAGACACACAGACATTGCCTTTTATTATATAGATTTTTGAGAGAAAGAAGTAATGCAACTTGTCTGTAATTGTTGGAATTCAGATTTCTTAAAATTTCCAGATTTCTGAAATGTTAAAATTTTTATATCTATACAGTTCATCGATCTCAATTTGCAATTATAGGGTATGAAAGTGATAATTGTAATTTTCAATTAGTGGGTATCCCTGAAAAATCAGAGGAAACCTTGGTATATGTATGTTGCATCCTTGGAGCTCTTATTATATATCTCCTTATATATTATAAAACCTAGTTAGTTGTATTCCAAGGAGTGGTAAAAGAATATTTACTAAAGTGAGGGCCATTGAAGTCACCTCAGAAAATATTCATTTTTCCCAGGAAGGAGCGATCAGACATTAATCCACAGGATTAGTTCCTACCTGAGGGAGACTAATCTCTGGATTGAAATCATATTCTTTGATTTAGTAAAATCATCTGAATAAAATGGAACTGAATCTGATCTGATTAATTAGAAAATATAGTTATAAGCTAAAAGTAGCATAATTATTCTTGATACACAAGGTGTCTCAAAAAGAATGAAACATGCTTTAATTCTTTACCTGTTAGAGATAAGTGGACAATGTAAATTGCAAAACTGTTGAAAGTAAGGTAGGAAATACGATTACATTAATGAAATAGTCCTCCCATTAATTTTCAAAAAGTTACACATTTTTAATTTTTATATGACCCCCTTAGACAAATTTGGTCAATCAGAAAATTTTTATTTTTAATGCAACAAGATCATTAAAAAAACCCACATATCTGTATCTTTAAAATCAACTGAACTATGATAAAGAAAAAATGTGACTTATGTCACTTTTCCTTACCATGTGAAAGGCTGTTTCATCAGTGAAAATAGGGATCATAAACAAATTGATGATGGAAATTGTTTAGATCAAAAGTACGTTAATATGTGTCAAAATTTTTTATTACAAATGCATCTAAATAAAGCATTACACAGACAGATATCATATAAAGCAGTGGTACTTACTCACTATACTATATATATGGGGCACATAAGTAAAATATGCATACATTGATAGAAGACCACTGATATAAAGGAACAAATTTCGTTACAAATACTAGAAATAAAATTCACAAAACACAATTCACAAAGCATTCTCAAAATGTACTTAAGAATCCCTGATTGCATTGTGAGCCTATGCGGAATTTGCAAAAATGTCTATGTATTATCCCCATTCACAATGTTCAATTTTCAATTAAATATAATTTGCTCAATTTTAAAGATATAGATAGCGGTTTTTTTTTAATGATCTTGTTGCATTAAAAATAAAAAATTTCTGATTGACCAAATTTGTCTAAAGGGGTCATATAAAAATTTAATAAGTGTAACTTTTTGAAAATTAATGGGAGGACTATTTCATTAATGTAGTCTTATTTCCTACCTTACTTTCAACGTTTTTGCAATTTACATTGCCCACTTATCTCCAACAGGAAAAAAATTAAAGCGTGTTTCAATCTTTTTGGAACACCCTGTATATTTTTTCATGGAAATGCATAAAATTCACACAACTGTGAGTGAGAGAAGTCTAGTTTTTCTGAACTATTTTTTAATTCCTTTTGAGTTGTATAGATCTTGCTGTAGTCCTGTATATGTGTATAAAAAAATTAGGATGAATGAAGCTTTTTATGATAATTAGGTTTCTAATGATAAATGTAACAAAAAAGAAAATAATACATTAGAGAAAGGAAAATAAAGTGTTAATGTAGTGAAGATTAAAATGATATGGTAATTATGATTCATTAATTCAATAAACATTATGATATAATACAAAGTTTCTGAATAGCTAAATATATATTTAATAAGTGGGCTAAAAATGTTTAAGTATATGGGTCTTATTCATGACATTATTCATGTAACTATGATGTTTTTATTAGAATGAAAAATATGTTTTAATATAAAAAGGTATAAAGTGCACTTATTTTTAAAATTTGAATTTTGCAAGTGTAAAAATGTTCATTTTATTATTTGTTTCCAGTAATGCAGAAATGTTAAGCATATAGAATTCTTTAGTTTACCTGCATAATTTAATTGTACTCCTGTAATATGTTTTTATGCAGTCAATTTAAAAGTCTTGCAAAAAAAAAAAGATTTTAAAGATAAGATTTAAAAAGATTTTAAAAGATGTCATCAAATTTTATTAACTATAACCTGATAACAGAATATTACACATTTTTCTTGTATTTATTCTTTAACCCTTTCACAATGGCGACATTCCGGAACTGCCACGGCCCAAAGGACGGAGTGCTTCGCTTCTGAACTGTTCTCAAAGGACGGCAAATTTTTTGCGCTAAGCCTAACTCTAAAAAAAATTCACTAAAAATCACCTATTCAACATAGAAATTTACTTTTTTCAGGAATAAAAGAAATATTTATTTTCTATTTGATGTATATTTTGCACACAAATCTGAATATAAAATACTCGTTAGTTGCTCCCATTCTTTTATCCAAAATAAATGAATAATTTCACTGCCACACATTCCTCTAAAACCCAGACAAAAAAAAAATACTCTCTTATATTCCTATGATTCACCAACGAAATCATTAAGCTGAAATCAAAACGAGAACCGGAACTCAATTATAAAATAGCTGATGCTACGAAAAGTGTGCTATTTGTTTATATTACAAAACCATGTTTCACCACTCCAAATGGAGAAATGATTAATTGGATCCTTCCTATGCCAAGGTCAAGTATCTGCAAAATACATTGGAGTTGTTTGCACGGACATTTAACGCTATCTAGTAGACAAATAAAATTGTTCGACATAAAAACATGCGTACGTGGCACCCGTCTTTTAGGGTACAGTTTTCTTCGCCATGAATGTGTGGCGGCCGTCCTTGAATGCAAGTTTGCAGATGACTCGCGGGCGTGGCAACTGTCGCAAAATGGTTAATGAAGATTCCATAAGCATATCTCCAGTTATATTAATAATTGAAATAATACTGTTTAATTTATTTGCTAAACAAAATAGTTTATAAAATGAAACATGTTTATAAAATTAACTTATATCTAATATTTGTATTAAGAATTATACTTTTTATTTCTCCTTTTTTTTGTCTGATTTTTATTACTCTTTGTAGTTTTATTGATTTTGCCTAAAAGATAGACAACAATTTCTTACACTTTTATGTACTCTTTTTTATGATTCTTGTAATATCAAAAAGTAATTTGTAGACAATTTTAAGTTAGTATATGTTATATTTTAATGCTCTTGAAATTTTTTGTCAATTTCATATCTTTATTTATCTCAAACTACGCAAAAGCTTGATATGTGTTATTTATAATGATAAAAGTATTCATTTGTTTGTCTGTGACAAGTGAAAAATCTGAATAGCTTACAGCCATGAAATTTAGTACAATGATAGTTCAGGTCAGGTTTCAAAATAACTCAGGGCAGTTTTTTAAAAGTTTCATTTTTCATTATTTTATGTTGAAGTGCAATTTTGAGTAATTTTCACACAAAGCAGTTCCTTAGCGATCAAGCGTATTAATACAGAGTTTTCATCTTAACGCTATTAGAAAGATCTAATGCTCTTTCCAATGAACTTTAAATGGAATCTGTAAGATAATAAGCTTATTTTTAAATTCATTTTGAAAATACCTCACAAAGCACAATTTAACAAAATCTTTATTTTTTAATTCCTTTATTCACAAATGGAAGATTCATATGATTCTAATGTTTTGCATGAATATGGAGTGATATCTCCACATTCTAATAAAATTTTAATTACTCTATTTCTGAATAATTTTTTTATGAATTTTTCAGTATGTCTATAAAAGTTGATTTTCACAATATTGACCATAAATAATGCTTCTTTTGCTCATAAGACAGCAGCACATGCATTGTGGTTGCTATGTTAATAGAGTGGGAAATTTGACCAGACATTTTTGTTTTATTTTGTAATGCACTTCTCTTGTTTAGATGCTAATTATGCTTGAGCTTAGCTTTAATTTAATTATTTTCCTATGCTACTCTTTTTATTTTTGTGATTGCAATTATTTTTGTTAATTAATGAGAATGTATTGTTGATTTTAAGCAAGTTTAGCATCTGGCATTCCCTCAATTAATAAACTCAAATAGGTTACAGACACTCTGGGCCTGTATTTTATTGATAAATTTCCCCCCTTCCTCTCCAATTTTAGGCATTTCACTAATTTGATCATATCACAGCTTCTAGATATCCTAATGCTTAGCTTTAACGACTGTACTTCTTAGTATAAGTTAATGAAGGCCATATACTCAGATTGCATGTGCCTCGCATACCTTATGCAGCAGTTGCGTAGTTACAGATGTACCTTACATAAGTCAGAGGCGTATTGCACCCACATATTGAGTTTTTTATTTTTTATCTTTCTTAGTGATTGTATAATTAAATCTTTGTTTGGTTTACACGAATTTTCTATTTATTCTGGTGTAATTTCAATCTGAGTTTGGCATCTTATATCTTGGGCTATACCAGTTGTTTGTGCTTGTTAAAATATGGGGAGCTTAGCATTTCATTTCATAAAATATTTAATTTGCTTATACATAGAATACAATCAATATATTTATTAATTACTTTTTAGTAAATAATTTTGGTAATTCATATTCTCTTTCCCATGTTTAGTATATGATTTCTGCCCTACATGATTGTGTTGCACCAATCCTTGCTACATGCCATGAATCATCGCCTCAGGTCCTTTTAGAGGCTTTTGAGAGGGAAACTTATTCAATACTCAAAAAGGTTAGTGGTTTTTGGAGTTTTTAATGAAGTCCATCACTTAATGTGTATCAATATGCATGTTTAATTATTTGTTAACAGCATTTTGGATATAATTTGAATACACACACACACACACACAAACACATATATATGTATATATTAATTAAAAAAATCATTAAATATTTAATATAAACCTCAAAGATGTACAGTTATAATTAACTAATCATTAATTGCTTAAAACTTTTCCTTAACCCCAGGTAAAAGGATAGGTAATTTACTTTCATGCAAAGACTTAATCAATATATTTTATATAAGTATGAACAATAAAAATCTGAAATGAATATAGCCAACTTTAGTTTTTGCCATCAAATTGAGTAGCATCTAAAATTTGCTAACAAATTAACATTTAATCTTAAATCACAACTTTTATAATGAATTAAGTTATTTGAAAAATTCCCTTTGCATTTACTTTTCATGATTAAGTGATAGATTTGTGTGAGAAATCCAAAAAAGGATCTCAGAAAATTGTTTTAGATATGTTTTGGCTCTTGTACAGTCATAGACCTCCGAGTAGATGCAACCCAGCTGCAAATTCGGAAATAAAGCTATTAAGATTTTCACCACCACCAGAATCTGCCCTGGGAGGCAGAATAAAGGCATTAAACTTGTCATCAACTATGATGGAAACTAAGATTCCAAGAATTGAGTTTGTGTGGAGGTCTATGTGTCATTGAATTTTCAGATAAAATTTGAAGAAATATGCTATGGTGGTCTGATTATCAAGTTGGTCTATAGAAAGATATATATGAAAATACAAGATGAGGGAGATATTCCACACGAGACACCCATCAGAGAAATCATATTGATAGGAGCTCTCGAGATAGACAGGAGATGATATGGAAAGTAGGAAAACTGACATGCCTCTCAGCAGTTCAGAGATGTTGTTGAGACCAAGACTGTCTGACCTACCAGAAAGGTGTAAGGTAACTGTTTAAATGGCTGGGAAGAATCACCCAATTTAGACCGGAATCCAGTTGGGGAGACATCCACAGGGACTGTACTCTCCTTCCCCTACTACCAACCTCTCGGAAGGACTTACGAACCCACATGTTTAACGTGATCATACTCCTCATGAACACTTTTGGCAGTGGAAGGAATCGAACCCGGGTCTACTGAGTGCAACTCCAGTGCACTAACCATTGGACTTCCGCACCCAGTTCAGAAATGTTGTTGTACATATTCATATGTTGAGTTTTGTGAAGAATAAAGACTGATTTTGTTGAAAATACGGCTTCATTTCTTTTAACGTACTCGCTGATTCAACAAACATGCATTTCCGAAGATGAGATGAATGTTATCAAGAGCCAAAGGGCTCTTATTCACAGATGACTCCCATGACTTCAGGACATCCAAACAACTATTCGGAGCTGTCACAAACAATGATTCTGACACATATATCAACAGTTTATTACAATTTGATTCAGAATTTGGTATTAAATTTACCACTCAATCAGTGCTAAAAGTGTTTTTTTTTTTCGCTTTGGGTGTGCTATGAATTTTTGTAGATGTAACTGAATTATTGCTAATTTTAATTTTCATGCCATATATATATTCTCTTAAATGTATCCATTATAGGTACTTGTAAATTTAGCATTTCTTCTTAAGGTTAAAATTCCCCATACTTAGTCATAGTCGCAAGTTCAGTTTTTCATTAAACATTATTCTTCAATGTTTTATTTAATCACTACTTTTATTTGACACTTAATACTAAAAGCAATTATATCATGTTTTTAATTGTCATTTGAAACTTTTACTCCTTAAATTTCTTTGGTTGTTTTAAGTGTAATTTACCAACTGCATTCTTTTCATACAAGTATTTTTGACACATTTTTCATAGAACTTGCTTGATCCTCTATGCAGTGGTATTGAAACAGAACTTCGTCTTCACTGTCATTATCATCTGCAGTTGGATGACAGAAATCCTTTTAAGGTTGGACTTAAAGATTTTGCTCATTTTTTATGTATATCACCCATCAGGCTGTTTGATCGTTTCATTAGCATAAAATGTAAGTATTAAATAATTGAATTACTTACAAATACAGAGATTCAATAAAATAAGGAAAACATTTCTATTAACACTATTTTACTAAAATACCTGACCTAGTCTGACTAAATCTTATTCTTGGAATATTTCTCAATGTACCATATATTAAAACAATGCTTAAGGTAGTATTAAAAAGGATAGTTGAAGCATGATTTAAATTATAATTATGATAAAATATTACATGGTCTGCAATTGTGTTTCTGAATTGCTTGTTCTGAATTTGGACAGCCAGCTCCAAATTGTAGTCTAACCAACTTAATCTGGCATGAACTGACGTAAAATTCTTCAAATTTATATAAGATTAGAACAATAAAATATTGATTGATCCAGTCTAGTTGAACCCAGTTGTACCTGACTAACTAGATTCAACATTTTTAAAGATTGTGTGAAATACTGGATATAAAGAAATTAAGGGATTTAAAATAAAAATTTTAATATATTGTTGTGCAAAAATTTTCTAGTTGGTGGAAATTGTCTTTATCTACGTGTTGGTGATCATGATTTTTGAACCATGGTTATGGATATATTAGGTATCAGTAAATGACAATATTTGATGTGAGATATTGATATAAATTCAAATGCTATGCAGTCATATTATACCCTGAAGAACATAAGCATGCCTTCACCAGCCACACACATGTGGCTGCACCATCTTCGCTTTGTGAGCATGTAATATGCCTTTGGCTTGGTGTGCAGGCACAGGTATATTGACCAATACACAAAGTCCAATACACAAAAGCAGGTGCAGATGCTTTTAGCCTTCTGTGTGGGTATAATATAATGAGCTGGTTTACAATGTAAAATGCAGCACAAATTAAGATAATATAGTCTAAATAAGTGTCATTTGTCTTTTGCAGTGGTGTAGTACACCCTAAAAAAGCACCTTTTGTCTGCTGCATTGGTGTAATGCACACTAAATAAGCATGCAGGGTACATGCAAAGGAGGATGCAAAACTTGTCTAAAATCAACTCTATGTTCTAAATAATAAATGAAAATACTTGTAATCACAAGAAAAAAATCTTTTAAGAAGTGAAGTAAAATTTAATAATTAAAGGCTATCTTCAAAGAATTTTGTGTGATTGAAGAGATCTGCAATATAATTAAAAAATAAAAATGATATCTCTAAAATTTAGGAAATTAAAATTTTGTATTTTAAATCTTAGTAGTCTGATAAAAATCATCTCTTACTGTTGCACTGATCGTTTAACAACTTTTTCCAATTCTTGACAGAATTGTCTGCTGGAATAAATGAATTTGAAAATTGCAAAATATAAGCCAAATTTCTGCTTTTAACATTTATAACTATTAAGCTAATTGGAATTTTAAAAATATCTCACTAAGGTATATAGTTACAGAACCTAAGGTAGATATGTACCGAAATTTGTAGCTGTCCATACCTTGAATTTTCTGCCATAAGTGGCACAGACAAACATGCACATACACACACACATATGCACAAACATCTTCTTTTATTATTATAGATATTTATAGATATATTGCTGAGTTCTAATAGGAAGTATTATGGTTATATCTATCATCTTTAACAAATAGCATATATTTATATATGCAAATAAGAACTTACTATATACTTTTATGGTCTTTGTTTTTTTAATCACATTTGTTTTTCAGCATATGTTGAACATTATCTGGAGAAAATATTTTATAATTTGACTACTGTGGCTTTGCATGATTGGAAAACTTATGGAGAAATGAGAAATTTGGCCAAACATAAGTATGGGCTTGTTACAGTTGAAGCTCATTTGCCAAGCCAAACACTTGAACAGGTTCTTAAGTATTTTCATTTAAGATTTCATTGAATATAAATTCTATATTTTCAAATTGTTATTTATTAATTTGTTATCTATAATTCGTTGCTAACTATTTTACGAAATGAAGATTTTTCATTATTTCTATTATTGTGATTAATATTGCATCAATTTTGTTAAATATCTAGATTATAAATATATGAGATATGGAAAATAGAGGAATGTCATTAAGTTTGTTAGTTTATTTTCATATTGGTTCTCAATTAAAAAGAAAGCATTTATAATGATTATAAAATGATTTTGAAACATTTTCTTTTGTGCTTTTTTGTTACATTTATAACACTACCTCTTGAAATATGTATAGTATTTTGAAATTAACAAAAATTGTATGTCAATAACATAAGATGAAATTTTTTGCATTATATACATAATTAAAATATCTTATTGTTTCTTTCCTTTACTTAATTCTTATCATATTTTTAATAAAGTAAAAATGTAATGATTGCATATAAAGATATCTTTATAAATCATAATTTCAGGATTGCTTTCTATCTTATTTTGATATCTATTAAAAGTTGAATCCTTTTATATGTAGTGTGGAATACTGCAGTAATACCATAGAAGTATTTTTTTTTTTGTAGAATGTAAATTTTGAACATGTATAAAATGTTAAAAATTATAGTTACCTGTATTTTGCACATACCTTTTTTATTGAAAAGTTTTTTTTAGGTATATTAATTATTATACATTGCATAATGTATAAGGTCACTATTTGGTAGTCACCTGTGAGGCATGAGCATGGTCTGTAGTTTTGTGATCCAAACTGTTCTGTGCATATTTAGAAAATTCCTATAAACATCTGGCAGTTCTTTGCAGGGATTTGAAATGATAATTTTAAAAAATTCTTTGTGAAATTAAAACTTTTGTTAGTACTGTAATTTCTTCTAAAAAAACTGCTTGAATTTTTATGTCTTGTTGGGATAGTAATTCACCTAAAAAATAAAAACATGATAAGAAATGCCACACATGCTGCAGCAAAAATGCAAAAATAAACAATAGTACTGATAATATCTATAAGCTGTCATTGCATAATGAATCTAAGTTAAATTAAAAATCTGGTTAGTAAGTCTTATTGAAATAATAAATATTGAAAAAGTAATTGTTTTAACAAATAAAGTGAGTAATAAATACTAATCAATTAATAATTAGTAATTGCAGAGTTTTTCACAAATTTTTATTAGGTTCTGAACCTTGTTGATTGCCTCAAGCTTAGTGTGTAATGATGGAAGAAAATATGTGCTGTAAGGATTTGAAAGTTAATGGTCTATTTCTTGAAGGTCCAATATAAGCTTATTCTTTGAATTAGGAAGAGTAGAATGTGTACTTTTCTTTTAAGAATTCATGGTCATCTTAGTTGGTAAATTGGTCGTAAACTTTATAAGTTTCCTGATCATGGAGCTATATATTTCATGTCTTGTCTAAGCAAAAAATTTCCTACATTTTTAATAAAGTATGCATAATCTATTAAAACTCAATATCCAGACAGTTTTAGTCATATACATAAATTGATCAACTCTATAACAAATTAAAAAAGGTGAAACAGCTGAAGATGACATAATTTGTTGGTCACCATTAAGATTTGTAAAACCGCAACCATATGCAAGCTTTCTTGTTACCAATGTAATTAAAAGCCATTGGGTTCTGATGAGCCCTAACAAGAGGGATACCAGTCTATTGATGCTAGTTGCTACTGTGGAAGTATGCTTTTAAGCTTTAGAATGTCTACTATCACCAGCATTTTTAATTATGAACTAAAAATTGTTTTTGTAAAGGTTTAAGCATTTTAAAATAAAATAAAATGAAGATTAGAATTTTAAAAATTAAAATTTTACTCTTTAGAAATTTGAAGGGAAAAAATATTATCAGAAACTGGTGTCTGGGGAAATGACATTCAAGGCATGTGAAAGCACAAATTATTTAGTTTAAATTTTTAAATTTTTTTCCTTTAAATTTTTTTCCTAGATATGTCACTATCCCCATATATTTCATGTTATCCACATATTTCTTGTTACTTTACAAAATCCACTGTTTTTTATTCGTATTTTTAAAAGCAAATCTGAATATTTGTATGTAAAATTTTAACTTTTTTTTCAGGGATTGGATGTTTTAGAAATTATGAGAAACATACATGTCTTTGTTGCAAATTATTTATATAATTTGAATAACCAGGTAAGTAATAAACTATTTGAATGCATTATTTTAAACAAGATTAAAAAAAAAATTATGAATTACTGCTTTAAATATATGTTAGGTTACTGTCAGAAATACACTACAAGGACACAGTTCTGATTATTGGTTTTATAAATAAGATTTTTTTATATTATTTTTTGTACTTTTTGTGGAATTATTATTTTTTATTGCAAAGTTATATATTTTTAGCAAAAATAATTTAAAAAAATATTAAATATTTATGAACTGTATTTTCTATTTCTCACTTTTTATTGTTATTCTATTATTTTCCATTTTTATATAATAACATAATTAATAATAATTAGTGTTTTATTTTGTTTTTATATTTAAATTAGTAGCCGCCATAATTGGGAATATTTTCTTGGAGATATTGAGTGGTAGTTGATACACTGAGTTAATGATATTAACCCTTTATGGATGGCGGCTTTCCGGAACTGCTGTGACCAAATAGACAGAGCATTTTGCTTCTGAACTGCTCCCAAAGGATGGCACATTTTTTGCACTAAGCCTAACTCCAGAAAAAAAATTCACTAAAAATCATCCATTTAACCCAGCATTCTACATTTTCAGGAATAAAGAAAATACTTATTTTCTATTAGATGTATATGTTACATGCAAATTATCTTTTATTGAAATATTAAAATTTTAAATGATTAAAAATAATTAATTAACTTAATTATTATTTGTTATACAGGAAAAATATCCAAATGATTGTACTCAATACTTTATACAGTTAATAGAGATTATATACAATGTCTAAGAAGAAAATAGCTTTGTTACTAATTAATACGCCTTTTACGTATAATGTATTTCAAAACATGGATTCATGCACAGACAAACATTGCAATCTTTGCATTCATAAAAACTGTCCATGCACTCATCAGAAATACCAAATATCCATGAATCTTCACTATCTGCATTACTTTCATAACTACCCTGTTCGATTACCATGCTAGTATATTCTTCTGTATGTAAAAACGTTTTGACATAGCCATTCTTTTATCTGAAATAACTTAATAAATTCACTACTGCACATTCCAATAGAGCGTGGTAGCCTAGTGGTTAGCACGCGGGAATTGCACTCGGTAGGCCAGGGTTCGATTCCCGCCACTGCCAAAACTGCCATCAGGTTCATGTGGAGTATGATCACATTAAACATGTGAGTCCGTAAGTCCTTCCGAGAGGTTGGCGGTAGGGAAAAGAGGTTACGGTCCCTGTGGATGCCTCCCCCACTGGGTTCCGGTCTAAATTGGATGGCATTTCTCAGCCATCTAAGCAGTTACCTTACACCTTTCTGGTACTTCCCGGCCGTCCAAATAGTTGCTCTTAGTCCTCTGGACGAGTCAGACGGTCTGGGTCTTCAACACCTTTCTGGTAGGTTGGATCGTCTAGTCTCAACAACAACTACTGCACATTCCACTAAAACTCAAACTTGAAAGAAAATACTCTCTTACATTCCAATAATTCACCAACGCAATAATTAAACTAAAATCGAAAAGAGAACTCATACTCAGTTACAGCATAGCAGAGTCTGCCAGAAATGATCTGTTTGTTTATATTACAAAACAATGTTTTACCACTCTAGATGAAGTGATGATTCATAGTGACCCCCATACCAAGGTCAAGTATTAGCAAAATACATTGTAAATGTTAGAATGGACATTTAGCGCCATCTACTATTCAAATAAATTCAAACGGAAATGTTCTATATGAAAACGCACATTGGTGTCAATCGTCCTTTAGAGTAAATTTCTCTTGGACGTGAATGTGTGAATGTCGTCCTTGAATGCAGTTTCACAGTCGACCTGTAGATGCGTCTACTGTCCGCAAAGGGTTAATGACAAACTTTTGAGGATATGCATTATTAGTTACAGTATTTATTAATTCTATAAAATGTGCTAATTTATAATTGTCATCCCAAATGTTATTTATTCTTGGAACCTATTATAATATAATATTTCTAAACACTGATATATGCAAACAAGATATGAAATGTCGAATTTTTGAAGTATTAAAATCTAGTCTTTTATCATGTAAGTGTATAGCCAGATTATAATTTTGTATATCTAAATTAAAATAATCAAAGTTTGAAACATTGGAATCGTTATTACTAGTATTTAATTATAAATTATTAGGATGAAAATTAAATACAATAGGATTATGTTTTATGGGATACACATAATATATCATCTAAATATCTATACATGAACATATTATGCAAACCGTGATTATAGTTTTTATTCATAGAAGTATAAATATAGATTAGTTAATAATGAAGAGGCATATCCCCCTTGTGGGATACCAAACTATTTGCTTAAAAAACGAACTAACATGTTGAATATAATTTTCATAGAGAGTGAAGCTAAGTAATTTTTTAATCAGGAATGATGAATCTTTTAGGGTAATATTGTTTAAAAATTTCTAAAATAATTTTATAAAGATCATCTATATCTATATTATTAAACAAGTTTTTAAAATCATAAGTGTAAATACTATGATTAACATCATAGGTATATAAATACTATGTATTAAAGTCATAGGTATAAAAATACTATGGATATTAGTAAGAATTTTTAATTTCTTAACTAATTCAAAACTGTTTTTTACAATATTACTATTTGTAATGCCAGTTAATAAAGAAATTTCATTTAAAATTTTTGGTAATAGTTTAGCAGCAATAGTAAGATAAGAATTATGCTCACTAGTAAGTGTTCGAAAAGTCGCAGGAGAATTATGAAAGTTGGGTTCTAAAACAATATATGGAATGTTATAACAACTATTTTAGAGATGGATTTGCTTATATTTAGCTGAAATTCTGTTAGATAGGATTTTAGAATTAGTATTGTGTAAATTGTAACTAGAATTATTAAGAATGTGTGATTTGAGGGTACTTATATAATAATGTTTACAAATGATAGAGTAGTTGATACTAGTTTTATTTACATAAGTAATAACAAAAGTGTGTATATATATATACACATACACACACACACACACATATATATATATAATAAAACTTTAAGAATAATCAATGAACCAGAAGATGTAATAAAAACCTTTAAATATCAAACTATTGTAACAATAGAAAGTTATTAATATACAATGTTCAGGATAATATCGCTGATGAACTAGAAGAAGTCACAGACAAATTAAAAAAACATAAATAAAAATAAACATAGATAAAAAGCCAAAAACATGCACTGTCATCAGGAAGTTCATGCACATTTAGACTTTCTAGTTTTTTTTTTTTTTTTAAAGTAACCTTATTACTGGATGCAAATATTTGGTGATTGTAATTAAATTACTAAAATTTAATACTGTTTGTAGAGATATTTATCAGTCAGAATGTAACCAAATTTGGTATGGTGAAATTTCAGGATGTGTAGAAAACATTTCCATAAAAAAATATTACTAAAACTCACCACTATGGTACTTGTAGTGTTGCAAATAATAATGATTTTATTTGTAAAAAGCACTCATGCTATACAGAGATACTGACTGTAGCAATATAAGAACATTGCTCAATGTGATCTTTAAAGTTGTCAAACTTGATGGTGATGAGCATTTTGTTTAAGAGCCAGCTGTAATTGATCTTCTGTGATGCTTCTCACATGTAGTGTAGTATTGCCTTTCAAGACTGTCAAATTTGCAACATATCCTTGAGAAATCATATAAATAAGTATCCCCACAACAAGAAATCACAAGGATTAAGATCTGGAAAATGAAAGGTGTATGTATATGCAGTAGGAAACTAGACATTCTGTTTGTTCTCAGTGAAATGTTATCACATAAACTGTTGTGTATACACATATACAGAATCTCATATTAGAGGCACTCTATCTTGCATGAAAGTTGTTGACTCAAAGCATTATCACTGTCACAGTTTGGATTCAGCAATCATTTTGAGTGTCTCTGGGTTGTCAATGTCAGGTTCATATCAATTTACTTAATGAATGGTTCATGGATAAATATGACTGTGAATCACACCAGACTGTAATTTTTGATGACTTTTTGATGATTTATCTGCTGAAAAACGTGAGTGTTTTCTGTTTCCCAAATACCATAGCTACATGTGTTCACTTTCATCAAACACCAGAGCATTGACATGAAAGTATCTAAAAAGGTAATTAGTGTTTATATCAAGAAATAAGTTTAACTATATTTAAACAAGTTTAAAAGTGTATGAAAGGAAACTGAAAGGTATACATGTACATTGTTATTTTTTACTTCTAATTTTTAAATATAACTATTTTTTATTTCATTCTCTAAAAAGAAAAAAATCAAATTAAATTATTCAGATCTGCTTCATGCTTGACCTGCATCGACTTATTTGAACTTTGTACATATGTGCATACAATTTAAAACACACCGTGAAACGAAAAAAAATCAGCTAATATGTTGCTTGATCAATCACATGTGGCTAAAATTCAAGCATATTAAAAAGAAATTACAATTTAAAATGTGGAAAAAAATGGACTATTTGTGACATCAGGCAAGTCTATTTCGGCCAATCTACCTGTTTCTAATAAAAATATTTGTTGTTTTGTTATTACATATTTTGTTAAAGAGTTTAGTTGTATATAGCCTGCAATGACCAATAAACTGTATGATATGACTGTAAAATTGGAAGAATTTAGTATAACAAGACAAAACAATTTTAAAATGTGGCTAAAATATACTTAATTTTAATACTGTAAAAGAATGAATATAAAATGAATTAGTAATGAAATTGCTGAAAATGTATGCTTATTTAGGGTGTATTACACCTGTGCAGAGGGTCAACAGCATATTTAGGATATAATAATGGCCATATTAGGGCATAGTGGCTGATGTGCCCACATAGCAGTTCAAAGGAGTTTTATGCAAGTGTGGCACAGTCACATATGTGCACAAAGTATTGAATATTTTTGTTAAATTATAATGTATGAACATTTTTTTTAATTTTTAATGTTTTACTGGCAAATTATATAATAAGGGCATTTCAGAATGTTGAAATACTTTTTATATCATATATATAAAAAAATGTCAAAAATTTAGTTTGTAAGAGTATTCAGATTATGTTTTAGTACAACATTTTTTTATCATTTTACTGGTTATTTATGATTTATATAATTGATACATTAAAGTTGAGGTATGAATTTTAGCTGTATGAAATTTTTCATACATATTTTATTTAGTGAATATTTATGTATTATATAGGCATACTAATTATTTATTATGGAATTTTCAGATATTTGTTGAACGTTCAAGCAATAACAAGCATTTGAATACCATAAACATACGTCATATTGCAAACTCAATCAGGACACATGGAATAGGAGTGATGAACACCACTGTAAGTAATTTATTTTTATAATAGTTATATATTTTTCTGATAAATACAAGTAATGATGTTTATTAATTCAATATGTTTTTCATGACAGGTAAATTTTGTGTATCAATTTTTACGGAAAAAGTTTCACATTTTTTCACAGTTTTTGTATGATGAGCACATTAAATCAAGATTAATAAAGGTTAGTTATTTGACTACATTACTCCCATTTTGATATATTCTTACTGTAGTTTTGTAATAAATTCATTTGTGTAAATTGGTCATAAGTTATTAGAATTGATTTCAGAGAAATAAGAATGATTTGCAAGTGATTCAAGATTAAATTAAAAGTAAGATATTAGGCAGTACCCCCAAAAGAAGTTAAGCAGTTGCTCTCCTGCCAAATTTTATGTATATATAAAATTACAGGATATACATGTCCGATATAAACAAAATTAAGGATATACATGCCTTTTATTCCACCAAAAAGTGAACATTTTGTCAATGTTTAATATCTTACATTTGAACAATTTCATTCAAGTTATGTTTCATTTGCCTCAAGATATGAATTGAGTTAGCTTTTATTGTACTTTCATATACTATCTACAATGCTATCTTAGAAAAATTTCAGTTTTTGTGAAATATCATACTTTATATATTTTTATACATAAATTGATTCTATACCTACCCCCTTGCTAAATATATTAAAAAGCAAAGTTTTGGATTTATGGAATATATCGCTTTAAAAGTTCAAGGATTTACTGTCAAACAATGTTAGCTACAGAATTGTATGTTTTGAGATAATATTAGCTTTATATTATATAAATATGAATGCAAATCATAACAAAAAAGCCTTAAGCTAAATTAAATTTAATATCAAAAAACATGATCTGCACCAATGTACACTATCTTAATATTAATTAATTAATACAGAATTATTAAACAATACAATAATAAATAATGTTGGTAAATATCACTTAATATAACCATATAATATGAAACTATTTTTGTTTGAATATATTAAGTTTAATTTATGAAGAATAAAAAAGATAAAATGCAATCAAAACATTTTTTTTTCATTTTTGAAAAATCACAATTTTGTTGTTAATGTAATTTGCCACTAATTGGTTGGTAATTGGAGTTTGAATCTTAAATGGCCATGTTTTACTTGTAGCTGCACATAAGTTGAAAAAAAACTTAATTTTGAATTATTTCTGAGACTTTTAAACTCATTGAACCTCTGTAAATACTAATAAACCATACTGTTTATTTTTGTGATTTTTAGATTTTGTTTTGTTTACATTTAGTTATATATTTGCTTTTTTGTTGTTTGTATGCTACAAGATTATTACCACTTGTAATTTAATGATTTGGATTTTGGGCACTCATAGTGGATATATTTGCCTCTTACAATATTTGCTAAAGAAAATACCTATGAAATTAATTACAAAATCTCTTTAATCACTATCGCCAAAAGTTTAGAGTTGACCAATGAGTGACAGCCTTTATTTTGTAATTTAGATTTATTGAAATCACCGTATATACTCGCGTATCAGTCGAACCCCCTACTTCCAGAGAAAAAAATCGGAAAAAATCTAAGACTCATGTATAAGTCGATCCCAAAAAGGAATTTTTTTTTCCCTATGAATCCATAAACACTTGAAAACGAAAAACAAAATGTATATGTAATAATAAAATTTCATTTCCATAATAAAATTTAATTTCCATAATAAAAACTTCATCGGAACCTTAGTCCAATTCCAAACAAGCAGGCCTATGACATATGAGCGTTGTCTCCCATCCGTTTTGGGGATGCTTGTTCTCGTGTGACAAGCTCCAGGCATTCTTTTAGTTCTGGCATGCAGCATTCTCAAAACGGATGGGAGACCGTGCATTCCTGTATCTCAAGCATCCTTGACCCACCTTGCAATCAAAACAATATCTGGCTTCTGCTCGTTATTTGAGCCGATTTTTTTTTGTTAACACCGAATCGCACAATGGTTTCCCCCCAACACAGTTGTTATTAGATACTCTCTTGAATAAACAAAACAAAAAACACTTTCAACTTAAAATCCTGCATTATAGTTTTAAACAATCCGTGTTACAGAATTATTTTTGAAAAGAGCCATTTTTTGTCGAAAACAATCAGCCATAATCCGAGAAGCGAGTTATAAACATCGAATGAAAATGTATGCATATTTTTTGATGACGTGATATACTGGTAGTCGGGAGCATTGGGAGGGCAGTGACTCACAAGACAATTTTGAAGTGCAGAGAAATTTAGAGTACGCGATTGTGTAATTACTACCACATCGTTTTAGAATGGATGGCCTCGCAGGAAAAAATAACTTTTAGACTTACAATTTTTCTTAGATTCTGCGTATAAATCGACCCCCCCCCCCCCCTCCTTCTCCACCACCACGCTTTGAAGTGTTTTTTTGTCAGAAATTTTTCGACTTATACTCGAGTATATAGTGTAATTATTTAAATTTATGCATTATGCATATTCAGCTGTATATATATTTGTACTAGAAAATGTACCCCGTATTGCTCAGTATTTAAGTGGCAAACCTCTGATAAATACTACACCAGAACTCACAGCAAATTTTTGAAAACCAAATAACATTTTAACAGTAAGTTTGCTTATAACTGAATTAAAATAAAATTCTGTTGCAGGAGTGCACTACGCCACAACTGCTCATTTTAGAATAGATTTGTTTCAAGATCTGGTATCCTAAAATTGTAAATTCATCAACACTAAAAACTGTAATTGCAATCCTATCAAAATTATTTTTTGCACTACGGATTTAGCGAAAAGTAAAAATGATGTTAAATTTATGATTAAGTGATTAAAATGAAAGAAACATGAAAAGTATATACAGGGTGTCCCAAAAATATTGACCTCGACTTTATTCCTTAAATATTGATCTTAGACATATATAATAAATTATAAAGTTGCGTAAAAAAAGGTACAGAATTTTAAGAAATCGATAAAAATTTTCAGGGGATTAAATTTGAAGAAATACAAAATTTAAATTTTTATACGGCCATCGTACAAAAACATTTTCAATGAGTAGCATGTGCCCCATACACTAACTAATAAGGTAATGTACAAAATTTTAGCATTTTACTGTAAAAAGTCCCAGAGATATGTTTAAACGAAGTTGGTGAGGGATTAATCACAAATTGAAATATAAATGTTTGCAGCAAGAGTGCAAATGATGCAATACAGAAATGCATCATAAGAAAATAATTTCTGCCTCTTATCTTTAATGGATCTTTGGCATGGATGGAAAACATTTTGAACAAGCTTTGTAATCTTTGTGTAAAGTTATTATTTCTACACAGTGTAGATACTTTTGTACCAATAAATAGCAAAATTATTATTTATTTATGTAATCATTGTTTTCTTTCATAATTTGTGTATGACCCCTGAAACACGATATGCCGACATGAATTTTTCTCTCAGAGAACTCATGACGATGCATCAAAAGTGGTTTAAGTCAGCATTTTTGTCTTTTAATATCTCTGGAACTTTTTATGATAAAATGCTGCAACTTTGTACATCACTTTATTAGTGTATAGGGCACATTTTACTCATTGGAAATGTTTTTGTATGGGACACCCTGTATATACTTCCTTTTACACAAAATATTTTACTTTTAAAGCAATTTAATGAGACCATCATAGAAAGTTGATTGTCATGTGCCTTATTCAGTTTTCAAAATTATTAGTGTTTCATTTTCTTTCTGATTTCCTATCGACACTGTTGTATCCATTTGTACAAATCTTATATTATGCAATAATAGATTTTTTCCAAAGGCAGCTTCTTGCACACACATATATTTCCTGTTGATAATATATTTGAAAGTATTGTAAATTAAAGGAATAACTTTTGAACATGAATATTCTAAAGTTAATATTTAGAAAAATTTGGGCATGAATATAGTTTTATGCTATTATTAAAATCATATATGTTCTGCCCAATACCAAAAATGTAAGATTTTCAGCTCAAGGCTATTGCATACAGAGTTGGGCAAAATACATTTAAAATGTATTTTTGATACAAAATACATGGGTTTTGGGACATAAAATACAAAATAATAAAATAATATATAAATTATGACATAAAATACTTTTCAAATTTAAAATACAAAATACATGTATTTTCAAAATACAAAATACATTTTAAAAAATTAAACATTCCTGTGTATTGGGCTGGAATGAATTTTCAATACAATATTTGTTTATATATTTTATTGGAAATATACCTTATATTTGTTAAATATTTACGTTGGAATTTTAAAAGGGTTAGAATGTATTGAAAGAGTATGACTTTAAAAGACTAAACTCTTTGAAATTTTAGATCTCCATTGTAATAAAATGAAAATAAATGAATCAATGGGAACCACATTTTATATAACTGACCGATATAATAAATAAGGAAGGTCAATCATGCATAAAGCATTGATTACGAAACACTTTCCAACTGCAGTGCAATTTTATTTAAGCATCTCTAAAATGCAATACATTCAGCGGTGATATTTTAAAAATTATCACAGAACTACAATAATTTATTATATTTGAAAACACATCGAAAATAAAAATATTATATATATTTTAAAACTTCATCGAAAAAAAAAAATGAATTTTATTCAAATGACGTCATCGAAATATAAACTGCCTGGCTCTCTATGTAAAAGCAGTGAATATTTCATTCATACATTTTTATTCCATTTCTTTCATTCAAGGATGATATTTTTAAAATTATCACAATACTACAATAATTTATTTTACTTAAAAACTTAAAACCATGGAGGTAAAAGTACTTTCTATCTCCATGCTTAAAACTTCATCGAAAAAGGCAATGCTATAAAATCGTCTACTTCTCTATGTAAAGTCAATGAATTTTTCATTCATATCACTTATATTCCAGACTCCAGAGCTAAATAATTTTACTTTAAAAAAAATTCAGCAATTCGTATACAACTCATCTTAGAGCTTGATGTGTTTACATTCTACATGTGTTAAAATTAGGCTTCGTTGTAGAAATAATCAAAGTTTGATGATCATTTAAACTCAAAAATATTGTAATTGCTTAGGCGCAGAATGTAGATACACAGAATCTATGTAAAAATAAAGTGGTTTTAGGATGGATGCAACACAAAATACGAATTTAAAAGAACTTTAAATATCATATGATTTTTACTTGGATGCCCAATTTTATTTTGAAGTGTGTCACATGATCTCTTCATATTATATGGGTGCAATTATTACTTAAATTTTTATTTAAAACATTGCTGAAGATATTTTGCTGAAATTTTTTTTATATATTTTATGGGATAATTTGAATATTTCCTAAAACTTTCGAAGCAATTTGTGAATTTTAAATTCGCTTAAAAAATGTTTGAAGAATTAAGTCCCATACGGTTCAATGTATTTCATTTTTTCAACCCGGGTTCAATCCAAAACTAATTGGATGATATTATTCATTTACATTCCCATATGTCCCACAAACCGTCCCAACAACATACTAAAATTTCATTTTGATGAAGTCATTATTATGGCAGTTATCGTGCGAACAGACAGACAGAATGTACAAAGTCATAAATAATTTTCAACTGTGTTGTAAAGTGTTAAAAACAAGAAATTTATGAATAAACCTTCTTTGGTGGCAAATGGTTTGTACACTTCATTTTTAACGGAACCATTAAGCATTTTTAATTTTCTTTTGCATACATATTTTAGAAATGGAAATCCACAGTGAACCTCCTAAGTCCTCTAGATTTCGATTTTGAATCCATATCAGTCATCATCTAAGCTGTATGTATAGCTAATCCTTAGAAATAGATGTTTCCAGGAAATTTTATCAACCGTAAGTGAAAATACAAAATCACAGAAGTGAAAATCTTTAGTGAACCTTCAATCTCCTCCTGAATTTAATGTTGAATTCATCTCAGTCATCATCACAGCTCTATCTATCTTGAGAAATAGTTTCAAGATAATTTCTTGAACCGGAAGTGGAAATCCTTAGTGAACCTCTTACACATTCCTGAATTGGATGCTGAATCCATATCATCAGTCATTATCTAAGCTATGTTTTATAACAGATTTCAAGAATTAGATATTTCAATAAAATGTGAATTTTTAAATCCAAAATGACATCAACAGAACCAAAAGTGAAAATCTTCTATGAATTTCTTAACTCCCTAATTTAATGCTGAATTCATATCAGTCATTATCTCTACCCATGAGAAATTCTGAGAAATATATATTTTAAGTCAAATTTTGGAACCAGACGGGAAAAACCAGAAATGAAAATTCTTAGTGAACACCCTGCCTCCTCCAGAATTCGATGCACAGAATCCATGTCAATTATCATCTAAGTTCTATCTATAGTCAATTTTGAAATATATACATTTCAAGTAAAAGTAAAATTTTAGAACCGGAAGGGGAAATCCTTAATGAACCTGTACCCCCTCCAGAATATAATGCTAACTCCAAATTAGTTATCTGAGCTCTATCTATAGCAGATCTAAAGATATAGATGTTTCAAGGAAACATTCTTCCGAAAAGCAATAGAGTGGCTTTTTTTTTTTGCCCCAATAAAACATATTGCATAATATAGCGCAACCTCGATTAAACGAATGCCAAGAGAATAACAAAAATACTTGTTAAGTCAAGGTACTATTGTTTAAAACTAAAATCTTACCTTTAGAAACTCTTTAAAATGTATTGTGTCTTCGAAAGTCTCCTTTAAAACTGCACATTTTGGTTTGCATAATTAGCATTCCAACTTAACTTTTCTATTATCCTCAATAGATATCACTGTAAAACATTTTTGATCGAATACTACATACCATGCACATCGTAGTTGCTCATGTCCTCAGGATGGGTCAGACGGTCTGTGTCTTCAACACCATGCACATCGAGCCAACGGCCCTACCGTGCTGAAAACACCGGTTCTCGTTAGATCACCGAAGTCAAGCAGCATCGGGCGCGGTTAGTACTTGGGTGGGTGACCTCCTGGGAACACCGCGTGCTGTTGGCACATTTCGGACGCGGCAGCTCGGTGGTTTGCATGCTGGATCTTCACACTACCACAACTGCCGCTGTGTTCATGCGGAGTACGATCACGTTAAACATTTGGGTCCGTAAATCCTTCCGAGAGGTTAGTGGTAGAGGAAGGAGAATATGGTCCTTGTGGATGCCTCCCCCACTGGGTTCTGGTCTAAATTGGGTGGCACTTCCCTGCCGTCCAAACGGTTACCTTACACCTTTCTGGTAGGTCGGACGGTCTGGATCTCAACAACACCACCATGCACGTCATAATCCATTAATTCCCTTGATACATTTTCATCACTAACAGTATCTGCCATCATTTCTTGTGTGTTTGTAATAACTAACTGCACTGCATATCTTTAATTCATTTAAAAAGAAAAAAGAAAGAAATCCAATGCACAGCAGAGCTCGGATTGTTCATATTTCTGTTTACGCAAAGAATGCTACTTCAAGCTCTCTTCTTGACCTTTATATACACAGACAGCTAGGAGCTATGTACCAAACAACAGCATTACATAAATGAACATATTCTATAAAGTAGACAAAAACAATAACAAATTATATTTTTCAAAGGCCACCACAAATGCTAAACATCCCGTTAATTAACACCTTTATCGGCACCTGGTTGCAAAAGGTTGTTTAGATTGACTTCTAGAAGAGAATTCAATGACTAGATAAAATACTGAATAGCCGATTCCTCTTTTGCGAATCGTTCATCTGCGGTTTACACATGATATCTTGAAATCTGAAGAAATGTATTTTGAGTATTTTAAAAATACAAAATACTCTGAAAATGTATTTTCGATACAGGACCAAAATACTTTAGTTGTTTCAGTTTAAAATACAAATTACAAATATATTTTGAAAATGTATTTCAAATACATGTATATTCGATACTACCCAATTCTGATTGCATAGTGGTCAAGGCTATTGCATAGTGACCGATTCATGGGCTTTACATAAAAACTCTGTATTGATAGATGTTTCATTTAATTTTTCTATTAGTAGAAATACATATATAAAAATGGTACTTAATTACAGAATTCTTAGAAACTATTTAATTGATAATATAAGTAATTGGTTAATAAATTATGAATACTCCATGTATTAAGCAATAAAAATGAAAACTATTACATTAGAAAGCACAAACTAATAGAGATTTTGATGATTTTTTTTCTTCTGGTGAATTGTGTTCAAGAGACAAAAGAAGTTTTGAACCTCTGTTTAGCCTACTCAGTCTGGTAATAAATGAAGCATTGTTTACATTGCCAAAACATGCCATAGCTTGATGAAAGGAGATTGAGTTATTTTCTGAAATATCTCAAGGAATAAGATATTTTTGTACACTGGTATTTTTATGAGATGTTTTTTTGAAAAATGGTTTCTATAGTCTAGCTTCCAGAACATTCCAGCCCTGTCCTAGACAGACTTTCCCAATAACTATTTATATTTTAATACATACAAATTCTCAATAATTGTCTCAGTTTTTTAGATATTATATATATATATGTATATATATATATATATATATATATATATATGTGTGTGTATTTCTTTTATACTTAATAATCTGTTCATTTTTTTTATAGGATCTTAGGTATTTTAAAGAAAATAAAGTTCGAAATGGACAAAAGGTAAAAGCAATATATAAAAAAAACCAATATGAAGACAAAATGTTTTATTTTCTAATATTTTTTAATTTCTTATATGTGCCAAAAGATAACTTTATCATTCATGAGTTTTCTAAAGCTTAAACTTTATCATTCATGAGTTTTCTAAAGCTTAAACTTTATCATTCATGAGTTTTAGCGTAAGGAAAAAGGATATTTAAAAATAATTTTGAAAATTAAATTTTTTCTGCCATACATTCAAGTATATATTCAGGTATATATTCCGGCTTTTGTTATAATTTGTAGCTCACATAATTTTTAATTTAATTTTATTTAAAAAATTTTATATCATAGACACCTTTGTGTTTCATTATAATTTTCAATAATCTGAAGTGGTCTGAAATTAAATACCTTGTAAAGTTAACAGCATAAAAAATTGATTATTAGTATCAACTAATTTTAAACACAAAAAACCCATCAGTATGAAAAGGCAGCATTTATACCAGACAAAAGCAACATATGCTTTATTGCCTTTGGGGATGTGGTTGATATATTTTTATCTGTAGGAAGAAGATTGTTTTTGATTTCAAAACTGGTTGATACTTTTCATCAACTGTTTATGTTATTACTAACATATAAACAGTTCAATAAGTAAAATACACTTTGTGTGAAGGATTAACAATGTATATAAGTATGAAATATTATTGTGTTATTTGTGCTTATATACATTACTCAAGTTTACCTTATATAAACAGTCGATGAAATTGCTGTATGTTACTGTTGTATTTTTATTTCAGATTATTTAAGACAGTAGTTTCAGAAAATATTTATATGCTGAAATGTGTCCATTTTCCAAATTTTAAGTATACTAGATACTAATTATGTTCGTTATAAATAACCCTTCATACTGACAACTTCCAATTATCAGGTCTACTGTTTATTGTTTCTGAAATAACAAGAGTTTTAAACCAAGACAACATTGAAGTTGTTTTTACTGCCAAATTGCACCATAGTCCAACCTATGGATCAGGAAATACTTCAATGAAATACTCATACAAGACTGTTTCTGAAGAAAATCTTGGATGCTAAGCACAGCAGTGAAGATATCCCATTATTTCAGAAAGAATTTAACATCAGGCATGCGATGTGGAAGAACATGGAATGAGACCATATTGGATACCCTTGTAAATGTCTGGAAAAATGTGTTGTTTACATGCTTCCTCAGGGATGATGGCAACAATAAAACCTTTGAAAAGTTTAGGATAAGCACAGAGAAATGCTGATTCAAGAGCTAGCTTTTTGTATACATCAAGTAGTCTCTATCCAAACTGGATGAAGGCAACATATAGAAATGCTTTGATGCTGATACAGATGTGTTTGTGATATATCAGCTTAGCATTATGCAGATTATAAAGATGGTTTTGCAGTGTTAAAAGATAAATAATCATATTTTGTAAAGTATCTAGATGAGGCATCCCGTCAATGAGATCGTCAATGGTATGCTGAGGGATGGCATTCCACACAGCATGCAATTGGGCTTGTAACTGAACATGGTTTGCTGGAATTGGGAGTTCTCTTAATCAGCAACCCATGATGTCCCAGATATGCTCAATTGGTGACATATCTGGGGAATATGATGGCCAAGGCAGGATATTAAAACCTTGTAGACTATTCATAGTTATCCGTGCAGTATGTGGCCTGGCATTATCCTGCTGTAAAAGCAGTCCAGGCCTGTTTGACAGATATGGCTGTACCACAGGTCTCACAATGTCAGAGACATATCATTGTGCCGTGATGCTGCCAGAAATGTGGACTAAAGGTGTTCGATCACCAAATGTTATACCACCCCAAACCATGGTACCACTTAGGGGGGGCTGTGTGGTGACTGATAGAGAAAGCTAGAAATTTAGCATAATCGTTTTCTTTACAATTACATTCATTATCTAAAATTGACTTAGAATAATGATCGATAGAGAGAATCAATTTTAGATATATTTAGATATATATATAGATGAATTTTAGATAATGAATGTAATTGTAAAGTAAACGATTATGCTAAATTTCTAAATCCAGACCTGGGGCATATAGTTACAGGAGACTTAGGTATAGTTAAAGACAATTCGTTAAGAACCATTGTGTCTTTTGGCACTAAATTCAGGTTACCCTCTTGTAATAATTCTTTTAAAGTTTTAAAATCAATAAATTTTCATAAATATATATATAAATTAGCTTCTAAATATGCTATGCCTTTAGAGGCATTTAATATGTGGAAATTTACTTTATTAAATTATATTAAAAATGCAATTAGTAGTATTAAATTGTCTAGAGCCATATATAATATTGATAATATTAAGCACTCCATTAATGATTTACAATGATCTTTTGTTATCGATTATTGCTTGGATTTCATCCGTTTTCCTTTTATCGATTAGATACCATTGATTTTTGATAATTTTCTTTAATTTGATGATTCGAAATTTGTATTTTTTTTTCCATTTGCTTGAAGATTTGCTGATTTATACTTTTATTTTGTAAGCTTATTTGAAAGTTAGGTTTTTCGAGTTACAGCTTTTCACATTTCTTTCATTGGACCTTCTAACTTTTCTTATTATTGATATCAGTTTATTTATTAGCTGCATTTGCGCAATAAATTAAATGTATTTTGCATTGTCATTCCTATTTACTCATTTTTTACGTTTGCATATTTGCAAAGTATCCTTAATTTTCTAAGTATGCTATGGTATATATATATATATATATATATATATATATATATATATATATATATATATAATCTCATCTACAATCTCAGGGAGGAATCTCATCTACAATACTGGCCAAACTTTATCTACATTTTTACGAAATTCAATACCCTTTCAACAGTCATATCACGTACAGATTTATTGATGACCTAATTATTATTGGAATTACTAATGAAACACCTATATTAAACTTTAATTTTTATCCAACTAATTGAAAATGTATATGCATCACACAGGATGAATTATCTAGACGTTAGTTTAAAAATTCAAAATGCATACACATTAAAATTTAAAATATATGACAAAACAGAAACTTATAACTTCAGAGTAAATCAACTTCAACATTATTCATCCAATCTTTCAAAATCAGTATATAAAAATATTATTAATAACCAGTTATTAAGAATAAAAATGTTAAGTACACCTTGTTACTTCAAAGAACATCTTTTTAAATTCATAAACACCACTATCCAAAATACCTGCCCGCCAAACCTTATTTTTTCTTTTATTAAAACACATTTTAATTTTAAATTCAACACCTTGCTACAATTACAGTAACATATTGACAGATAATTCTCAAACAATTTTAAATAATTTTTCATCTCCATGTTTCACTTCCAACAGTTGAAACCTTAGTATATAGAATTAATTGTAACCTGTATTGAGTAAAAATGCTTAGTCAGTATCATGTAATCTACACAGCTAAGCAGCGCAAGGGGTAAATACATTTGTATTATTATATTCTTTTACCTTTTTATTACATTATATTCTCCTTTAAATACTTAGCCACACGCTGGTATATTTGATTATTATATTTGATTTCTTATATATCTAATCCAATTTGTATTTTCTACGTCGGGGCATGTGCATTATTTCTGTAATACAATTTACAGTAATGCACACAGAAACCTAGAATCCGCATTAATGAAACATGTATGGCCCTTGATAGCATACATGGTTTCGGAAATGCTTTTCATTTTAATCAAATTATTCAATTTATTCAATTTCAAAAAAATTTTCGGGAGCTAGAAAAGGCCTAGCTCATCGTGCAAAACAATTTTTCTGTTTTGCAACTTTTTATCTTTAAACACATTTCTTGCATTTACACCATGCATGTTTATGCAGGGAACAAGGGGATTAGTACCTTAAGTACCTGCATTACATATATGATTTATATCAATAATTTCATCTTAATGTGTTGTACAAAAATTTATTCACCCCTCTTTACCACATGTAATTCTTATTCCATTCCTTAACTTTTATATGGAACAGGGAAAAAGGGGCATTTTATACCATTTTAGTATCTGTTTTATTTATAATGTTTTCTTATCATGTTTTTTTTAAATATTCAATGGCTTGTCGTATAGTATTTTTGATGTCACATTTACATTTCAGCCCATCTTCCTTTCACTTATGTTATACAGAACATTTTCTATTAATGATCTATCTCCAGTATATACAGGGTGGAGCACAGCCAACTGACACATTTCAACTAGTCATATATCATATACGGAAGCAGGGAAAAAATAAGTAAAAATATCTATAAGTACAACCAAGTATGCCATTTATATACCACCGATTACAAGGTTATTTTTTGAAAACTACATCAGGCAGAATGCGAGATTGCTGGTACGCCGAGCAGCGAGGACTGCGTTCAAAAGCTTCTCTCACAGTCTGCAGGTTCTCTGGCATCCCACTGTTCGAGGAGATCCATGCTTCACATCTAACACGCTACCAGTTTCTTCAAATTTCTTCATCCTAGCCAATATGGTATTGCGAGACAGTACGTGACTATGTTGACCAATATTGAACTGTCGTCGATAGACGCTGCACTTCTGTGACAGAATATGTTTTGAAATAACTACGAACACAGGTAACACGGTGTTGCACATTCCAACGCTCCATTGCGACTGACTTACCGCGGCGACGCATGTCATGAAATGGCATCCCCCTCTACCATTCCCCCTCCCGCCAACCACGACAAGCGATCACGGCGCCGCACTATTCAGATTTGAAATGTGCCAGTTGGCTGCGCTCCACCCTGTATAATACAAGTAAAATTAAAATTCTTCAATTATATATATATATATATATATATATACACACAATATATATATATATATAACAATAAAAAAGGGATGATAGTACACAGCAAGATGAACAATGTAAAAACTAGCCGAGATTTGCCATCAACGTCTGGGCAGGTACTTGGTTATTGGCTGGTAGAACCTTACCTTTTGCCAGAACACCTATTGGGCACTGTGTACAGTGTGTTCCTGGAGCATGTGCTACCCGGTCTGTTTCAGGGTTTTCTTCTCACCATACACCATACAATGTGACGTGGTTTATGCATGATGGGGCTGTGGCACACTTTTCTACCGCCATCTGATACTTTCTAAACATGATGTATCCTCAATGGTGGGTTGGGCATGGTGGACTTGTAGCTTGGTTTCCAAGCTCCCCGGACCTGAATCCACAGGTTTTCTAGGAACACGTGAAAGAGTTGGTGTATAAGACACCTGTGGACTTCATCAAAGATCAACGAGATCTTCGACGAAGTCTTCGTGAGTATCTGTTGCTGTGGACAAGATTAACACCACACCAGGGTTTTTTTGAAAGGTTGCGAGAAACCTTCTTTGCCAGTGCCGGCTGTGTAACAAAGCCCACGGATGCCACTTTGCACAGCTCCTTTAAGTAATTATCTGTCATGAATGGCATTGTGCCATATATCTGTTACTTGAGTCTCTTTTTTTTTCTAATAAAGGATTAACATGAATGAGTCATGTTTCTTCTTTCTGCTATGTGTGGATTGTGACATTGGTTCTATGGTAAATATTGTTTGTCTATTGCTGTGTTCTATCACCCATCTCTTTTTGTTGCAAAAGTTTGAAGACACTACATATATATATATATATATATATATATATATATATATATATATATATATATATACACTGCCTTCCAAAAGTTAAGCACAGACGGTAAAATCAACAAAAATGGAAAAATAAAGCTTTGATTAACTCAAAATTGTGCATGAAGATAGAAAAAATGTTTATGCATTAAAGAAAACAAGAATTATGTACAAAGATCAAAAAAATATTTACTTTTCATAAGTTATATGATGATGTCACATTTGAATCATTAACAAAATGATGTTTATAGGCAAACAAAACTTACATTAATATGGTATGTGACCTCCCTGGACCTTCACACAAACTTTACAATGATTTTCCATGCATTCAATGAGGTGATCGACCATCGCAGATGTGAGCAATGGCCATTCTTCCAATAGGGCGATTTCTAACTCTCTGAGACTGACTGGAGGAGGTAAATGTGCAGAGACAGCATGCCCGAGGACATCCCAAAGGTTTTCTATGGGATTAAGGTCGGGGGAATACGTCGGCCCCTCCATACGAGAAATGCCCTCACTTTCCAGGTATTCGTCAATGATGTTAGCTCGATGAGCACAGGCATTATAGTTCATAAGGAGGAAATCAGGACCAACTGCTGAAGTGTAGAGTCTCACAGTAGAGTCTAGGACTTCATCCCAATACTGTGCAACCGTAACTGAAACTCTTTTAAAGATGTGCAGAGGCCCACACCATGACTCTGCCACCTCTGAATGAATGATGTTCATTGATATTCTTGGCCTGCTTGTGTGTGCCTCATTCTTTCCAGACCCTTACATGTTTATCATTTGATTCCAGGGCAAATCTGGACTCATACGTGAACAGGACGTTGCACTAATCTGAGACAGTCCAATTGATATGTTGACGACACCACTTCAATCTTGCTCCTCTGGATTGGATGGTTAGTGGAACACAAAAATGTGATACTCGGGCATACAGCCCCTTCACGTGGAGCCTTCGGCTCACAGTACTGGCAGATATTGTCTTACCAAGTGCCTCTGCAACCATGAATGTAGCAGTTGTGGAGATAACTCGTCAATTCCGCTTGGCTACTATAGCAATATACCGATCATTAGAGGGGATGGTAACCCTTGGACGACCGGGTACAGATTTCCAGACAACTGTTTGACTTGTTTCGAATTGTTTCCATAATCGAGAAATTACCGAATGATCAACGCCAAAGAAAATAGCGACATCTTTGATTAACTGTCCTGCTTTAATGCGTCCGACAGCACGACAGCTCTGACTATCAGTCATTCATCTTCTGTCAGCTATAGAAACACGAATATCATTAAAAATAATCCTACAAAAGTTATAAACACTTCGTATCAGCATTTAAATGCACCTCCTCAAACCCTTCAGAACTCTGGCGTCTTCAATGAGTGTTTAATTAGCATATATCCGGACAGTCAATCCGGACAGCCCCCCCCCCCAAAGGGTATATTTTCAAACTTGGTATCAATCGAAATATTTTTTCAAAGCCTTTAACATGAAGGTTAACATACTATAATTTGGATCATTTGGAACAATACAGAGTTTTCATTATTTTCTTATAAAATTTGAAAATAGAAAAATTATCCAAATTCTGTAATTTCGAAAATTCCAGAATCAGCAAAGTCGGTACTGGTCCTTATTTTCTAAGTTGTACTGTATTGTATATAAACATAAAACATTTCAAGTTATTTTAAGTGGTTTTTGTTACACTATCATGTATTCACGGTATCAATTAAATCTGGAGTTATCTTTTAAAATTGGCTTTAAAATAGCAGTATGCAGTACCTGGGATTTTGATACAGACAACAGGGAAAGCTTGGGGAATTTCACGCCTTATTAACAGAAGTTTACTGAATTTTTAATATTTTTATAAAGTTTTAAGCATAATATTTATTTGTTTTTGCTTTAGCTTGATTAACTTATAAAATTTTCGTTTCCATTTAATGCGGGTCTTATTAATGGTGTTCTTATTTTTTTTTATCGCACTTATTTTTTCTTTTATGATTTTTTTTTTTTTTTTTTTTTTTTTTTTTGTTATAGCTCAATATAAATGACCAGTATCCTTTTCGAAAAATATCACATATTTTAAATGTTTTGCATTTCTTTAGATTTTCCTTTAAATTATTTTTGATCTTTTTAAAAATTATTTATTGTAAGTTTTTAATTTTGTAGATCATTCCTAAAATTATTTATTTTATATATTTTTCTAAATATTATTTCCCCCCCCCCTAAAATTATTTATTTCATTTTGTTAGATCATTTTTAAAAATTTTAATACAATAAAATATTTTTAGATCTTAAGTTATTTATTTTAATTTTTAAAATATGTTTTACAATTATTTATTGCAATTGAATTTTTTTTTTGATTTTTGAGATTTTTTAAAAATAATTTAATAAAATAAAATTTATTTTGATCTGTAAAATTATATTTTAATTATATTTATAGTTTAATTATATTTTTATATCTTTTCAAAAATTATTTATTACAATTTAAAAATGTTTTGTAGATCTTTACTAAAGTTATTTATTGTAGTTTTTTTTTATTAAAGAATATGTATTGACAAAAGATTTTTTTTTTATAAAAAATAAGCATTTTTTATTAATGCAATTTATATACTATTTTAGCTTATTAAAAGTTATTTGAAAATTCTAAAAGCTTATACTTAAATTCTGTTAATAAGATTTTTAAAACTTCATTGTCTTGGCTTTACTTGTTATGAATATGACATACTGTTGAAATAAAAAATGCCTTGTACGTCAAAACATATCTTGCTACAAACTGCTACAATTTCGAATAATTGCCTGCTACAAATTGTTACATTTTTGAAATATAGCTTGCTACTAACTGCTACAATTTCGAATAATTGCCTGCTACAAATTGCTACATTTTTTAAATATTGCCTGCTACAAACTGCTACAATTTTAGAAATTTGCTGCTCCAAAAATTGCTCCAAAAGTGCTTTTTGTAATCACATCACTGCACAAGGTAATCCATCTGAAAATGATGTGGTAGTAATTACACAATCACACACTCAAAATTTCTCTGCACTTCAAAACTCTCCTGTGAGGCACTGCCCTTCCGATTCTCCAAGTACCAGTGTATTGCTGTATCATCAAAATATATACATACAACTGTTACATACAACTCACTTGTTTTCATACAACTTGCTTGTTTTCATTCAATGTTTATGTCTCGCTTCTCCAATTACGGTTGATCATCGTCGCCAAAAAATAGCTCCTTTGCAGAGAGCATCCAATAAAGTCTATTCGGGGTTAGCAAAAAAATTTGCTCGGACGGAATCCAGATATTGTTTTGATTGTGCAGTGGATTAAAGATGCTTGGGACAGGGATATGATACCTGTGAAAAATGGTCACGATATCGTTCAAGAAATGTTGCTTTAGTAATGAATTTGATGGTATAAATCATGAAGTTTGATGATGGGGTTTTTATAAATGATAATGATAATGATTTTTATGACATGGGTATAGATGGGATTGCTTAAATGATGTTCCAATGGTTTTGTTAACCATTTGGTGAGTTTGATTCATACTATATGTATTAGACTTGCTTGGAATCGGACTTTAAAGGGTTCCAATGAAGTTTTTGTTATAAAGATAAGATTACATTTTATTATATATATATATATATATATATATATATATATATATATATATATACCGGGTTGTCAGAATTAAAACACCCCTACTCTGAGCTCTCTATCTATACATCAAAATACTCAGTGTAAAGGCTCCAAAATTGTTGAACCTACTATTCAAGACATGGGGAAAGGGATTACGTGAAAAAAAAATTAGTTCCAGAAACTCCGATAGGTGATGCTGTACAACAGAAAATATGCTGAAAAGACACAAAATAATCACAAAAAAACAAACACATGCGATATGAAATTAGTTTTTTTTTTTTTAATTTCTTTTGCTGATATGAAAAAAAGAAGATTAAAAAAGTGAAGAAACTTAACTGTCATTGTAACTGCAATTTCGCACTGTAAGCACAAAAATTTGCATAAGCCCTTGGTTTGCAGCTACTATGTTCTGGGCATAAAAGGGGATAAAACTGGGAAATTTTCATTCTTATCAGCGATGGCTGTCACACTGCCAGAACGCGCTTTGCTTGTGAAGCTGTTTTATGAAAACAAAGGACATGCTGCAGCTGCACTTCGAGAGTTTCATCGACTTAAGAATTTGCGCAAAGGACCATTACTTCCACAAGCTCTCAGGAAAATGATCGCTCGATTCGAGAAAACTGGACATCTTGGAATTCAGCCGGGTCGAGGACACAAATCGACTTGTTCAGATGTCGTTGATGATGTTGCCACCGCTATTGTTGAACAATCAATGGATAACGTTATAGGCTGTAGTAGTGCACGTGGAGTGTCACGACACTTGGGTGTTCCCTACAGCACAGTGTGGAATGTAGTGAGAAACACAATGCATTTTTTCCCGTACACAATTAGTCACAATCACCACTTGCTGACCATCGACAGTTTTTGAATAATTTATTGAAAAAAAATTTTTTTCTCTTTTTGGGATCGACTTATATGTGAGTTTTGGATTTTTTTGGTTTTTTTCTCTAAAAATAGGGAGGTCGACTTATACGCGAGTATATATAGTATATTTATTTTAAAATTTAGTACTTTATGATGTAGGAGCATCAGCTGTTTAAAATAATTCTAATATAAATGGCTAATTACTACTAGTCATAGTTTCCCTCCCCTAAGATTGAAAAAAGTCTTCCATTATTTTAAAAAGGATAAAGATTGAAAAAGGTCTTCCCCAAAAAGGTCCATTATTTTAAGTCCCAAAAAGGTCCATTATTTTAAGTCCCAAAAAGGTCCATTATTTTAAGTCCCAAATGTTCATGAAACTATCAATTACTTTTAATAATTTTCATTACATAATTTTTTTTAATTCGTTTTATTATTTTCTTCTGTGCACAACTTATGAACTAAGTTGTGTTTACTCATGTATATTTATATATGTATAATTTTAGTATTCCTTTGAAAGAGCTGATAAGTTTCACCGAGGAATTAGAAAATTGGGTATTTCAAATGATGGTCAAAGCTATTTAGATCAGTTTCGCCTTCTTATTAGTCAAATAGGTTTGTACATTTTTATTTTTAACAATATTTAGAAATTTAATTTATTTACTTAAAATTACCAAGAAGTTCTTTTTTCTTTTAAAAAATTATTTAAGCAATTTTTATTGATACTTGTTTTTGAAATTTCCTGCACCAGTGTAATTGATGGAATAAAATTTTTATAGAAAATATCAAAATGTTATACATTTTATAAAGTCTACAGCTGTAATAAATTTTACTTGCCACCTTTCCTTTGTGTTTCCTTCTGCTATTATGTTATGGACTTCTGCTGTGTTATTAACTTTCTGCTATTATGTTGGTGATGTTAGTTGAGTAGAATTTCTGACCTGCAAGATGTATGAAAATTATAAATTATAATCAAGAAATTGCACTTCTTACAATTCATATTTAATGAATTTAACTTACAAAGAGCATGATTTGAAATTTCAAGTAATACTATTGATACACTGCCCATTCAACTCATTAATTGCTGAAACTATTGATATATTGCATAAAAACACTTTTTGCCTTAAAAAATAACTGCTGAGGCCAATACCATTTATAGAACCTTCAATATATGATTTTTATTTACTATTATTTTTTTAATAACTGATATTGTAACCTTTCTAAAGACTCCCCTGGCCTTTTCTTTTGTTGAACTATATTAATTTATTTAAAAAAGTATGAATATAAGTTTGATTATTTTTGCCTATAAGATTTAGTTTAATAGGTATATTCTTTAAATCAAGCCACACTTTCACTCTATTATTTATTTCTGTAGGAAATGCCATGGGTTTTGTAAGAATGATTCGATCAGGTGGAATACACTGCTGTAGCAATGCTATTAGGTTTATTCCTGATCTTGATGATATTATATGTTTTGAAGACTTGTGTAAAGAAGAAAAATTGTCTGAAGAATCAATATCTGGAGCTCTTAAGCTTGATTCTGTTATTAGCAATCTTAGTAAAAATTTCTCTGAAGGTACAGAATACTTTAAGGTAACTAATATGCATAACTTTTTAACTTATAATTTATAAATTGAGTTCTATTATTCGAAACTCATTTTATGTGATTTTATATTTTTGATTTATAGTTGCTTGTGGATGCCTTTGGTCCTGCTTTCCAAGATCCTAAAAATAGTCATATGAAAAACTTTTTTGTTATCATCCCACCTCTGGTATGTTAATAACTAATTTCATTTTGTTTTCAGGAAAATTAAAATATATGATATCATGTTTTTGATATATCAAATGTGATAATGAATTTGAATTATGCATTTTATTTCTAGACTATAAATTTTGTTGAACAGTCTATTTCAAGTAAAGAAAAGCTGTCTAGAAAGAACAAAGTTGGAGCTGCCTTTACTGATGATGGATTTGCCATGGGTAACAGGCTAAG
Organism: Amaurobius ferox; assembly: GCA_951213105.1. Classification (NCBI taxonomy): domain Eukaryota; kingdom Metazoa; phylum Arthropoda; class Arachnida; order Araneae; family Amaurobiidae; genus Amaurobius; species Amaurobius ferox. The sequence goes on along the minus strand of OX578142.1, from coordinate 116,342,145 downwards.
TATATGTTTATAGGTTATGTAAAACAGTGATTGAGAAATTTAAACTTAAATTTAAAAAATAAGTCTCTGGATCTTATCAAGTAACTAACGAATCCATTCAAATTTCATGTATTATTTTAAAAGTGTTAAATTGTGTAATTAGTTTTCAATCATATTTTATACACAATCGAAAGTGTTGTTGAGATGCTGACCGTCCAATTTACCAGAAAGGTATAAGGTAACAGCATGGACGGCCGGGAAGAGCTACCCAATTTAGACCAGAACCCAGTAGGGGAGGCATCCACAGAGACTGTACCCTCCTTCCCCTACCACCAACCTCTTGGAAGGACTTATGGACCCACATGTTTAACGTGATTGTACTCCGCATGAACACGGTGGCAGTTTTGGCAATGAAGGGAATTGAACCTGGGCCTACTGCAATTCTCACACACTAACTACTGGGCTACTGCTCCCTACAATCGAAAATGTAATGTTTTTATTAATATCTACTTTTAAATAATGTTAGCTTTTGAATTTATATTATTTTCTTGAAAATGAATAATAAAAACAAATGTTGTTCAATATGTAAGAGTATGAAGACCACCGTTAGTTAATGAATTTTTAAATGCAATAAATAAAAATATAGCCATAGAAAATGCATTATTTCATCAAAGAAACTTCTGCTACAAAACTGCCAATAGACTGCAATGTAGTGACATTGTTAAATGGGGAGTTGAAATTCAAATTTCAAAAAGAAAAAATCCTCATCTCCAATATTTGTAAATGGAGAGGAATGTAAATATTTTGTAGGGAGGTAGGTATACATATTTGTAACAGACTCCTTTCTCTTAATTAAAATACTTAATTGAATGAAAACTTAAATTCTCAATTATTATATCTGCTGCACTTGTCATGTTTAGTAAATAACAGCTTGAATGCTTAAAAGCAATAAACAGGATAATATTATGTAACACCATGTATTTAAATATTAAAAAATAAAAAATAAACTATATAATAACTTATCACATTCATCTATCCTTCATATTATGCAATAACCTGCATGCTTCTGCGATTTGAAAATTCTAACATTTTAGCAGGGCCATTTTCTTAATATTTACATCCAAAAATTTAAATATGTTATTTTGGGTATTTTCTAAACTTTTTTGTTATAATTTTTGTAGCTAAACTCTTCCTTACAAGATATACTAGTGAGTGGCAACACACAAGGCTAATTTGCATAACTTTTGTAACTTTTGGAAATGTGTTACTGAATGTATTTTAAAAAGATATGCAGAATTTAGAAAAACAATTTTCATTTTCCTTGACATTCACAATAGCTTTATATTATCTGAAAATAACTAAACAAATAAATCTTAATAATTAATTAAAATATAAAAACATGCTAGTTTAGTCAATGTAATGTGCAACAAAGAGGGGATGGAGATATGTCAAAAGGTAATTGTGCACTCTTGGCAACGTGTGGGAATGTAAACTAAATTGATCAATTGTACTATGTATGTAAAAATAATGAAAAAATTAAACTTGATAATGAACAAAAATATGTAAATATTCAAGTTTAGTCAGTTTGATGTGCAATAATAAAGAGATGGAAATGGATGGGAAATGATATCTGTGTGGTATCAGCAACACATGAGAATACAAACTAAATTGCAGAATTGCATGATGTCTGTAAAAATAATTAAAAAATTAACCTTAATAATTAACTAAAATATGAAAAAATGGTAATAAAATAGTTTAGTCAGTCTAATGTGCTGTAATATAGGGATAGAGATAGATGGGGAAAAGATAATTATGTATGCTTGGCAACGTACGTGAGAGCAAACTAAACAGTGTAAATGCACTATGAAATTAAAAATAATTAACCTCTAGCATGTGAGCTAAGAGATCCTCCAAATAGAATGACTGAAATCATTGGCCAAGTCATTTTCTAAATAACTAAAATATGAAAAAATGGTAATAAAATAGTTTAGTCAGTCTAATGTGCTGTAATATAGGGATAGAGATGGATGGGGAAAAGATAATTATGTATGCTTGGCAACGTACGTGAGAGCAAACTAAACAGTGTAAATGCACTATGAAAGTAAAAATAATTAACCTCTAGCATGTGAGCTAAGAGATCCTCCAAATAGAATGACTGAAATCATTGGCCAAGTTGTTAGATACTACAAATCAGTAGTTTGTCCTGTAGATCTGGTTTGTAAACTATTGGACAATGCATGCCACCATCGAGGAGAGATTCCCTTCTCCATCCAGGACAGATTAGCTCTAATCCCTCATAGATGCATGGACCTGGTTTCGTATTTGAACCACTCTCTTCCCGGAAGATAGACATGTCCCAGAGCCTCCTGGGGGAGTGGGGAACTGTGGTAATATCCAGGAATGCAAAATAATGCAAAGAATTTTGGAATGCTAGCTATTCTCTCTTGTCAGATAGTAAGTTTTCACCGTAAAAGCATTCAAAAGAGTACTGCTAGTGAAATAAAAAACACATTTACACCACGAAAAATTGAAAAAGTTGTGATTTACCACTTATTTGGAAATGGGAGACTCCTACTTTACAAATTTTCTGAGGTAGGAGTTGCAATTTCTTGGCACCATCCCACCCTGAATTTCAACCCCTAAAATGGTGGACAAAGAGTTTTTATTTATGCAAGGTGCATCTTTTTACTACAAGAATGGGAGGCACCATTATCTAATATTTTAAGTTCATTGATTTATAATTCCCTTGCTAAAATTGAAGGGAGGATGTGTATTTTTATCACAAGATGTGGATTTTGTAAGTTTAATGTTTTGAATGGGTGCCTGTCCTTTATGAAAGTGTGACTATTTTTAGTAAATATTTATGTAACCAGGAATGGCATTGTTAGTATTTAAAATAAAGTTTACCCTGTTTATTTCTCTGTTTTCTGTTTTATCAATCAGCTTTGAGCAAGTGATAGCTCTTCTCTACTTATATAGTATGACTATCAATAGCCCTTTGTCTTCCAATCCCTTTAGTGCATGGAGGGCAGGCACTGGATATGGACTGGGCAGTCAATTAACCATATTAGCCAATTTAACATATAGCAGGCAGGCACCGGTCATGTTACAGGTTAAACAGGCACTCGGTAAACAGTGTTTGAAAATGTATCAACATTTAAAACTATTTTCCAAAAACTGGCAACTGACTATCAGTACCTTACCTAGTAAGTTTTGGTTTGTAAAATCTTGAATTAGGTACATAATTAAATTAGTCTTTTGAATCATTCTGTTTTGCTTAATTTTAATTTTATTATTTCAGGAGTAGCCTACATATTGAAACTGCTCAATTTATATCAAGATTTTGATTCTCTTCATTGGTTTCAGTCTGTCCGAGAAAAGTATTCTAATGATAGAGTAAGTGTTTGTTTATTTAAATATCAATTACTTTTAAAGTCTTATGAAACTCATACATGAGCAATTTTGTTCAGCCCTCTGTGTTTGTGGCTTCACCTTTATGGTCTGAATTTGTGAGACTCTATTGGTCACAAAATTAAAAGAAAACAAGACTAAAAAAAGAAATGAGGTGTAGTATTTATCCAATCCAAAGTTATGATTAAATAGAACCATAACACAATCTTATGAAAATTAAATTTTAGAGCTTTCGATACTTTTATACTAATTTACATAACAATAGTGCAGCACATAATTCTAAACAGTGTATTGTAATAGGTTCAAGAAGGACCATCCTTGATTTTCTGCACAATAGCTCAAAAGAAATTTATTAGAAAATATACATCTTAAATGACCAATAGCACTAAAGGATTCAATGCACCTAAAACAACATGTAGTTCAACATCATTAAAATGATCAGACATGAGAAAACGATCAACATAATTTAATTATCACAACAAGAATTGGCAATGAATTATTTCATTCACAGATTTCCTTTTCTAGAAGTTTGTCATGCCATTTAAGATTTTAGAAGCAAAAATCGCTGCATAAAATTTTTGCCTGGGTTAAGAAAGGGTTGTTGTTGTTGAAACCCAGACCGTCCGACCTACCAGAAAGGTGTAAGGTAACTGTTTGGACGGTCGGGAAGTGCCACCCAATTTAGACCGGAACCCAGTGGGGGAGGCATCCACAGGGACCGTACCCTCCTTCCCCTACCACCAACCTCTCGGAAGGACTTTCGGACCCACATGTTTAACGTGATCGTACTCCGCATGAACACGGCGGCAGTTTTGGCAGTGGCTGGAATCGAACCCGGGCCTACCGAGTGCAACTCCAGCGCGCTAACCAATGGGCTACCGCGCCCCTGGGTTAAGAAAGGGTGTAGAAGACCCAAATGATCAAATACCATAGCAATCTTTTGGTAAAGCTGATTTTTTGGTAAAGAAAGAATTGTTAATAATTACCTAAAGATAAATGTATCCTTTTTAGGATTTCAATGTTTTCATTGAGGTTTGATTATCAATACTATTGAAATTATACTCATGATCTTTACATTGCATATGCTCTAAAGAGCAGGCTGAGTATTATCATACAATTTCGTAATTTCATTCCCTATTTCAATAAATTCTGACTATAGCAGAAATTAATTTTAGATCAGCACATCCCAAAAATATATCGTCTATGTAAACATCATTTTGGGCAACTGCAAAGAACAGAGGAAAGTTGAAATGTTCATCTTGAGCTAGTTGCTTTAGGAATCTTTAGCTAAAAAGGGAGCACTGGTTGTACCATATGTTATCATTTGCAGCTGATAAACTTGGACTGGACTGATGCAATCTGCTATCCATAAAATTCTATGATAGTTTGAGAAGTCAATATCAGTGATACTGATCAAAAGGACTTATTGAAATAGTTTTCAACATCAGCCATAAAAGCATACCTATATGACCTAAATCTTGTGATGATTGCTAATAGATCCTCTTATCACACCTTCATTTAAAAGATGTTGTTTAATGATACTTCTGTAGAAGCAGCAGCTGACACATTAAAATCTACTTGCAGCTTTGATGAGGATTTATCAGGGCAAAAGACTATGTGATGAAGGAGATATACAGTGCACGAAAAAAGTATAAGGACAAGCAAAAACTCGGCAAATCTATAAATCTTTTAGATGGAAATGTATGCAAATTTCTTAAGTAAAAATATTGATAAAATTAAGTTCTTTTTCATGTAAATTAGTTAAATTTTCCAAAAATAAATATGTAGAAATTTACTTTATAAATTTTAAACCCATATGATCTTGGAAAAAAGTATAAGGATAACTGTTTTTCATCTAAAATTGTAGTAAAATTTGCATATTTGAAAGAAGAAAATGACCATTTCAAATATAAAGACTGGGTTTCTAAACAAAATTCACACATGCCTCATTTCTTCACGATTTTTCTACGATGCCAACCGAAACTCATCTGTCTGACCTAGAAAATGGGAAAATTCTTGCTTTTAAAGAATGTGGATTGAGTGGGCATGAAATTTCGAAAAAAATTAAAAGGTCTAAAACTGTAGTTTATAATTTTCTAAAAGAACCTGGAATGTATGGAATGAAAAAACGAACTGGAAGATCAGAAATTCTAACACATTGACAAAGAAGAATGGTTGTAAGAAGAGCTTGCAAGAAAAAAGAAACTGCAAATGAAGTTAGAAGAAATTTGGACTTACCATGTTTCACATTAACAGTTCAAAATGTTTTGAATAAACATCCGAATATTTGGTATGGAAAGTTATTGTCATGTCCACCTCTTAAAAAGGAACATAGGGAAAGAAGACAGGAGTTTTCAAAAAACTACATTTCTCTCGGTCCAAAATGGATTGATGTAATCATTTCAGATGAAAAGAAGGTCAGTCTTGATGGGCTAGATGGTTTTTGCTATTTTTGGTATAATCTGCGTAAAACCAAAGAAGTTTTTCCAAACGTCAATACAGTGTGGGCACAGTAATGATTTGGGGTGCTTTTGCAGCAAACGGAACCATGCCTATAGTCTTTATCAATTACAAAATGAACTCTGACAAATATATTGATATGTTAGACGAACATTTGTTACCTGAGGCCCCATTAATTTCTTCAGGAGACTATATTTTCCAACAGGATAATGCTTCTATACACGTTTCTAAGAGTGCAAAACTCTAGTTTGAAGCTAATTCAGTAAATTTACTTGATTGGCCAGCGAGGAGTCCTGATCTCAATCCAATAGAAAATTTATGGGGCCTTCTAGTCCAAGAAGTTTATAAAAATGGCACACAATATCAGTGTAAACAGGATCTTGTGTTAGCCATCAAACAAGCTTGGAATAACATTTCCATAGACACTTTAAAAGAACCTTCAGCAGTTTCAGTATTGATGACCTCTCGGCTTATTCAAGTAATTGAAAAAAAAATGTTGTTTTCTTGATTATTAAGAGAAATGTTAAGTAATTTAGAACATGTCCGTATACTTTTTTCTATATTTTCTTTAGTGATAATCTTTATAAGGTCAACTTTTGTAAGGTTCATATTTGTTGTTTTATGTGTTGTAAATGTTATTGTATAATTTTATATTGGAGGTCAGAAATATCAAAAATTCATTTTGATAAAGTGAAAATAAAGTATATTTTCATTCAATTATATGTTGTCCTTATACTCTTTTCGAGCACTGTAGTGGAGGCATACTATCCTTAGTTACTTCTGTTGTGTGACCTAAATTTTCATACTCATTCATAAAATTTATATTGGGTGACTTCATCAAGAGTCTTGGTTCAGATGCTTGTCAAGAGGAGTCAAACTTGGAGTTTCCCAAAATCCTTGTTTTCCTTCATAGAAATTTGAACATTAAAATGGCTTTCATTGTTGTGATAACAAGCTTGACAAAAATGTTTATATATTTTCCTCTCTGCTCTGAATGGTAAAATCTGCATCATTGACACCTTCAATTTCTCAGACTCTTATGAGATTATTCTCCAAATTTAGATGTACACACATGACAGTAAAGTGTTGAAGGCCCAGACCACTCGGCTGGCCCTAGGGTTTACAGCAGGAATTTGAGTGGTTCAATGTATTTTATTTTTTCAACCTGGGTTCAAAGTGTTGTCATTGCACTTTTATCATGATTCCACTAACCAAAAAGCCAAAAACAGTTTCCTAGAGAATTAATGTTTCTCCTTTAATTCAAATTTAATTACTCCTCAAAGGTTCAAAAAATACTTCCATGCCAAGCAAAATACTAATTTGTCCTGGCTTATAGAATTCAGGATCTGCATGCATTATATTCTTAGGAACATTTATGTTAGAAATATCTAGAAACTGCAAAGGAGTTAAATTCGTTATTTTCAGATTTATCAAATAATCAATCTTTTATTGAAAAAACAATTTGGCAAACAGAAAACTCAGTCTTCATTATCTTTGTAATCGTTTTAAAAGTCCCATTTATTTCAGAAACAGGAGAAAGTACTTTTTCTGTTCTTACAATTGTGAATAGTGATAACTTATGATATTTATCTGAGACACATTATCTAACAGAGCCAGACAAGTTTGAAAACTTCCACTTATATCTCAGTGCAGTACAATTAGTGCAGTACTCAATATTATATACTTATCAGAAGTACATAAACAGTTATTAACCACTCTACTTAGTGGTCCCGAATTCATTTTCATTTATTTAGATTTGGCAGACTCCATGACTTCAAGACATCAGCTTTTGGAGAAGCATTATCTTTTAATTGGGGAGGGAGAGGGAGTGAAGTAATAAATTATGCTTTCACCTACAATTCCAAGTTGCTGATTTGCAAGTTCATGCAAAAGTAGAATTCATCTTTAAACAATTGTATTATAAATTATGCACTTTGACTGCTGTATATTTCTGAATATAAGCCGAGTATGTAATTCTACTGTAAAATATTTGACCAAAATTGGAAACCCATGTATATGCTGAATTAAAAATATCAACCAAAACATATGAAGCATCATCCAATGTGCAATACCTGCTGAGCAATTGCCACTAATCACATTGTGTGCTTACACCAGCATTGTTGATGTGTATTGGGTAAAGACCTCTCATGTCATATCCCTCTCCTTCAGAAACATTCAAACATGCACAAGCACCTTTACTTGCATAATAAATGGATGCAATAGCATCATTATTAACATCTGCAATGCAATGGCTACAAGCTAAACCTAATCATGTAAGATTAAACACTCATTACAATTATGTAAACAAATATTAGACTGGTTACTGGTTGGGGGAAAAGTGAAAAAAATACATGTATACAAAAATTGAAACATAGGAAAGAGGTAAAACTTATAATTAAGCATGAAAAATCACAATGCATATTTTTATTTATGGGTAAAATATATTGGGGAGTAAAAATGTATTTCAATGTGTACCTGATATGTAATTACATATTTTGCTTAACTCTGAAATGGAATTTTAATAAATATTTTGTAGAATTGTGAGATGTTTGAATGTTGATAGATAATTGTATGAGTGAGTCAGGATGGATGAATTGAAAAATAGTGTACAATAGTGAAAAATAGCATTTTTTGAACACTTTACAACATAGTTGAAAAGTGTTTATGACTTTGTTCATTCAGTCTGTCTGTCTGTCTGTCCATTTGCACAATAACTGCCCTAAAAATGATCAAATTGAAATTTTAGTCTGTTGTTCAGACGTTCTATAGGACATATGGGAATATAAATGAATAATATCACCCAATTAGTTTTGGATTGAACCCGGGTTGAAAAAATGAAATAGATTAAACCCTATGGGACCTAAATTTTCAAACATTTTTTAAGCAAATTTTAAATTCACAAAATTGCTTTGAAAGTTTTAGGAAATATTCAAATTATCCCATAAAAAACATGACAAAATTTTCAGTAAAATATATTCGGTAGTTTTTTAAATAAAAATTAAAATAATAATTACACTCATATTATATGAAGAGATCACATGGCTCACATCTAAATAAAATATGGTATCCATCTTGTGTTAAAATCGTGATTTTTAAAGTTCTTTTTAATTTATATTCAGTGTTGTATCCATTGGAAGGCCCAGACCACACGACCAGCCCTAAGGCTTACGGTAACTAACTGTGTGGCCGGAGTGTTGTATCCATTGTAAAATCATTTTATTTTTACTTAATTTCTGTACATCTATATTCTGAAACAATGCAATTATGATATATTTGAGTTTAAATGATCATCAAACTTTGAATATTTCTACAACAAATCCTAATTTTCACTTATGGAGAATGTAAACACATCAAGCTGTAAGATGAGTTGTATAAGAATTGCTGAATATCTTTAACAAAAAACTATTTAGCTCTGGAATCTGCAATATGGCTGATATGAATGAAACATTCATTGATTTTACATAGAGAAGCAGACAATTCTACATCAGACTTTTTCGATGAAGTTTTAAATTTTAAGCATAGAGTTAAAGTACTGTTACCTCCATGGTTTTAAGTTTTTAAGTAAAATAAATTATTGTAGTATTGTAATGAATGAAAGGAATGGAATAAAAATATATGAATAAAATATTTACTGCTTTTACTTAAAGAGCCAGGTGATTTATTTTTCAATGACGTCATTTGAATAAAGTTCATTTTTTTCAATGAACTTTTAAGTTTTCAAATATAATAAATTACAGTAGTATTGTGATAATTTTTAAAATATTACCGCTGAATGTATCACATTTTAGAGATGTTTAAATAAAATTGCATTGTAGTTAAAAAGTGTTTAATAATCAATGGTTTATGCATGATTGATCTGTCTTGTTTAAAGTTATCTTTGACTTGTATGTAAGTCGACCCCCCCCCCCTGAACTTCTCGACTTATACACAAAATTATACAGTACAATCAGATTTTTCTCTTCCATGTCCAAAAAAAAAACAAAAAATCAGGTATCTAAAAATCTTGTGATCATTGTTTTTAGGCACTTTGCAGATCTATAACATTATATGATCATGATTTTATGAAATATTTAATTTTAAAACAAATGCTTTTACTTTGGTATGAGGATTTTTTCCACTGCCAATTTTGATTGCATCATGGAACTAGTTCTTAGTAAACTATCAAGTATGCAACATCGTCTTGCAAAAAATCCATGAAGTTTTCTCAATTAGGCAATTTGTTAGATTTAGCAGTCATTTTGAATTTTTTTCAGATTTTGCATTCCAGTTTTTACAAAATCATATTCATCAGAATCACCTCAGTCAATATCTTGCTTTCTAAGTTCATTAATTGTAATGTTCCTAAATATTTGAGTTGTTTATTAATTAAACAGCACAATTACACTGCTCACAACTGAATTTGCAACACCATGAAGTTATAGGTGTAACTTTATGTAAATCAGGCAATAGAAACAGCAAGGCAAGATATGCAAAAGATCACAGTTTCGTTATGCATAGTGATGTAACACCTTGCTGAGTAGCATAAAAGCATCAGGTCAAGGAGGAGCGATATCACAGCTAAATTGTAGCATTATTGGTTTCAGGTTATAAAAATCATCACAGTAAGCCAAGAGTACTTTGATGTATTGCATACCTACAGTTGTCATCAAAGGAACAGCCACAAATCATTGTTTTACATGACAGTGGAAGGAGACTTCGAAGGATTGCTGAACTATTGGGCCATGATGTAAGCACAGTTCAACGATGTGTGTTATGGTTCATGAGAGACAACAAAATGACTCGATGATCAGGTAATGGAGCTTCCAGGTGTACCACACCATGTAAAGATCGTATGCTTCTTAGAAGCGTTGCACTGGAGCCATTTACCACAGCAACCGTGTTACAATGACATTTATCCCACATTACAGGTAACGTGGTTTCGATGTAAACAATTCGAAATCGTTTGGATGATGCAGGACTCTGAGGTAGATGCCCTTTTCAACACCTACCGTTTCAAAGTCTTCACTGGTTACGTCACCTCCAGTGGTGTCAAATGAGATGCAATTGGTTGACAGAATGGTGAAAGATTCTGTTCACTAATGAATTTTGGCATGCCAGATAGCCATACTTGCGTATGGTGTCACTTTCAGCAATACCACCAGGAAACTTTCTCTATCAGTCACCACACAGCCCCCTTAAGTGGTACCATGGTTTGGGGTGATATAACATTTGGTGGACGAACACCTTTCTGTCCATGTTTCTGGTAATATCACGGCATAATGATACATCTCTGACATTGTGAGATCTGTGGTACAGCCATATCTGTCAACCAGGCCTGGACTGCCTTTTCAGCAGGGATAATGCCAGGCCACATACTGCACGAGTAACTATGAATAGTCTACAAGGTTTGGTTTTGATATCCTGTTTTGGCCAGCATATTCTCCGGATTTGTCGCCAATTGAGCATATCTGGGACATCATGGATCGCCGATTAAGAGAACTCCCAATTCCAGCAAACCATGTTCAGTTACAAGCCCAATTGCATGCTGTATGGAATGCCATCCCTCAGCACACCATTGGCCATCTCATTGACGGGATGCCTTGTCGTATTTAATCTTGCATAGCCGCTCACAGTGGGCCTATTTTATATTGATCTAATGTCAATAAAGTTCCATGCTTTCATTTTCCAGGTATGATTTTTTGATCATTTGCACATCTCCATGTTACAATTATATTATGTAAATTTCTTAAGTACACATCAATTTCTTCATGGTGTTGCAATTTCAGTTGTGAGTAGTGTATTTTCCAGACTCATAATTAATTGTATTTAAGTGAAGGAAGTGCTGTTATATGCTTATCCATAATAACTCTCTTGTTATCCTACTTTTCCACTAGTGCTGTAAAAAGAGATTCATATGTATCATCAGTACATTTTAATTGCTGCACTTTCAGAAGAAGAGATGCTGTCAAAGAAAACAGCTTTTAGTTGTCTCTTAAGTTTAGTGGTCAAGTCTATGATTGCAATAAATTGGTTTTTAAAGTTATTCCATACCTAGTAAGATCCATCAAACTTTGATAAAGAAAGATGAAGCAAAGTTGGGTCACTGATTTTGATTCCAATTTCACCAATCTGTTGACTCTTTTATCTCACTCTCGTACGTTTTTGAAAATAGTGAAAACTCTTCAACAAATCCTTCTTCAAGATTTGATGGATATGTATTCACTAATTCCTTTGCCTTATGACTGACCTGATCTGCAGTCATGGACCTGTTCAGTAGGAAATTAAACCTCCTGCATAGAATTTTATATATTTTTTTTATTATCTCAGTCTGTTGAATATAGGATAATACATGGTATTTGTGGATTGATTTTTTACTTTTTATTGCTATTCATCACAGAATAACCCAGTTACATGGTATGATTAACTTCTTTTGTTACCATATAGGGTTGCAAAATTGCAGTGCATAATAAGTTTTCTTTCTGCCACTGAAGTTATCAGACATTATGTTCTGAAAAGCACTAAAAAAGTACAAAACTAGTCAAAGGATACTGATATCTGTTAGCATGATACTTCAGTTTACCTTGCCATATTGCAAAATATTTGAAAGTTAAGGAATGTTTGGTATATCTTCCAGATACTTATATTTACAGTGTAGAAATAAAAGTGCTTTGAGCCTAAAAAGGTCTTCAAATGTCCCAGTACACATGTACTATAAACACACATGGACATGCATATAAACACATATGAGGTCTGGTCAAAAATATCTAATCTTATTTTTTTCATAGAAACCAGTAAGACCTTGGTGGCTTAATTATGTTATTACTATTAGGGTCATTCATGGAAAATCACCCAAATAAAAAAAATTAATATTTTAGATATTTTTATATATTAAATATACATATTTTGAAAGAAGATATCCACAATATAAATTTTGTTATTGACCATATTGGTTTTGCTGTTGCGAAAGGGTAAAAGTGCAAGCATGTTATGAACATGTAACTTTGAAATTTTGTAAATTCTAAAGGGGCTGAAAAACAAGTTCATATATTCAGAAAATATAGTGTACTATAGACACTATTGAAGTATGTTAAAAAGTACATATATTTGTTAGAACTTTTAAAGAAAAAAAATCTTGAAAATTTTCAAAATTTGACGATTTTGATGGCTTGTCAAAAGGAAGGGAGGACTGTATGAAAAAATTTGAAATTGGGTTAAAATATTCTATAGATTACCACAGTTAATGTATTAAATTGCCTGTTTGTTTTCTTGCCTGGTATGAATAGTAAGATTAAAATGAAGCTAAATCACACTTTAACTTTTTTATCTAATCTTAATTTTTGTAATAATTAATATGTGAAAATTTGTCAAATTAAGTAAAAAGTAATACATCAATGAGGTAAATAACTAGGTATAAATAAATTTTAGTATAAATTTATGTTAAAAATATTTATAAGTTTAATGTGTGTAAGTATTACTAAAATCCAATTGCATTTTTTTTGTTTTATTAAGAAAATCCAAAATTTCTATTAGGTCAATAGTCAGGCTACTCCCATCCATTTGTGTTATATTACACAGATTGAGGTGAACCAGCAACCAAGCTTAAATTAAAAAGCTTCTATGTTCATTAGTGACTGCCTTGTCCATGCAGCTTTTACTTTTTATAGTTTCCAAAAACAACCCATTAATGAAAGCTTGTGTCCAAACATGAAAAGAATCATATATTTTTCTGATTTCTGTCCTGGGCAGTAAAAACAAGAAAAACTTTTTTAATCTCTGCCATTACAAGTCTGATTTTGGAGTTGAGGCAGAATGGCATTTTTTTGCTATATCCCATAATAAGATATCTCGTAATAGTGTTGGTGGGACAGTTAAGAGGTTGGTTATAAAAGCTAGTCTGCAAAGAACTGCAGAGCCCATAATAAATGCCAACCTGAATGTATGACTACTGCCAAACTAGCATAGCTTAAATACATGTATGTCCATCTATGTCTCTGAATCAGATATAAAAAAGAAAACATACTAGAAGACAGATTGTAAAAACAGTACCAAATACACAGCAACTACATGCTTTTTCCCTCCAACATTAACATTATGTAAAGATAGTTTGTATTTCTTTTTTCTACAGAGTCACCAGTTTGTTCAATCCAAGAAAATGTAAAAATATCATTGACAGAGAAAGACTATGTCTGTTGTGTATACAATAGTAAGTGTTGGCTAGGTAAAGTGGAACAAAAATTAAAGGAAGAGAATGAATTTTACATTTTTTTTCACCCAGCTGGTCTAACTGCCTCTTTTAAATTATCAGAAAATGATTATTCAATAGTACCACAGATAAACATCTTGAAAGAAATATTACCATTAGAACTTTCATTGGCAGCTACTGGGCAGGGACATAATATAAGTACTAAATTAAGTGAAGAGCTGAATGTCTTATGGTGTAACCACAAGTTAAAGTAAAGAAAATTATAACCAAAAATGCATGTATTTCTATTTTGCATATAAATAGATTTTTGTATGACAAATTTAGTTCAGAGTTAATGAAGACAAACAAACCTAAGTTTCCAAGAAGTTTGTATATTTAGGAAATGTAAGGTTTATTTTGTTGTTTCAAGTCTTAACACAATTCCATTGAGTGTTGTTAATTATTCTTATTTGTAGTGTATCTATATATTATTGAATACTAATATTTGTGTTAAAAGGGAGCAATGTCATCTACATTTAAATTGAAAAACAAATGTTTTTGTGAATTATATATATTAAAATCCTGCAATGCTTGAATTTAACATATTTTTATCTTTATTTAACTTTTATTGTATGAGAATTACTTTAATTTAATGAGCTGTTTATAAATATTTAAAATTATAAATCGCAGGAAAAATAGTTAAATGTGTGATTTAGCTTTATTTTTAGCTGATCATACTATTCATATTAGGCAAAACAGTGAATAAGCAACTGAACACATTAGTTGTAGTAGTAGTAGTCTATGGAATATTTTCACACAATTTCAAATTTTTTCTTCTAGACTCCCCCCCCCCCACTTGGCAGGCCATTAAAATGATCAAATATTGAAAATTTTCCAAGTTTATTGATTTTTTTTCTTTATAACTGCTAATACATATATGTACTTCTTAACATTTCAATAGTGTCTATTACATAGATTATATTTCCTGAATAGTATATGAATTTGTTTTTTTAACCCCTTTAGAATCTACAAAATTCCAAAGTTACATGTTCATAACTTGCAAAAACATTTATTTGATCAATATTTTGTGTTTCTTTATTATATATTTAATTTATTTAATTATACCTCTTTCCAATATTACCTGTCTTGTCTTTCTACCATAAATGGTTCATAAGGTATTTAAATAAACACAGATGCTTAATTTCAGTACTTTACCTTTCTGCAATGGCCATATTGGCTTGAAAAACCAATATGGCTGACTACAAGAATTTTTAAATTGTGGTTATATTCCTTTGAGAAGCACCTTTGGGTGATTTTCTATGGAATGGCCCATTATGCATATACTTAAATTTTTTCACTCCCACTGTTTGTTGCTGCTTGACACAGTTGCTGCCATGTTCTTCACTTTTATCAAATTTTGATCATGGGCCACAATGACCAAGCATGTTGAGCATCATCATTACATTAAGTTTTGCCAGATACCCAGTCTGAAACAACCAGGAATATTCAACCAAAATGGCCAAATGTCTGTTAATAGTGACTCCTGTTCTAGTATGCCATCAACAACTTGTGCTTTGGTGATGGAAAACTGTTGATTAACATTTGGAGAGATAGAAAATGACTTCTGAATATATCATAATTCAGTGCAAACACTTTTCACTGAGGGCTTGGGCATACATAGCATGGTTACCAAATTTGTTCCTAAGCTCCTATTATATGAGCAGTAAACTCCTCCTCCCCTATGTCCACTTTTTGACAAAATACAAAATTCTTCAGATCTTGCTCTGTGCAACTTCTGGCTGTACCCTATGCTCAAAATTCTTCTGCAAGGTTGTATAATCAACTTAGTTGCACATAGGGAAAAATGGAGTGTGAGAATAATTTGTTTTAAAATAGGCAATTTGGAAATTGAGTGGTGTTATTTGTATCTGTTTATATAGTAGGTGTTTATGTAAGATCCTGGCAATGCCAAGTAATTCATCCTAGTATACAGATATATATAAACAAATGGATGCCATAAAAAGAAATAGTCAAATTGAAATGAGGTGGTTTCAAAATATGTATTTCAATCAAAGTTATAATAATTTTTCTAGGAAAAAAATGCTATATGTGCACTAACAAAAGTAACAAAATAAATCAAATGTATTATTTTAGTAAAATAAAAAACATTTTAAATTGCTGAACATTTTAAATATAATATTATTACAAATAAAAATAGATCATATTTTTGTGGTATACAATTTATTAAACATTGCAAAAATAGATAACCAGTAATTAGCAGGTTAACACATTTTTTGTGTATAGCTGCTTTTTCAATCTACTTTCAAAAATGTAGTACAGAGAGGAAAAAATATATATTAAAATTATTATTAAAAAACATATATATTTATACTATATACATAATCAGAACTTTTTTAATGAGTGTAAATATTGACACTGAAAAAGAGTATGGTGCATTCACTTTATTAATCATTGAGGCAATATGCAGTATAATTTAACATATTGCTATATTTCATTTCATTGTTTTAATTTTGTGCTTATATTCTTTTTATATTTGCAGTCTTCATTATTTAGTTTATATATTTTTTTCATTATTTAGTTTATATAATAACAAATGCAAACTATATTTACCAATAAAAATTGGTGACCTTCACAAGTAGTTACCTTCATAAAATGTTGACCCCTATGTGTAATAAACAAATGGGCAATCTTCCAATGTGTTTTGATTTCAAATTCATATCAAATGTATTTAGAATTGGAATTTTCATGTGACATTTGAAGTTCATTGTAATAATTTTAATGGCATTTTTATTTTTGTAGAAAAATGTTAATGACCAAAAAAATGCTGCCGTTGGGAAAGAAGATAAGAAGTTATTGGAAACTATGAATTTAACTAGTAGGAGATTAGATGTTTATCAACAAGTAAGAATAATGTAAATTACCTCAATATGAAAAACTAGTTGCTATAAAATCTGGTTGCTATATTTAGTTATCGCTAGCAGGCAATCTCCGCTAGGTATTTTAATAAAAGTTCTACTTCAAGTTAACTTGTTAAAGTACGTTAGCAAGTAAATTTGCATAAGCATAAATCTTTGTTATAAAATGGTAAAAAGGTTTATTAAAATTCAATCTTTTTAACAACTGTTGCCTAATCCAATATGCCTTTCTAACTTTGATCTGCTGAACTTGGTTTAGTTTTAAAATGTGTAGTTTATAAATTTTGGAATTACTTCTTTATTTTATTTTTTGGGATATTTTAACATGTTTGTATCAGGGTCTGAAGACAATATCAATTGGTATGCATCTTGATAGAAATCATGATATATTTTAATAAATTTACCATTGATATATATGTATATTAAAAATAGTAGCTGACATTGACACCACTACTGTTTGACAAATTTCATGTTCCTCTAGTTTATTTGTTTCATACATTAAAAACTATAGCATACAAGTTATAAAATTTGGTACATTTGTGGGGAAATGTTAGGGAAATACACTGAAGTAAACCATTTTTCAATTTAAACTTTAAAAAATATTTAATGTCAAAGAGAAAATATTTGAGCTGCAAATTCACATCCTGGGTAGACTAACAATAGCATTCAATTTTTGCATGCATGTGAAATACAAGACAAAACCCTTTTGTAAACCAGGCAGCTATAAATATCTATAATATATTAACCTATCTATATGAAAATATACCTATCTATATAATGATTTTATGTAACCTATCTATATAAAGGGTCAATACATAAAACCAATCAGATAAAATATCAAGTGAATATGGATACATTATCTTATATGGCAAATAATTTAAAAAATATATATCAAAATGATTTCAAAAACTAATTCAAAAATAAAAGTGAAAATGTAAGAAAAAGAAAAATGATTTAAGAGAATGAGGTAAAAAAAAGTAAAATAAATTAAAAACCATGAAAAAATGTACATACAAAAGGATAGCCGAGTTAGGCTTATATGTTTTTACCAAAGCATATCAGGAATAAGTACAATATTAAGAAGTAACAATGCATAATATAATAACAATAAGGAAATGATAACATAAATACATTGAAAAACTAACTGATGAAACCAAATGGAAAGTAAATAGCATTTATGCTAAAAGAAAGCACATGACTGAGAATGGAATATAGTGATAGTATGCTACTATAAACACTATGTTCTCTCTCTCTCGTTATACATGCATATACATATACATACACACATAGGGTGTCTCACAAAATTTTAACAGTGGAATCTTTTCTGAACCATTGGTTGTAGACCCAAAGTTCCAATTGCAAAGATTATTTAAATAAGGTAGATAGTTATTAAATAATAATTTAAATGCTGTACCATATTTTTGAAAAAGTTAAAAAGATTAATTTTTTATGCAGCCCCTCTATCAAAAAAAAATTTAATTATAAAAATGTTATGTATACTGTATTTAGTAAAAAAAAAATGGCTATAATATGATCCATCACTTATTCAAATTTATTTTAATGCAGATATCTCGGTAAAACTATTATTTCACCATTATGCCGATTCACAGTTTGTATTAGTTGATTCACAGTTTCTAAGTAACTCTGCTACCTAACTAGAGTTTGAATTATGGTGCTATTCAGCAGTGTCGAAGACTGTGAGATGAGTTTGATTTATGGCAAATTCAGCAGATTTCCTAGTGATACCGTGAGGGGATATTGTCATAATTTCCCGTACAGCTGCCATCTTCCTAGAGTTTTTATTCTGAGGCTGGTATGTTGACTGTGTGGTGGTTAACTATCGGCATTTATGCCACCTGCACCAAAACGAACTAGAAGCGGCTTTTCTCTATGTATCTGATAACTGAGGAAACCGCATACCATTTCCTGTTTTGGGACGCCTGACTTCCAAAGATTCCCGATGGGGATTTACACATAACTTTAATGCTGGTGACAGTATGTTGGCATGTGAAAGCCATAATTTTCGTCACCAGCATGTGTGAAAAACAATACGATGGTGCACACCGAAAACACGTGGCGTGCATGGGGGGCACCCCCATTAATGAGCCCCAGACCACCGACGACGACCAATAAGATGGTCGGTCACTCCTGGGGCGTTTACAAAAATTCAGTTTAGAAAAGAACTTTCATCTTTTCAGACAGAGACTCACTCCTAAAATCTCGACTTGATCGGTCGACTCTCGGTCGACTTGATCGGTCGACTCTCGGTCGACTTGCTTTCGAACTTTGGAACTACGCAGTCGAAACCTCCTTCCGACTGCTTCGAACTTAACGTTCCAACAATCAGGATTTATCCGCTTGCCGCAGAATCTCTCTGCAAAGTATTAGTATGCTGTATATATATTTGTAAAATTTAATGTAAATAAATGTTATTTTACGCATGTTAACGTTCTGCCTAGAGAACAAAACAACAACAAATGTCGGGGGATTGTGCTGGGTATTAATACCGCATGTCAGGTTCAGCCCACACAAACAAGCAAACATAAACCCCGCAACTGTATACAACAGGTTCATTTCATCATCAAGATTGCTTTGGAAGACAAGTACTAAAGGAAACTGATGAAATCTGTATATTAACCAATTTCTCATGCTATCCATATGAGAGTGTCTGGACCATAAGTACTGAACAACATCTTTCTTAGTCTAATTGAACCCTCACCAGTCTACTCAAACCTTCTACCTGCTGTATAGTATGCACAAACCTTTACTAATTCATTGATAAGGGCGTCCTCTCATTCTGGTGGCAAAAGTACAGTATTAGAAATGTGTTGGAAACTTATTGAATCAACTGAAAACGGTGATTTTAAATTATATTAGCTGATTTCAAAAATTGAAGGGTACGTTTTTTTTCATAGATTTTGTTAGGAAAACAGGGTTCGCACAGTCATTAAAAACTCCTTCAGAACTCCTTAAATTCATATTTTGGGTTTAGACTCTTATAGTTCCTTATTTTTACCAAAATCTCCTTAAAAATTCTTTAAAAATTTTGCCTTTTCAATTGCAAAAGGAAATTGAACAAACAACAGACTGTTTTAAATCAACACTGTGAGGAAATTTATCAAAATATTAGAGATTACTATTGTTTTTGCTTGTTTTTTAATGTTTTTACTCCTAAATCCAAACTTTATTAGCGGGATCAAAAATAGAAAAAAAAAGAAGCGAAACACTTCACTTCTCCTGGAAAAAAATAAATAAAATAAAGTAGATAAAGCCTGTAAGATTGTTGATTAGTGTAGTGCAATTCCCTTCTGATAAATTACTATTCTTTTTCATTACAAAGGTTAACTTTTGTCCAATTATTCTTTGTTTCACTGTCAATGAAAATTTGAACTCTTTAAGAATTTTTTGCTCTAAAACCAATATTTCCAAATATAATTATTTGAACTAGAATTCTCTTGTGTTCCTCATTAGTGAGAATGATATTTTCACAAAGTGTTTACTGTTTAAGAATCAATTAAGTCAAAACATAGAAAATGGTGGAACCAGCATAGCCCCCACAAAGGGGGGGAATCAGTTGGTACTACAGTACGGGGGACCTGTGACTGTTAGGGGCCCATGAATATTGCTGAGGATAAAATATTTATACATTTGTATATGGATATATAATTTTTTTCCTAAATTAATTGAAGGTTTTAAAATTTACGTATTATGTGTAATTATAAAATTACAAATATAAATTAGATATAAAGTCTAAACAGAACTTGTAAGGTTGAATGGAAGGAAAAGTACAAAACATTTTGTAAGCATACGTTTGGATTCTGTGTCTCATTTCTGAAATAGTCAAAAAGGCCTCAAAGAAGGGCTTCTGAGTTCAATACAAGCTGTCTGGGTACAGATAGCTTCAGTGTTCAGAATCTGTCCCTTATTTGTTGTTAAGAAAGGGGAGGTTAACAAGGCAATAAAAACTGATCAGGGAGAAATTTTCTAGAATTACACAAAAACAGATACGTTTATAGGTAAGTTTGCTCTTGCTCATTCATGGAGAACACATCTCCGCATTACTGACATTCTAGCCCAAAATTCACCACTGATATATATATATATATATATATATATATATATATATATATATATATATGCATTTTCTAAAATTGTAAGCATCTTTCAATTTCTGATAGTTTAAATTCCTTTATATTAACTTCCCATTCTCACATTTGCATTTTTAATATTCCCTTAATAAAAATCTAGTAAAACTCTTTCTCATGACCATGGAACCTTTTTTGATCTCCAGAATAGATACAGTTTACAATTAATACTAAGAATATAAAATTTCTTCTATAATTCTCAGCACTTGTGATATCAATTATCATTAACCTTGCATACTTAACCCTGTTCAGAATCTAATTAGTTTCCATAATAAAATGACCTTTTCACTCCGATTGCACCTAACTTTCCCAAGTTAACATACCAATCACATGAATTTATAGTTACATCATCAAATTCCAAAGCCTTTGCCCCAGTTCTGTTCAAGCCTTACTCCCAAGTTGCTTCAAATCTCTGACAAAGTAAATTGAAACAATTTCCTGTGCTCGCAGTCTTTTCTACAAAATTCTGAAAAATACACTTAATAAATTTTTTATGTAACTGCAGTTCTTATTCTCTCTTAGCCATGACTATAAAAATATGGATCACCACACACACACATATATATAGGGTGTTCAGTTAATGCGGCGACAAACTCAGAGGGCTGTTAGTAGATATCAAGAGGAACGAAAATGGAAATGGAACATGGTGTTGCAAAACACATTTAGTTTGTGAAATCATGAAAATACATATGCAGGTTCTGACGTCACACAGGGATGACAAAAAATTCAATAATAACTACAAAAAGATTTATTTGACAGCATGTTTTCAATACAGCTTGTGGTGCACAGTACAATGCTGGAAAATGAATGATGAGAATGATGTTAATGAAATTATTACAGGTGTTGTTCGAAGTGGTAGTCACGGACGTTATTACACTGTCTACAACTACATAAAAATAATTCCTGGATACTCTCAGATACCGGGTGTGCTATTAATGTCTGCCACAGTAACGACGATCCATGCTATAAGATCCTCCAATGTGTCCACATGCGTCTCATAAACGGGTGATTTAAGGTGACCCCAGAGGAAAAAGTCCAACAGATTGAGATCTGGCGAACGTGGAGGCCAAGCAATGGGTTCGGCATTTCCAATCCACCTCCCTGGGTATGTAGCAGCAAGGTGGTTATGCACAATGCAGGAAAAATGTGCTGGGGCACCATCATGCATGAGCCACATGCCTCACTGCACTGTGCCTGGCACACTCTGCAGTAATTCCGGGAGAATGTGTTGTAGGAAAACAAGGTATGTTGTGCCATTCAGGCATTCGGGCAGAAGGTATGGCCCCCAAGAGATAATTACCAAGGATTCCTTCCCACATGTTGATACTGAACAACTGTTGGGATTTTCTGTCGACCGCATGTGTGCATTGTGCTTGTTGCAATGCCTTCCCGTGTAAAGCTGGCCTCATCAGAAAATAAAACAGTGGCAGGAAACTGAGTATTAGTATGTGCGGTGATGTCCAGCATCCAGCACATGAACTGTACACAACGGGGATAGTCATCTTCGGGAATAGTCATCTTAACGCATCTCCACATTACTGACATTCTAGCCCAAAATTCACCACTGATATATCTATATATATATATATATATATATATATATATATATATGCATTTAAAAAATTGTAAGCATCTTTCAATTTCTGATAGTTTAAATTCCTTTACATTAACTTCCCATTCTCACATTTGCATTTCTAATATTCCCTCAATAAAATTCTAGTAAAATTCTTTCTCATGACCATGGAACCTTTTTTGATCTCCAGAATAGATACAGTTTACAATTAATACTAAGAATATAAAATTTCTTCTATAATTCTCAGCACTTGTGATATCAATTATCATTAACCTTGCATACTTAACCCTGTTCAGAATCTAATTAGTTTCCATAATAAAATGACTTTTTCACTCCGACTGCACCTAACTTTCCCAAGTTAACATACTAATCACATGAATTTATGGTTATGTCATCAAATTCTAAAGCCTCTGCCCCAGTTCTGTTTAAGTCTTTCTGCCAAGTTGCTTCAAATCTCTGACAAGGTAAATTGAAACAATTTCCTGTGCTCACAGTCTTTTCTACAAAATTCTGAAAAATGCACTTAATAAATTTTTTATGTAACTGCTGTTCTGATTCTCTCTTGGCCATAACTATAAAAATATGGATCACCACACACACACACACATATATATATATATATATATAGGGTGTTCAGTTAATGCAGCAACAAACTCGGAGGGCTGTTAGTAGACATCAAGAGGAACAAAAGTGGAATTGGAACATGGTGTTGCAAAACACATTTAGTTGGTGAAAATCATGAAAATACATATGCAAATTCTGATGTCACACAGGGATGACAAAAAATTCTATCTATTAGGATTTTCTTAACATCTGTTGGGATTTTCTGTCGACTGCATATGTGCATTGTGCATGTTGCAATGCCTTCCTGCGTAAAGCTGGTCTCATCAGAAAATAAAACAGTAGCAGGAAACTGAGTATTAGTATGTGCGGTGATGTCCAGCATTCAGCACATGAACTGTACGCAATGGGGATAGTCGTCTTTGGTTAGGAGTTGTACCCTCTGGATGTGGAAGGCGTATATCTTTTCATTATGCAGAACATTCCATACCAACATGTGCGGAAGTTCAGCTGTAACTCATACTTGATGACGAGGAATTGGCAAACTGTTGCAGCACTCTTTCTGCCATTTGAGGCATGCGTGCATTGCACGGTTTCCTTACATCACACTGTGCTGGCTGGAAGGTCCTCTGTCTCCTGTTGTCGTCGATCGATCTTGCCAATAGTAATATGATGTGGACAATGCCTTTTCGGATATTGCTGTTGGTACATCCGCTGTGCTAAGTGTTCATTGCCATCTGATCGACCGTAAATCAGATGTATATCAGTATATTCCTTGTTTGTGTAGTCAGCCATCACGATCCCAACTGAAACAGACAACTAACTGCTACTACCCCAATGGCACTACCTTACGTAATAGCAGCACATGCTCCTACCCCAGTGCATGCTTTTCATGATGCTGCTTATGTCAGACATCATGAGTGAACCCACGAATGCAAACAGCGATCAACTGACATCCACCTTCCTTCTCCTCTGGAGTCAGAACCTGCGTACTTATTTTTGCGATTTTCACTGACAAAACGTGGTTTGTGACACCATGTTTTATTTCAATTTTTGTTCCTCTTGATGTTTACTAACATCCCTTTGAGTTTGTCACCACATTAACTGAATACACTGTATATATATATATATACACACACGCACACATATATATATATATAAATATATCAAAATTTTAGGGTTCTGTTTTTTTTTATATATATAAAATTAGTTATAGACTGATCATCCGGTGTTTTTAAAAAAAATTTAAACCAGAAATAAAGTAATTATATAATTAATATCCAGCCAACTATATTGCAAATATTTTAGATCATTGATTTGGAGGTCAAAATAAAGAATGTACTTTGGCATTTTAAAATGTAGTTCATCTTGAGCTTATCCTAACTGTTATTGGTTATAGTATGCAAATCGCTATTCCCTGATGTCCCTTGGGATTATGTAGAAGTACTGATCCACTAATTTGGTAGGACAATATCTTCCGTAAGTGGATTTATGTTGTAAAATACTGCAAAATAATGACAGTTATAAATTAAACTTTAAACAGGGCATTAATATACATATATATTAAAATGACATCGCAACACCAGATGGAATATCATTCAAGAATAAAAGATTCAAACTTTATATACAAACTCATAATTTCAACATCTGATATTCATAGTTGGGATAAATTGTTTATAAGATATGCAGTTGTAACCAATATGTACCAAATCTAATATGTAATAAAGCTGATATCAATCTGTGTCTTTATCATTTTAAATATGGCCTTGAATGTGTTTGACTTTTCTTTTGTGGCCTCCAGATAGTTTTTGCATCTCTTTTGTAAAATTTCTCCTTAGTTTATTCTTGCCTTATAAACTGGTTTGGGATAAGAAAAGTTCTCAAAATTGATTTTTATTCTTACATTGGTCAATTTTAAAATAAATATCAGTTTTAAAATATTATAGTATTACAATTTTTATTCAAATGAAAAAGTGAAAAAAAAATTAAAATTTTTATTGCATTTTGTTGTCCTTAGTGAAAAAGAGTTAGTGTTTTCAAATTTTGAACCTTTCTAAAGCCTAAAATATTTGTGCAAATCTTAGTATTTAAGAATATATCAAAAAATAGAATCATTTTGTTCATTAAAAAGTTGTATTTAAATTCAGAATATATAAAATTTTCTTTTTATAAATTCTGAAGACATGTTGAAGTTATATATGTATATTGTATTCCTATTAAGCCATAATTTAGTTGTAGATCAAGCATCTAGGGGGATAACAAAACTGGTGAAATATCTGTTTCTAGTAGGCCTTTTAAAACTTTTTTAAAGTTTATATTTACATTTTATATGTGATAATTTTGAAACTCCTTCATTAGGATAGAATTAGGCCCATCATGAATAAGCATTTCACTAACATATCTATACTTGGCATGAAAGAAAATAATAAACTGCTGAGAATTTTTAATCCTTATTATAATGTCTTATTTTCTCTTGAAAACCAATCATAATTATGCAATTAAGTGGTTTCCATTCTTTATTAATTCTGTTCAAAAGTAGCTTAATTTTAAAATGTTTATCAGTTTTGTAATCCAGTAATTAAAAATTACAATTATCTTATTACAAATTATTGAAATAATTAGCAAATTTTCAACTTTCCTTCATTTCATAATTTAGGAATTTTTATTAATAGTGGTTTATTTCTCATTTTTACTTTAGGAATTTGATTTGCTAAACTATTCCTTGAGCAGTGCTCGTATTTTCTTCCGAGCAGATTTGACGGCAGAAGAAGAAAAAGATCAGAAAAAAGGTTTATTCCTTACCATTCTTTTCCTAATATAAATTTATACACTCTGTTACAAAACAATATATGCACCCATAAAAAAATTGAGCTACAGACAGCAAAACTCTGCATGCAAATACCATTTTAAAAGTTATGCAAATTATCAAACTGTCAGCACCAATGATGTTATAGGGCTCATGCAACACACATGAAAATGACTCATCAGGCAGCATTTAAAATGACTGGTATTCTAACTCGCGGACAATTGATACTGCAAGTTGTGTACAAAGATGCCTTTGAGACATATTCAATGATGCTACAAACAGTTATCAGATTAGAGAGAGGTCACATCATAGGCCTAAAGGAAGCTGGTTGGTCCAACAGATGTATCAGTCTCCATCTTGGTCGGAGTGATATGGTAGTTGCTTGGTATTGGTAACAGTGGATCAAAGAAGGCACATATAACTGTCGCAGAGGCTCAGAACTCTTCAGAATGACAACTGCTTGAGAGGATTATGCAGCTAGAAATGGAGCCATGGCCACACTAATACCGTTATTATCAGCTATTCTAAGGCATTAGCCATCCTCCATGCATTCTGTATCAAGGGATACTATTGAGAGTTTAATGGCAGAAGCAGGGTTAGGTGTCGACACCCATTAAGATGCCTACCACTGATCCCTCAACATAAGCAGAGCCATTTGGATTGGTTCTGAGCTCGGTCAGCCTAGACAGTAGCCAATTCGAGGCCTACTGTCTTTAGTGACAAATCCCTCTTCTCTCTCAGTGCTGATGACTGTTGCATACATGTGTGGTTGAGAACTGGCCAGCATTCTGATCCTGCATTTGTTGTTGAGCGGCACAAGGCCATCATATGTAGTATTATAGTCTAGGGAGCTATCTCGTGGTACAGCCAATCACCTCTAGTTGTACAGTAAGCCAATCTGATTGTTTGTTTGTACATTGACAATATTCTGCAGCCAACTGATCTGTCTATGCTGTCAAGACGCCCAGGTTCCATTTACCAACAAGACAATGCTCGACCACATACTGCACAACTTTCTCAACAAATTTCTTCAAGGATTTGATACCCTCCCATGGCCCCAATAGAACATTTCTGGGACATACTGGAATGGCAATTATAGCATTCACAGTATACTACTGAATTAGCTGACCAATTGCAGGGACCAAAGCAACTTAATTAACTCTTTGCCATACTGAATATTGCCTTGTATAGCTGCCAGGGGCAGATTTATCACTTACTAAAATGTCATCTTGTTGCCACCATTTCGTAATAAAATGTTTTTTGCTCATAAATACTAATCATTTGTTTATCTCCTTAAATGATACATAAATGCCAAGTTTCATGGCTGTAGCTCAATTTCTTATGAGTGCTTATATTTGTTTGCAGCAGAGTGCATTTATATATTTTATATTTCATCATGCCTCTTATGTTTTTTTTTTATATTATATATTATTTTTAAAATTATTATTTTTATTTTCAGAAAGCTGAAAATTTTTTGTAACTTGAAGAATGTATGAACTTTAAATTTGGTATGAAAATAAAATTGAATATTTTTTCTATCACAAGTGAAACTGAAGATCCTGCAAACTTTAGTGTTTAATGATTCCAACTTGGCAAAATATTTTGAATCAAGAATTATATTGTTGCAATGAATATTATTGTTAACTAATTTCAATGATCTGATAAATATTTGTATTATCAAATATAAGCAAATTTGTTACTTATAAAGTGTCCAACTTTTTTTTTTCATTTTATTCTTTAACATACGTATATGTGTTGTTTTATTAGTTTTTGTGATTTTATACAATTGTACTATTCAGATGTTTATTTTGTTGTTTGGAATATTACAATCTGTTTGAAAACAAATGTAAATTTTCCAGAATAAATATTTATTTATTCACTAAATAAAGTTAAAAGTTATTTTTTGTATAAAAGTTTATTTTTATTTTGGGTATAATATTACTTCAGCATTTCTCTGATGTATGTGCCTTAAGGCTCCTATATAGACAGGCTGGCGCAACCGCCATTGAAGCTCCTGCCGTAACTGTCTGTTACCGTCTGCCTATGCTATTTCAATGGCGAGCGCACGTTACTTGTCTAATGTTTGATACGTATTTTAGCTGTAAAATGGGTGATTGTGATATAATAAATGGCACTAATCAGTGGAGGAAGAAGTTAGAAATGTTTAAATTTCCTCAAGATCCCGAGAAAAGGAAAATATGGCTTTATAAACTGCCGAAGAAATGGATAGATTCCTGGGCATTCACCTGAATTGCGCAGTGTAAGTAGTTTCATATTTTATGCTTCCTTTTGTGTTTTTAAAAGTAAATGTATGTTAAGATCTTGAAAAGAAGGTTTGAAAATTGGTTTCTTAAAGCTGAACTTTCAATAAATTAATTTTTTATAATAGTTAAATAGGTTTTTTCTTACAATGCAATTGTAGGGTTGCTATCGCATTTTGGCGTGGGTTTATCGATGACTTATCGCCAAGATAGCAAGCTTTGACTTTGAAATTTGTGTTTTTATGTAATTATTGTACTTTAAAGACTGTTTTGTATTCCAATTATAAAATATGCGTATTGATATAAAATTTTAACAATTATTTGTAGAAATATGTAAAAGCTGCATTTAAAAAAAAATAAAAACATGCTATTTTGATTGTCTCCAAAGCATTTATAAAATTAATAATTTTTTTTTATGATTAAGTATTTAGTGTACATACTAGAACGTTACAAGCAAATATATTTTTGATTGCCTATTTCTCATTTTAAGTTAGCATAGACTTATGCTGCCAGAGATTTTTAACATTTCTGCAGTTGCTATATTTTGTTTGTAGTAATATGAATTGCATGCATTATTTTGACTCATTGATTTTCGTATTTTATGTTATTTATATTATTGATATATTATCTTATCAAGTATAGTTAAACTTAAGCTTTAAAATACTATGGCATTTATGTAACATTAAAAATCGCATACCTGATATAGCTTGAAATAATTTCTCAAAGTAACTGAATACTAGAAAGTCAATTCTCTATTAGGATAGATATAAGCTATCTATATTAAGATATTTCTACATGTGAAGGCTAAATTTTAAATCCATTTAGAAGATCAATAATTTACCTTACAAATTAACCCACAATGCTGAATTGGACAATAGCTTTGTGTAGCTGATTCTGCACCGATAATGAATAAAAATATGATATAGTATGCTGAAAAAAATATTCCAAACTTTTCCTTTTAATTTACCACTATTCAACTCAGGTATGTTGTACCTTTGATAGTATTTTTATTGAAACTATTTCTGTTTACAAATTTAATGAATCTGCTTTCCCGAGTATCATTTTTTTGCAATTTTTACATAAAATTTAAAGTTCCGGAATTTAGCAGATTTTTAAATACAGTCTAATTTAAATTATATCAAATTTAGTATTTTATGGAAATTATAATTTTGAGATATGCTTCTTATTTAGCGGAGTATGTGCACATTTTTATATCAACTTTATGTTGAATTCAGAATAAAATACGTTTTTCGTTATAAGAAATTTGTAAATGAAGTTTTAGTATCATGAGACTTAGCCATCTATAGTATGCTTATACCTGCACAGTTTTAATGTTTGTTTTGTTTGCAAAGTGTGCTATACTTTTGAGTATTCTGCAGTAGTAAATTTGAATATGTTAAACTGTATCAAGCATGTTTAAGTTTGAAAATTCTGTTTTCTGTCAGACTATAGTTTTAAAAAATGTTCAAATGAGTCCAAAATACTTATTAACTGTAGTAGTAACATAAAATAATTGCTCAGCAAGTATATATTGATGAGCTGGAATTGATACGAGTGTATCGGCTGTTACAAAATATTTCAAGATCTGAGTAACTGGTTGCTAAATTATGAAAAGTGCTGGAAATTTAGGGCAAAATGAAAGTAAATTAAAAACATTTGTAATTGTGCAAGTTTCTATTATTTTCTCCCTACATACTAATTCAACATTTAGTGATAGTTTTGTTCTCAATGTTTTCAAAAATTTGTTTGTAATATTTTAAATCCTCTTTATTAAAGGGATATTTTGAAAAGTCCCAGCATGAAGATAATTGGAAAAATTTAAAGCCGTGATGTGCAAAGTCCTCCTGCATTACTCTAATCTAAACATGTGAAATACCTAAAGGATGGATCCATTTTAGATCATCAAGAAGTGAATGGTACAATTGACACGAGGTAAACTTTCCAAACTTTTCTTTGATTTAATACTTAATATAAATTCTGTGGATTTCACCATTGCTTTGAAATATAACTTTCCTTATACACACATAGGTATTTTAATAAGGGAAACATTATGACAGGGTTGAAAATTTAATTGTGTGGTATCTTCATTAGAATACTTTCATAGTGTACTTTTGCGTATGTTTTTAAGCTGAAGATAGATATCCTTCAAGGATTTTTTTCAAGTTGTGAACATTTTCTATATTGAAATTTCATGTTCTATATGAAAATTAATTTTGTACCAAACTGTATAATTTAAAATGTTTTTTCATCTCCCTTCTGCTTGTGGTGGATTCTATTACAATTTACCATTATCTACTGTTATATTTTTACTCAAGTTATAAATATTTTCAATTTTTATGACAAGTTTTTAATTCATACTGAATTGCATATTTTGAAAAATATATTTTTCTTGCTCCTGCTTTTGATGGACTCGTGCATTTACCGAATTAGGATTTTCTTCAAATTGTGACCATTTTCTATATTGAAAGTTTAAGTTTTAAAACGAAAATTTATAATTTTGTGCCAAACTGTATATATAATTTGAAATTTTTCTTGTATCGCCCTTCTGCTTGTGGCAGATTCTGCTACATTTTACCATTATTTACTGTTATATTTATACTCAAGTTATAAATACTTTGCAATTTTATATGGCAAGTTTTGATTTCGTGCCAAATTGCATGCTTTGAACAATATGCGCTTCTCGCTCCTGCTTTTGATGGACTTGTACAATTACCGAATTAAGATTTTCTTCAAATTGTGACCTTTTTCTATATTGAAAGTTCAAGTTTTATATGAAAATTTAAAATTTTGTGCCAAACTGTATATTTAATTTGAAATGTTTCTTCATCTGCCTTCTGCTTGTGACGGATTCTACTACATTTTACCATTATCTACTGTTATATTTATACTCGTTATAAATACTTTCCAGTTTTATATGACAAGTTTTAATTTCGTGCTAAATTGCATATTTTGAAAAATATGTTCTTCTCACTCCTGATTTTGATGGACTCATACAATTACCAAATATGGATTTTCTTCAAATTGTGATAATTTTCTATATTGAAAGTTCAAGTTTTATACGAAAATTTAAAATTTTGTGCTAAACTGTATATATAATTTGAAATGTTTCTTCATCTCCCTTCTGCTTGTAGTGGATTCTACTACATTTTATGATTATCTACTGTTATATTTATACTCGTTATAAATACTTTCCAGTTTTATATGAGACAAGTTTTGATTTCGTGCTGAATTGCATATTTTGAAAAATATGTTTTTCTCGCTCCTGCTTTTGATGGACTCATACAATTACCGAATTAAGATTTTCTTAAAATTGTGACCATTTTCTATATTGAAAGTTCAAGTTTAAAACAAATATTTATAATTTTGTGCCAAACTGTATATATAATTTGAAATGTTTCTTGTATCTCCCTTATACTTGTGGCGGATTCTGCTACATTTTACCATTATCTACTGTTATATGTATAATCAAGTTATAAATACTTTGCAATTTTATATGACAAATTTTGATTTTGTGGTAAATTGCATACTTTGAACAATATGTGCTTCTCACTCCTGCTTTTGATGGACTCATACAATTATTGAATTAGGATTTTCTTCAAGTTGTGACCATTTTCTATATTGAAAGCTGAACTTCTATATATGAAAATTAATTTTATGATCTCTATAATTTGAAAAGTATCTTAACTCCCTTCTACTTGGGGCAGGTTCCATTACAATTTACCATTATTTACTTTTATATATTTACTCAAGTTATAAATATTTTCCAGTTTTTTTTATATGACAAGTTTTGATTTTGTGCTGAGTTGCATATTTTGAAAAATTTGTTCACCTTGCTACTGCTAATGGTGGATTCCTACAATTGCTGAATTAGAATTTTCTTCAAATTGTGACCATTTTCTGTATTGAAAGTTCAAGTTTTATACAAAAATTTATAATTTTGTTCCAAATTGTATAATTTAAAAAATATCTCAATCTCCCTTCTTCTGGTGGTGGATTCTATTGCAATTTACCATTATCCACTGTTATATAAGTTATAAATAATACTTTCCAATTTTATATGACAAGTTTTAATTTCATGCCAAATTGCATATTTTGAAAAATATGTTCCTTTCGCTCCTGCTTTTGACGGACTCTTACAATTACTGAATTAGGAGTTTCCTCAAGTCGAGACCATTTTCTACATTGAAAGTTCAAGATATGAAAATTTATAATTTTGTGCCAAACTGTATAATTTGAAAAGTATCTCTATTTAAATTTCAAGTTTTTAATCTTGTGTCAAGCTGTATAATTTGAGAAATATCTTTATCACCATTACATTTTACAGATTTAGAATAGCAAAATTTGAGTTATTTTTCATCAGGATATAATTCATTATGCTGAAAACTTTTAAAACATAGAGTTGAATTTAAACGTTAAAATGCATACAGTGCAAATATGCAATATTTATTACAAATAGGCTGGCACTTGATACACCATCATTCGCCTATACATCGGGCAACATTGTGAACCATTTTGCTGTCACAAATTACGCAAAATATAAGCTGTTTTAGGACGGATGCAACACTAAATATAAATTTAAAAGAACTTTAAAAATCACGATTTTTACATTGGGAAAAAAGATGGATGCAATATTTTATTTTCAAGTGGGGCACATGATTTCTTCATATAATATGGGTGTCATTATTATTTTAATTTTTATTTAAAAAACTACCAAACATATTTTGCTCAAATTTTTTTATAAATTTTATGGGATAATTTGAATATTTTTAAAATTTTTCAAAGCAATTTGTGAATTTTAACTTTGCTTAAAAATGTTTAAAAAATTAGTTCCCAGAGGGTATAATGTATTTCACCTTTTCAACCCGGTTTCAATCCAAAACTAATTGGGTGATATTATTCATTTCCATTCCCATATGTCCCACAGACTGTCTGAACAACATACATTTTATTTTGATAAAGTCATTTTTATAGCAATTATCGTATGAATGGACAGACAGACAGAATGAATGAACAGAGGTATAAACACTTTTCAACTATGTTGTAAAGTGTTATAAAGAATTTTTTTGTATCAAAATGCAGTTCTAGTTTTTAAAAGCCAAGCCAAGCCAAGACGCATGCTTCCGGAGTACCTGCGTCTCAGACGCGTAACTCCACATCTCAAATAAAGCAATGTCCATTAGTTTGTGCGAAAAAATAGCAATATGGATCTGGCTGTTGCACTCTTCTCTGATGAGGGTGCTGAGATTCAATAGACATGGTGATTGTAGATGGTGAAAATTCTTGTCATGGAAGGCTGCACTCGTAAGTAGGTACTGGAAAGGAAAGGGGCGGGGCAGGGCTAGGACCAATCAAAAAGATCGGTGGAGTTTACTAAGAGTTTAAGTTAAAAGTAAAGTTTACAAGTAAACTAAGTTAATAATAAAAAGTTACTAATAAATACAATTTAGATAAACATTTTAGGTAAGATATATAATTTACAGATTTGCTTTTTATAGTTTATTGTCAATTTCCAAATTCCGTCTCTCATGTTGTAAAGAAAAAAGGCCCTTTTCAGGGTACACAAAAAAGTCTGCGTGATGGAGTGCAGACGCTAGCACAGAATAGTGCTCTAATTACAATTTCCAATTTTAGTATCAATATAATTTACATTTCTAAGTTACATTATAGATAACTAAAAAATTCTACTAGATGATTGAATGTGGACGAAGGTGCCGTTAACACGCAGCGCGAGTGGCAAATGCTAGCCATACTATTGGCCTGTGACAAGGCCGTGAAGGAAGAGTCGAAAAAACGCCAAGTCATTGAATCGGAGTGGCACCATCTATCTTCGATCCGTGAGGGTAGTTGAAAAACTAGGAAACACCCGTTTGAGGGACTAGGTATCGACACTTTTTCCATTTGGTCTCGTTAGAGCCAAACAGAATGTGTCGAGGCCTGCGCTTCCTAAGATAGGAAAGCGCGATCGGGTCATAGACCTGATCGACGTCTCTCATACAGAGTCTACTGGAGTTTTTCTTGTAAAAATTTTGAGTGAAGAGCCCAATGCACTCTGAAATGCCAGAGATTTTAAGATCATGATGTATTACTTCGTTCTGGACGTATCTAGGAGCATTAACAATGCATCGCAAGATTTTATTTTGTAACACTTGCAATCTCCCTATATGGCTTTTTGCTGCCGCCCCCCATACTGGACAGGCATACAAAAAGCTCGGTACGATGATTTGTTTGTAAATAATCAACTTGTTTTCAAGAGAAAGATGGGATTCCTACCGAGGAGGGGCAGAAGTGCTCTGTAAGTTTTGTCGGCAGAATCTATTTTCTTTGTAATATGCTCTTTATAAGTCAAGTGGGCGTCCAGGGTGACGCCCAGGTATTTTGCAGAATGCGTAAAAAGATAGGTTCATCAAAAATTTTAAGGACGAAGTTACGGCTGACTCCTCGGTAGATTGGCTTAAAAATGACAACTGCACTTTTGGTCGTGTTAATTTTGATCCTCGGTTTTTAAAAGTGCTAGTGTATAGGGCTGAAAATTTCATATCAAAATATTATTAGTTTCCAAATATTATGACATTTTTGAAAGTGTGAAATATATATTGAAATTTCATTATTATTTTAATTGTATTTAATCATACCTTGTTCTTTTAGGTTACTCTTTTCCGATTCATTATGGGTCCCACACACATAGCTTGTTGAGATTATTTGAACCTCATCAATTAGAGATTCGTCATGACTCATAACAGATTATTTAAAAGATGTATTAAATGATCTATAAATGCATCTATGACTATTCAAAATACTAAGAAATCTGTATGAATGTTAAGATTTGCTGTCTCAATAAAATGTTAAATTGTCCATCTGTGTTATTTGTTTTCTCCAAAATTCAACAATTTGCTGAGAAGTAAATTGTGCTAATTTTTTCAATCGCATTTGTACATTTACCTTGTAAGATATTAACTTTTACTGTTTACCTTCTTTCACTTTTGAATATAAAACAGTGATTTGAAAGTGAAGTTTATATATTTTTTTCATAGTATACAAACTGTTCATGTAAACTTTGTGAA
The DNA here is from genome assembly GCA_951213105.1 of Amaurobius ferox. NCBI lineage: Eukaryota > Metazoa > Arthropoda > Arachnida > Araneae > Amaurobiidae > Amaurobius > Amaurobius ferox. Next base: position 116,306,791 of record OX578142.1, on the reverse strand, counting down.
AACTGTTTAAATCATAATACGTTAAAAATGAACAATTATGATTGAATGTGTAAATTTTGCAGAAAATAGTAGAGGTTAAGACAAATTATATTATATAACCCAAAGAAATGAGGCCACACCACTGTTTTAGGTATTGAAGATAATATATGTATTTTTTTCATCTTTCAAGCTAAAACCAATTGCCATCCAACCACATGTCGAAACATAGTTGCATAAAATGTGATTCTAAAATTTTACCAACAGTAAGTTCAAATGTTGCTATTGTTTATTCATTTGCGAAGAATTAGGAATTGCACGAGTAATTTAGTTAAACTTATGAACATTAACTCAGAAATATATAAACATGTTGGTATAAAAATTTATAATGTTTTTAGAAAACCGATATTCTAAAGGAAAATAGACGACATTCATTAATGTTAACCCATACTTAATAAATTTTAAGTCCCGTTAATATTATATATTTTATTAACTGAATACAAATTGTTTTTTTAATCATAAGGGAGATAGCAAAATTAAACACACATCCATAACAGAAGGTCTTTATTTCACTTCCTTAAGACGTACAAAAGTTTAAAACAGGTCATATCGCTTTCGAGCATAAGTATACTCTTCATCAGTGGCTCTTAAGGAAGTGAAATAAAGACCTTCTGTTATGGATGTGTGTTTAATTTTGCTATTTTAACATCAGACGTGATGCCAAATTATTTATTTATCATAAGGGAGATATTTTTATGAGAGTAATCTCTTCATGAGCATCCACGGAATGGGTAGTTTTATGTCAAAACATTGCCATTCATACTAAGAATGCATTTGTACTAATGTTATCTGTAAGTATGAATGTAATTTTAATGTGAAACTATATCAGATATCATGGGCATACAAGGAAAGAACATTTATAGCAAAAATGCAATAAATGAATTATCTATTGTAATGAGTAAAAATTTTGTGTTCTGTCTACATGCAATAAAAACAAAGCGCTAGATATTAATACCTGCTTTACAATAAATAACATGAAACTAACAACTAGTGATGCGGTCATTTTAAAAAATGTCCTAGTTATACTGAAAAGCACAGTATAAAATAAACAAATTGCTAAAATGTGATATCAGTATTTTTAAATAAAATAAAGAAAATGCATGTCAAGCAAAATAAGATTATTTAGAAACGTTCAAACTCTAAAATCCATTTATCTCAAAATTATCTTTTTGGATTTAGTATTTTTTCTTCTCGTGTACCCATGATATATTCTTCATATCAAGTAAAGTGAATCTGAAACTTGAATGATAAGGAATGACAAGTATCCTAGCAATTTTTCATTTTCATGAATATTCTACAATACAATATTTTAGAATTGAGAGACATTTTGTTGAATGTCTATAAAAAGTATGCAGTTGAAAATATATGTATTCTAGGAATTTATAGTTATTTAAATTCACAATGAAAAGAGGAAAAAATTTAATGGTTAATTCTTTACTACTGCTTATAAAATTACAAAAGTGGTGTATTATAATTACCAGCTTTCAAGTTCAATGCAATTATTAGTTATTTTTTTAAATAATAAATAGCAACATGTGTTAACAGAATTTTATTTTGACTCATGGTTCTTTATTGTTATATGTAAGTTTCTATTTTAGAAACAATGTCCTCCATGAAAAATGCTATCCTTTGACAGTATGGCCATATGATCTTGATAAATTAAAGATTCAATATCATCACAAGAAAAACATTTCTAGTGGGAGGGGGTTTGGTAACCAAATATTTTGCTTTCTATTTCTCCATATATTGTTTCTTCGAAATTTAATGGATTCGAGGGGGGGGGGCATGGCCTCTGAATTCCCCTCCATGGCGACGCCACTGAATCTCTTCAAATGTATGTTTAAATTATCCAGTAAAAAGAAAGCATTGGTGTTTAAGTGTAATGTTGTGTTCTGTTAAAGTAAACAAAAATGTTTAAAAAAATAATAGGGGAGATGGAATTTTATATCCTATCACTAGTTGGGTGTGCACTTTTGCATTACTACATCTGAGTTAGGGATGGATATAAGAAATGAAGTAAGGAACAATAGATCATTAATTAGAAAAATCTAGGCAATAAGCAAGTATTGTAAGAAAACATGCTTGATATTTGTTAAACTTTTACCATTTAAGGCAGAGAGTCAGCCATTTTCCCTTAGCTACGGTATTCGGTTTCAACCTCATCATTGTCGAAGGGCTTTTGGCGTCCATGTCAAAATGTACCCCTTCCCCCCCCCCCCCCCTAGTTTGTTTTTCAAAATCAGATATTTAGTTTTAATGATAAAGCAGGGTTTATCAACGAAAGTCCCCCACCACCATATCGTAAAAACAATTACGCAAAACACAGTTGGAATATAGCATTGAAAGTTTCCAGTTTTTATTAAATTTAGACAAATACCTCCCCCCCCCCTTCATCCCAAATAAATAAAGTGAAATAAATCATAATAATAATCTGGTAATGTCTGTTTAAAGTACACTATCAAGTATTATCGAAATAGGTATAAATATGTTAATAGTCAAAGACGTTTTTGTATTGTTTAAAAATTTTTTTAGAATTGTTACTATTTTTAAACACATTAATTCTTGTGAAATTATTACAAAAATACTCAAAATAGAAACATATTGCATGCAAAATTTGATTAATAACACTTTTCATTCTAATCAAATTAAGAAGTATTATATTTTATATAAAATATTACATTTAAAACGCGCGTTTTAAAAGCATAAAATTTTTCGAGACCATCGGATAAAATCAGAGTTTGATAGTCTATAGCTTAAAAATAAGACGCATAGAAATGCGCCATTATAGCGATAAAGGGCAAGAGAAAGTAACCCCGCTTTTCGCCAAGCACAGCGGTCGTTCCCACAGGAGCTTCAATGGCCGCTCTTGCGCCAGCCTGTATATATAGGAGCCTTAATGTGCCTGTATGTCTATTCTTCTTATGTACTTATAAATTATGCTGAATACATCCGTATAGATAAACTAATATTGATAGTCCTCTTGAAACATTAAACTTTATCACTTTCATTAGTATCAGAAATGTAATACTCATAGTATTATAAAATTCCTTTAAAAAGCAAATATTTTTTAAATTAAGATTCCCTTTATTTAATTAAGTTAAAGAGTTTAAGAAGTTTAAGTTAAATTTCTGACAAGGAAAACAGTTTTTCTTTAATCCTTTTCGTCTAACTATTAACAAATTTCATATGCAGAAACAAGGTTACACACATAATTTTTATTAAATTTTTATTACATTTTGTTATCAGTAGTGAAAAAGAGTCAGTGTTTCCAAATGTTGAACCTGTTTGATTTCACATGATTAAAATATGTAGGCTACTGATTATACCATATATGTGTGGCTGAAAGTTTGCTAGTTATACATGTATGATATAATTTTCCCATGTATGTCATTGGTTATATTTATTTAATTTCATTAGAAACTAAGGTGTTATAATTGATAGGACTTTAGAATTCAGACAGAATAATGAACATGAATTTACTTTTAAATCTACAGGACCCATAAAATATTTGTTACAAGAAGTTTTGGGAATATATATATTTTCACAAGTACAAATTTTAAAATTATGTAAAAAATAGGGGAAAAAAATGAATTATCAGTCAAGGTATTTTCTGAAAGTATTTTAATTTATAAAAAGTTGAGATGATCTCACATTTATTTATAAAAATATATCAAAACAGATTCAAGCTAATGCTATATGTTTTGTTAATTCCGCATATGAGTAATTTTCATCTTTTTTTATCGTCACTCTGTCATCGCCATTACATCTGTTTTGATCATCACCATTACAATCAACTAGAATTGAAAGTTACTATTTAGTATATCTGAATTACTGCAATAAACTTATCTTGGTCTATGTTAACTACTGATTGTGTGCCAAGAAAACTGTTTTTCTATGAGGCATAACTGTAAACTTCTTCAGAAAGATATTTTTTGTGTCTTGAAATAACTGAAATTATTTTTCTGATTTTAATTATATTTGTGAAATAGAATTCTGTATGCATTTCTAACAATTATACCAAGAGACTCTCAATGTTTCCAGTTCTTATACCAATGCAAAACTTTCACTGAAAATTTCTCAGCATCTCTAAGTAAATTTTCCTTCAGTTTTAGAGGGAAAGATAGTATTTAGATATTGTAGTGACTATATTTAAACCAGAGGATCATTGAGAAATGAAATTTATAGAAGTCTGCATATGTATATGATTTATGTCTCGATTAATCTATCATAAGTTTTATTATTTTATGAACTGCATTTTGCACTTGAAATTTATAAATGATTAGATTTGGAAAAATTTTATGTTTTTGTAAGTTTGTATAAGATACTAGAAAGACTGAAAAAATACAAATTTGAAGTGAATCAAAGTTAATTTTTCAACTACATTGCATCTGAGCCCTGCATTGACAAGTGTTTTGCAATATTAAGAAAAAACTCTTGGATAATTTTAAGGAATGTTATGATCAGCATTATGTAATATGCAAAGAACATTCTTATGAGATAATCAATCAGTCATTTGAAAGTTATCTCTATTTATTGATAAAGAATGCTATATAAAGATAGGATAAAAGTGAAATTTGAAGCATATCCTATTTACAAAAATGCCTGCCATGAAATATGATTGGAAGGGGGGATTTAGTTAGAAAACTATATGATAGGATTCCAGGTAGCATATTTCATTGCATTTGATGCATTCCAAATCATATTAAGGTAAGTGCATTGCGAATTACCAAGGCAAATATTACTGCTAGTGTCATTTTAATTAGAATTACTTTATTACAAAGCACTTTCCAACTATGTCTTTTCCTTTGGAAATTCATCTGGAATTTTTGTAATTTTATAAAGTTTTCTATTTTTGTCTGCCGTATGTGCTCATAAAATTCACAGTTAAATTGGAGATTTAAAACTGCATTTAACATTAAAATATAAGAAAATAGTATTTTGTATAATGTTTATTTTTCAAAACTATTAATTATAATAAATAAAATTCAGCTACAGCAATACTATTTATTTAGCAAAATATGCATTCTAGCCTAAAAACATGTGAAAGAGGCAAAAATATCAATTAAAATTTCAAAATTTCTCATTTTTTAATAGCCTGTGATCTTAAAATCCACTACTATTGTTAAAATGCATCTTGTACTACATATGTGTATATATAATATATATATATATACATGAAAGTGAAAGACGATGAAAGTGAAAATAACGAATAGCGCATGCGTGGACTTCTGTTATATATGATGCATTCCATCTTAACCGACAGGGGCATTTGCTGCATTTCCATTCTTTCCCTTGCGATCCTGGTCGATTCCTATTTGTTTTCTTTGCACTTTTTCGAGTGTTTTTGATTTGACACATTTACGGAAGTATGGCTTCTGCATGGCATTGGTACCGTGAGTGTTGCCCGGGCATAAAAGCAGTCTTTTAAACGGGAAAGAGGGGTCGCCATCCCCCTCTACCATTTTATGCCTTGCATTTGGTCATTTCCCCTCTTTTTCATATGAATCTTATATATATATATATATATATATATTGGCCAAACCAGCAACCCTTTACATCTGAGAATGAATGTCCACAGAGATCATATTAAAAAATTTGACCATAAAGTCTTTAATGATCTCCCTACCAAAAATCAATTTGAATATCAGCACTTTGCTACACACGGATTTAAAAATGTATCCCTTCATATTTTAGATATTAAAATTTCACTCACGGATAGATTAGTATTTGAAAATTATTACATTAAAAAATATAAAACTCTCTTCCCCTATGGCTTAAATCAAATTTATAATAATAATAATGTTGTTAACAATAGTTTTGAATACAATTCTCATAAATCTTCAGTATATAAACATCTTTTTCATTATTCAAAGTCATCATCTCCTAGTAAAAAGCGATATAAGCGTGGCAAAGGAAAAAGTAACTTAAGTAAAACTATTGATTACAAAGCAGACATTTTGAAATTACAATATAATTATTCTCAAACTTTCAATTTTCTACCTGTTAGAACATGGTTATATAAAGTCAGAAAAAGCAAATTAAGTATTGTTTATACTCATTTTTTAAAATTAAAATTAACTCATGAGCATTTTAAACATTTATTTTTTGATCTGCTTCTTTCACGTACACATTTCTTAAATTACCACCTACTCCATTCACCAAATCCACATACTAAAATAGCTTACTGTGTA